>JALYBT010000027.1:0-418017 GCA_023510015.1 Pestalotiopsis sp. LF_19_12
AGGGGATAAAAGATATGTAATAACTCCCGGACAGCAGAAATCAATGCCAAAAAAAAAAAAAAAAAAAAAAAAAAAGATCTTGGAATCAGTGTAATAGCAACAAGTCCAAGTGCTGCAAGCAGAAGCGCAGCATCAACTCCTCCGCATTCACCCCCGATTGTCCACTCAGGCCTTGACCCCGCTAAAGAGGACAGTGGCGGCGGAGCACCACCGGCACCAAATCGCCCTGTTCTGTCCTCCACCACTCCACTCACTCAGTGTTTCCCCAACCAAGCGAGCCAGGTCAAGTCATTGATCAATTTAGCAATGCACTGGGTCTACTCTGATAATGCACGAGTCGACATCCCTGATAGGACGATCGGCATCCATGACCGATCAGCCGGTCCAGGTCCGGCTGCCATTCACCGCGCTATCCAACCTCGCAGCTGCGAACAGTGGCATCGTTGCCGTGGTCGGAGTGTCGACAGCCTACCACTCGGCCCAGGACGGCCGTAGCATAGGTCAATGAAGTCGAGCGAGTCCAATATAGAGTTCAGTGTAATAGAAGAAATATTCCATTTCCTTCCCGAATTCTCAATTGCACCGCAAGTCAGGACGACTTGGATAACCTCATTTTCATTGATCTGCCGCCGGGTGAGCGCTTGCACAATGGGATCACTATCAGAGCCAGTACGAGGCATTCGCATCGCCATCGACCGCGGCGGCACTTTTACAGATGTGAGTGACCACTCTTTTCGAAATTAAATTGCTCTCATCAAATACTGACACATTTCCTCAGTGCGTCGCATCGGTCCCCGGACAAGAAGATATCCTCATCAAGCTTCTATCCGTAGACCCCAGCAACTACCCAGATGCCCCCGTCGAGGCTATCAGGCGGGTGCTGGAGAAGGCGACGGGAAGGTCGTATCCGAAAGGGGAGAAGATCTCTCTCGAAGGAGTTGGTGTGTAGCCTCGCCGGTGTTGTTGATGAGACCTTGCTTACACGTTTCCAGAATCAATCAAGATGGGAACTACCGTTGCTACCAATGCTCTGCTCGAGAGGAAGGGTGAGCGGACGGCCTTTGTTGTGACCAAGGGATTAAAGGTATGTCGTCCACGTATGATGCGGTCGCCGAGTCTAACACAGGCAGGATTTATTACATATCGGCAACCAGTCGAGGCCAAAACTGTTTGATCTAACCATCAACAAGCCCGATGTGCTTTACTCCAGAGTCATAGAAGTACCCGAGCGAGTTACGCTAGAGGCCTGGACAGAGAGAAAAGTAGCCGAGGAGATCGATGTCGCCTCTGACCCTGCCTTGGTAAAGGGCGTGACTGGTGAGGCAGTAAGAATCTTGGAGCCGTTAGGTGAGCAGATGTTTATCATGCCATGTCATGCTATCGTCCTCTAACAAGAATTGTAGACGTGGATTCGACGAGAAAGTCTCTGCAACAAGTTTACGACGAGGGTTACCGGTCTATCGCAATTTGCCTCATGCACAGTTACACGTTTCGCGACCACGAGCTGGCCGTCGGCAAACTCGCGGAAGAAATAGGTTTCACCCACATCTCGCTCAGCGCAGAGCTCTCTCCTACCGTCAAGATCGTCCCGCGCGGCAACTCGTCTACCGCGGACGCCTACTTGACGCCCGAGATCAAGCGCTACATTGACGGCTTCGAGAGCGGTTTCCAGGATCTCAGGAACAGCGGCTGCCGCTGCGAGTTCATGCAGAGCGATGGAGGACTGGTCGAGTTTTCTGGTCTGTCGGGACTTCGTGCTATTCTGTCTGGCCCTGCCGGTGGCTGTGTCGGGTACGCGAGGACTGCCTACGACGAACAAGACAAGATGCCCGTGATCGGATTCGACATGGGCGGCACCAGCACAGATGTCTCCCGGTACGCTGGAAAACTGGAACAGGTCTTTGAGACCACCACGGCAGGTGTCACGGTGCAGAGCCCACAGCTAGACATCAACACCGTGGCCGCAGGCGGAGGAAGTATATTGACCTGGGAGGCGGGCATGTTCAAGGTCGGCCCAGACAGCGCTTCTGCTCACCCCGGACCTGCTTGCTACAGAAAAGGCGGCCCTCTGACAGTGACAGACGCCAACCTCGTCTTGGGCCGTCTCAGACCGGAATTCTTTCCCAAGATCTTTGGACCCAACGAGGACTTGCCGCTGGACATTGACGCCAGTCGGAAATTGTTCGAAGAAATTACAAAAACGATCAACCAAGAGACCACCGTCAAGCTATCTCTCGAGGAGGTCGCGGCAGGGTACCTAGACATCGCCAACGAGTCCATGTGCCGACCGATCCGCACCCTGACCGAGGCCAAGGGCTACGATGCCGGCCTGCACAACCTGGCCTCGTTCGGCGGCGCGGGCGGCCAGCACGCGTGCGACATTGCCAGGAAGCTCGGCATCTCCCGGGTTCTGATTCACAAGTACTCGTCCGTCCTCTCGGCCTACGGCATGGCCCTTGCGGATGTCGTGCACGAGGAGCGCAGCCCGTGCGCGGCAGTCTACTCGGAGGACAAACTGGCCGGCTTTTCCGCCGAGCTGGACGGTCTCGAGGCAAAAGCAATTGAAGCACTGCAGCAGCAGAGGATACAAAAGTCTAGAATCACTTCGGAGCGGTACCTGAATATGAGATTTGAGGGCAGTGACAACCCCCTCATGATCCAGGAGTCGTCTCGCGGGTCGGGATTCCTCGATGCCTTCAAGGCGGCTCATCAACAACAATTCGGTTTCCTCCCCGTCGACCGAGACGTCCTCATCGACGACTTCCGAGTCCGGTGTATCGGGTCTAGCACGGTCGACGTGGAAAAGCCGTGGAAGGCCGAGTTCGCGACCCTCGAAGCCATCACGGTGACGGAAGCCAAGGAGACGAGGGATCTCTACTTTAAAGAGCTAGGCTGGCACAAGTCGCCCATGCACTACCTAGGGGACCTCAAACCAGGCTCCAGAATCGCCGGCCCGGCCTTGATCATGGACAACAAGCAGACCATTGTCGTCACGCCCGGGGCCACAGCGACGGTGCTGACCAACAACGTGGTCATCGACGTCGAGGTGACGAAGAAGGAAGATATATCCTCGGAGCAGGCCGACCCCATCCAGCTCTCCATCTTTGGCCACCGGTTCATGGGCGTGGCCGAGCAGATGGGCAGGGCGCTGCAGAAGACGAGCGTCAGCACCAACATCAAGGAGCGCCTCGACTTTTCGTGCACCGTCTTTTCGCCCGACGGCAGCCTCGTCGCCAACGCTCCCCACGTCCCTGCCATGATCGGGAGCATGGCCTTTGCCGTCAAGTGGCAGATTGACCATTGGAAGGGGGATCTCAGGCCTGGTGATGTCATCTTGTCGAACTCGCCAGTCTGTGGCGGTGTTCACTTGCCTGATATGACGGTCATTACTCCTGTTTTTGATGACAATGGAAAGATCATTTTCTGGACGGCATCACGAGGACATCACGCGGATGTCGGTGGTATTTTACCGGGGTCCATGGTAAGTAACTTGAATGAGCCGCGTATTGCTTGTACTGACTTGAATCCAGCCACCAAACTCGAAAGAATTGTGGGAAGAGGGAGCCGTCATCAAGTCCTTCAAAGTCATTGAAGGCGGCGTCTTTAAGGAGGAAGAACTCATTGATCTCCTCATGGCCCCAGGAAAGATACCCGGCGTGTCAGGAACCCGTTGTCTGAGGGATAACATCTCGGATATCAAGGCGCAAGCCGCTGCCAACCACCGCGGAAGTCAACTCATTCATAGTCTCATTGCCGACTATGGGCTCAAGGTCGTTCAGTTTTATAGTAAGACCTCTCGCTCTTGTTGACTTTATCACGACTAACTTTTTTCAGTGGGCGAGATCATTGGGGCCGCTGAGCTTGCCGTCCGCGACATGCTCAAGCGGATATACAAGTCCACCAACGGCAAACCCCTCGAGGCCGTCGACTACATGGACGACGGCACGCCGATCCAGCTCAAGGTGACCATCGACAGCGCGACGGGCGGCGCCGCGTTCGACTTTGCCGGCACCGGGCCCGAGGCCTACGGCAACTGGAACGCGCCCATCGCCATCTGCAACTCGGCCATCCTGTTCGCGCTGCGGTGCATGGTCAACATGGAGATTCCCTTGAACCAGGGCGCGATCCGGCCGATCGACGTGCTGATCCCCGACGGCTCCTTGCTGAGGCCGTCCGAGGCCGCCGCCGTGTGCGCCGGCAACGTGCTGACGTCGCAGCGCATCGTCGACGTCGTGTTCCGCGCCTTCGGCACCTGCGCCGCCTCCCAGGGCTGCATGAACAACCTGACGTTCGGCACCGACGACGCGGAGAACGGCTTCGGCTACTACGAGACGATATGCGGCGGCGCGGGCGGTGGGCCTACCTGGGAGGGCGCCGCCGGCGTCCACACCAACATGACCAACACGCGCATCACGGACCCCGAGGTCCTGGAGCGCCGGTACCCCGTGGTGCTGCGGCGTTTTTGTTTAAGACCGGGCAGCGGCGGCACGGGCTACCACCCGGGCGGCGACGGCATCGTCCGCGACATCGAGTTCCGCCTGCCGATCAAGGTGTCCATCCTCAGCGAGCGGCGGGCGTTTGCGCCGTACGGCATGGAGGGCGGCGGGGACGGCAAGAGGGGCGAGAACCTCTGGGTCAAGAAGAATGGCCGCGTTATCAACCTGGGCGGCAAGAATACGGCCATGATGAACGCCGGGGACAGGATCGTCGTGCAGTCGCCCGGCGGGGGAGGCTGGGGCAAGCCCTCGCTCGTGAATGGCAGCGGGCTCGTGGGAACGGTGGCCAAGTCTATACAAAAGACGTTTCAAGGTGTCGCGAGTGGGACGGTTGGGATGATTCAGTCCATGGGAGAATCAGCTTAGTTGAGTGGTGCTTCTATAGTCATGATGGCATAAATGTCAACTTGAGATGGAATTTAGTTGCATGAATTAACGTCTTGAGGCAGAATATCTTTCAATCAATAATATTCTCAAGCCGATGATGCACATATAAGAAGCTTTCTCAAGTATATGAACATTTCAAGCTGTCCCGTCCGTATTTGACGATTCGCTCCGGAACGCAAAGGGATGCTCACTGCCTCGACTCTCTCGACTCTCTTGTCGGTCCTCCACGATAGTGCTGACCGCCAACGAGGCCTGCGTGAACAAGAAAATGCCCAGAGTAAACCCGAGAACAATCGTAAACGTCACAGCTAGCTGTTACCTCTCGGTCAGTAAGCCTTTCCAACAGACGAGGGGATTCTGGGAGAAAGAGATTTGTTCTCACCTTGGCGCTGTCATCCCACCACGACCCCATGGCGTCCTTCCTGGGCCCCCAGTCGGCGCTCGTCCAGACGAGCACGGTGACGCCGCTGACCATGCAGAACACGGCCGCCGTCAGCATGAGGATGCTCATCTGCCAGGCGTACACCTGGGCGCCGCGCGGCTCGACCCGGCCGCTGCGCGCGTCCACCTTGCCCGACATGCAGCTCCGGATGTGCGGCAGGCCGTCGCGGTGGCCGCTCAGCCGGTGCAAGCTCAGGCTCTGTTTCGCGGCGATGAGCACGGCGAACAGCGCGAAGAGCGTGCCGCTGAACCACAGCGCGCGGATCGTCCACGGCTGCGTCTTGCCGTTGGCCAGGACCGTCGGCCAGCTCCCCGTGCTGGTCAGGACGCCGGCGAGCAGAGCGCCCTGTATCGTTTGTCCCGGGTTAAAACTCGGTTTAGAGACTTTGGTGGTTTTATAGAATCTGATATAACTCACCACGACGCCGATAAAGTTGAGCTCGGCGAGCTTGTGGTCCCGCCACTGCTCCGTCAACCTGTCCTTCTCTTCCGGGTCATCTTCGTTGAGCAAGACGGAGAGAGCCTTGCGCGTGGTCTCCTCGGGGGCGATGAGACCACCGCGAAGGAATTCTCGAATCATTCTGTGAGATCAATGAGCATGCGAGCAAGTTACAACGTAGTTGTTCTGGTAATGATACCTTACGTTGGGTTGATTCCTCTTGTTGGAGCATGGGCTATAAAGGTGCAACGAGAGACGATTGTAGGACCATGGGGATAACCCTGAATTGAGGATATCGTAGCAGTGTCGTACACATAGAAAACAAGTAAACTGATAATTGTACCTGGTGCCCAGATCAACTGTCAATTTTGAGCAAGTGATACTTTTTGATTTGTTTAATACTTGAAGGTTGACCCCGCATGACGTCGCTTTTTGGGTGGCCGGCCAAGGGCAGCGATGGTATACTGAACTGCATGCATAACAAGCTTCGATCTACCATAATTAGGTAGGAAACTGTATCTTATTCCTTGATTTCTTTTTTAGATCTCAAATCGCAACTCAGCCCGTACGTGAGCCAAGTCTTGAAGCTAGACTTGGAAGCCGTACGTGCATATAGAGGAGCTGGACCACCGCAGATGGGCGCGCAGGGGGACGGTCTTTGCGAGCCCTGCCAGGTACGGCATCATCTGGCACAACGTCCAGGAAATATTTGGCGGCCTGTGGAGGTGGAGGCGGTTGGCTGTAGCACTTGGCGAGAGCTTCATCACAGCCGTCCTGACTCTTCCACGAGTTTATCCCGTGTACGTCTTTGCGTTAAACATCCGGCATGGCACAACCCACTATTTCCGCTGGCCATTGGCCGGGCATCAGCAATCACTCGAGCAGATTTCAATGATTATGAGCAGACAACTCCACCGGCCGTATATATCGATCCATTCGACGAGGCACGGGATGAGAATTTAGAAAAGGTCGACGCCGACGAAAGAATAGAAATTCCAGGATGATCGTGTAGCCAGGCGCCAATGATGTCCTGGAAGAAGAAACGCGATCAACTGCAAGGTCATCAAACACACTATACGCACATATAAATCAGCAAAACTGCGAGACAAGTGTACTTGGTATTCATCTGACTGCTGCGTTATGGACAGTCTTTGGAGAATCTGGTTTGACCAGTGCCACCAAAATCGATCCTGAACGGCCTGATCGCAAAAAATGGGCAGCATACCACCCTTGGTGCAAGAAAAGCAGATCATACGAGCACCCCAGTCCGTTCCACATGACACCGCCGAATGGTATGTGTAACTTAGTAGAAACTCTCGACCATGGTGTCCTTCATGCTGCCCGAAATGTTGCCGGGTGCGTTGCCCTCGCCCAGCCTGAACACGCTCTCGATAACGCTGAGCTCAGTGGCCGTCGTATCCAGTCCGGTCACGGCCATCCAGTCGTTGACAACCATACCGGCGCCGACAACGTTGCTACCACGGTTCACACTGCCGGCCACGAGGGGAACCTGCAGCAGACTGCTGAGCTCATCCTGGTCCTGTATGCTGGTCTTGGGGTGGACGAGACCGCCCTGGTTGCTGAGAGACATGTAGGAGCCGACCAGCACGTTGTCTGCAATGGTCTGGCGGAACACCTCGACGCCGAGGACATCGGCGATAATCTCCTCGGTCTCGCGCTCCAAATCGGGATGTATCAGGGCGATGTGGTCGTTTGTGACGATGACGTTTCCGAGCGCCGACAGACGCTCCTCGATGCGCTGTATCCGGATCTCGTCGGGCAGGGAATTCCGTAGATGTTGCAGCTCCTGGTCTGTCGTCGATGTGGGCACTAGAAGACCCTTGCGGTTTCTATTGCAGGAAAAAATGTCAGGAAAATCCTGATAACCGGTAGACGATGCGCAAAACTTACCCTGCTGTGAGACGACCGATGATACGGGTACCGGCAATCGTTGTCCGGCAGATGGGAATGACATCTTGTAACTCTGCTTCGAAAACACTATAGACGGCCATGCGGTCAGCCTCTTGCCCTCCCCATGGCTTTGCGACGGACTTTTGGCCCCGCGCGCAAAGAAGTCGCAAGATCGGTAGTAGCATACCTGTAAAAGTTCTCACTTGCGCCGACGGCGGTCAAGGCGTAGGAGTTGGTGAGGGTAGAGAAGACGCCAACCCTGTGATCTCCAGTCAGTTTGCCGTCATGAGATACCCTCTGAAAAAGTTCAGGGTCTTTTTCTTTGAATGGTGGGGCCTTACTCGTTGGAGTTCTCGAACTGAGCTCGCACCGCCATGATTGAGTAATTCTACTGGACGCTTGAGACTTGGGGAATGTCGTAGGATTCGAAAGGTGGACAGGCAAGAAGCTGTCGCGAAGGTATCGGTGTTGGTGGGATTTGCGCTTGGTGTTTTCCAAATGTGATCAGCAATCGCAAAAAGATGGCGGAATTGAGGTGCAGATAAAGTAGAAGAAGTCGTGTGTGGTGGGGCAACCGACTTTTTGCAGTCCCATGGAAGTGCCCGCCCCAGACTTGACGTACACTACGTACCTTGCAGGCTAGTATCCCTAGAGCTTAGAGGTAAGGTAGAATTTCTCAGCCGGGGGGAGGCGATGACTCAACCCGTAGCATTGCCACAGCACGCGGTGACTCTCATATCAGGTCAACCTGGGGGATTCTCATATCAGTTTTGATAATTATTGACCTGACCGTTGAGGCTGTTGGGTCCAAAGATGGACAAGTCCTGGATCCTGTTCAGTCTCGCCGGAGTCCAGGCTTGGTACCAAACCCTGTGCATCACTATGATTCATTCCGTACAGCCTGTGACTGTGGAGACTTTCATGTTGGCCTCCCACTTGCACGCTTGCCTATGCCAAGTCGAGACGGACATTTGACCACTTGCACAATTGGTCATCATGGTAAATCATTCCATACACATTTCCAACCCCATCGTCCACTTCTCGCAAATGCAGATTGACATTATCATATATTGAAAGTACAGACTTCTCGTGTAGCAAATGGGTATCTTGTGTGTCTATGCGCGTGGCATGCTCAACGATGCTGCGCCAAACGCCACCTGATCCTTCATCATCATCTCGGGGTATGATATCCTTCCTAAACGCCAGCGTGCCATAATGAAAAAAACCAGCAAGTCAAAAAGAATAGAAACAAAATCATCGAAGCTCAACAGCAGGAAAGTATCGCGGCCCTGCAAATCCACTGGCAACCACGGCCTGGATATCAATGTTGGATGTCGAATCCGGGTGAGGACTCCACATCTTGAGTAGGATAAACCTACCCGACACTGGTGGATCAAAAGTGATGGTACACTTGCTCTTGTCTGGCTCGATGAAAAACCTTGCGTGCGCTGCCATCATGTCACCCTCACCAGCCGTCGAGGGGCCACTGGACGTATCTCGTGATGTTTCTGCGTCTGCTCGAGTATTGTCCGAAAAGTGAAGGCGCCGGCGGTGCGCACCTGGACGACGGTGCGACATTGTGTCTGAATCGTCCAGCCCACTATCATCGCTTTCGAACGGTAGGGCCCCAATCCTGTTCGGTGCTTGCCAATATGGCCTCATGCTTGGTTCGTCCTCATCGTCGCTGCAGACTGTAGTCACGTGAAAAGGTGGTGGCAATGTTGTGAACTCGGCTGGAATCTGTGCGCTTCTAATATCGTTCTCATCGTCATCGTCCATGGCAGACATGCCAAAGTTATAAAGCCTGCCGGCCCGCTGCCTCGGGGCATTCGCTCCAGTCTCGGTATTGCGGCTCGACAAGGTTGGTACCAGAGACTGGTCACGGTCTGTCCGGCGGGAGCCCTGGGTGCGTTCATATCGTATCTGATAACCAGCAGTGCGAGCCAACAGGTCATCCGAGTTCATGGACACAAAAACCATGCCCTCTCGAACCGGCGAGGAAAAGTTGTGTCGAGGAGCCTTGATGACCAATTCCTTCAAGGTGAAGGAGGTAGAGCCTTGATGCCTCAGAACAATGTTACACCTAGGCCCTTTTGTGCAGTATACAGATGCATCGTTTTTGAGTATGTTCTCGGCCGAATAAATATGGCTGTCGTCGGAGTAAATGCCACCATCGCAGCTCACTATCTCCATCTTCAAGGCTCCAGGTTCCACCTGCCCATACTTTCCATAACGGAACCCCCTGAATCCGCTGGACAGACAGTCCGGGTCCAGCTTGCGTCGCTTGGCTCGTGGGTTGTCGTCCCCCAACTCCTGAGTTTGAAGTGGCGGAGAGGGAAAGGCCAGTTGATCCGAAGAATACGAGGGTTGTGTAAAGTCCAAGAGAGCTCGCAGTTCATTGTTTGCGTCGTCTAATGCATTCATGGCGCTGAGATTATGTAGCTCGGATTCATTTTGCGACGCTCGCGGCCGTCGTGACTGTTGCATGTGCAGGGGACTCTCCAATGAGGGAATGCCGTCCCCGCCCAGGGCCGGTGTGCTGGAGCGATGCCTTCGACTGTTGAGCCGCTCCGCCCGCCACCGATTCCTCGATTCCACTGTCGTCTGAAATGCCGCTGCCGCTGCTGACCGACCACGACTGATATGGGTAATTGATCGAAGCGGAGGGAGAGAGGGTGCACCCGACGACCCTCGGCTCGTATCTCTCGATAAAGTTGGCCGTGGATTGGAATCATGATTGGCGTCTGAAGACATGATATTTGGGAGGACTGGACCAGCGGACGCAGCCGGTGTCAAGGCCGTAGCAGATGCCGAAGCCCAGCGGTTCAAATGGCTCCTAGCCAGTTCCCTTCGAGCACTATGCAGGAGACCAGCTCGGCGGTGGGCGTTGGCTTGGAACCTTTCGATTGCCCGATAAAGTTCGCCAGAGGGACTTATCTCGGAAGTGTGAGAGGCGTGGTCATCGAGAATGAAGCGAACGATCTCATCTGCAGACTGGTATCTTATTGGAGGACCAGAACCCGGATGGTCTGAACGATTATTAGACTACGAGGTGGGAAAGCAGAGTCAGCAAGAGGGTATCTCTGGGTATATAGAAGACGGTTTGCCTGTTCAGGAATCGAATAATGCCATTCTCGAGGCGTTTGCACACTCGTGTTGGTGCTTTGGAATCAGCCCGAACCTACCATTTACCATGAGGCAGTGGAGCCACAGATCCGGGCACAATGCAGGTGGCTTGTTTGGTGGCCTTTGATGTCCGCCTCGCAGTCGGAGCACCGGTTGTACTCAGCAGTTCGACGTAGGGACAGCAAGTGAGCGTCTCTTGTATACGTCGAGGGATCTCAGGACCCTGTGGTGGAGTAAGATGGTCGAAAGCAAACTGCAACGGTATTGATGATGGGCGTTGAACGATCAACGGCTGGAGCGAACATGAGGAGATGATCTGAAGGAGAGATCAGGGACGGGGTGCAGTGAATGCCACCAATTGGGGCCACTACACTGACCGCGGGGTCGCTGTAATGCTAGGGGAACACGTGCTACCAACCACTGTACGACGGTGAAGACAAAGAAAGTCACCGGTACGGTGTACCCAATGGGCGCTACCTCCTACCGCTTCAAGGCAAGGCGACATTGAAGTCAGCACTGAGCCAAAGGCCTGCGCTCGATGCGCCGGCGCTAGTCGATCGCTACCTACCGGGCTACCTAGGTACCTACCTACCTAGCGAACGACCTGCCACCCCAAACTAACCGCGTTGGGGGTCCTGCCTGTTCCTTGCGCAAGACGAACTCAAGTGCAACAACTGCAACTTTCTGGGGGTGAGGCTCAACGTAAACGATAACGGAAACGCGCCTGAAGCATCTTCCAATCCCTTCCTTTACTTTTTTTTTTCACACGAACCAGTTGCGCAGCGCGTGCTTTGTATCAGGACTTTCCATCCTTTCGCGACGCGTCAAGCATTCAATATCTTTTTAATTCGGCCGCTTGTCTGCTTTTTTGTCCTCGACTCGGAATCTCTGTTTGCCAGCCCAAGAAAAATAACTGGAACATGAGAATGCCTTAGACCTCAACCACGTTCACCAAGGTTGAGTAGCAGCATCCGGTCGCGCTTTGACAAGGCGGCGAATTCTTTCACCCTTGAGGTAATATTCAAAGGCAGCAGCAGGAATTTCCAGACTCCTCTGGTTATATATCGAGTTGCGCCCGGCATTCTGGGAAGCTGCGCAAAATATCCTTCGACGCACAGCCTCGTCTACATCTACGTCATTTTGAAGGTCATCTACAACACCATCAAATATGGACCAGCAACAAGAGCAACAGCAGCCGCAGCAACCACCGCAGCCGGAAAAGGCCAGCGAGGCTGACACCGCTGCCGCCACTGCCAGTACCACTACCACCATGCCTGAACGGCCTGCACAGGAGCCCGCCGCGGCTCCGGCTGGACAACAACCCGCTCAGGACAATGGCACAGCACAGCTCCACCAGATACCCGTGGATGGCAGCAACAACGGCATGACCCTCCCGCATCAGCAACAGACGGACCCCAATGGAATGGGCATGGGACTTGGCCTCCCCCAATTTGATCCCAATGGCTTCATCCTACCACCGCAAGACATGAGTTTCGCGGCGGGTGCCAATGGCATGGCCTTTCCCGATCCGAGTCTCATGATGATGACTGGTCAACAAATGGCCATGGCCAACCTGCCGCCACAGACCATGAATGGTAATGGCAATGAAAATGGCATCACTGCTGGTAAGTGGACCTCTCATATTTCACCCGCGCATCTGAAGCTGATCCTGGTTAGATGAAATTGCCCTCTATGATCGACAAATCCGTCTTTGGGGCATGAAGGCGCAACAAAAGATTCGGAGCGCCAATATTCTCCTCATCACCCTGAAGGCGCTCGCAACCGAGATCGCCAAGAACCTTGTGCTCGCAGGTGTCGGCTCGCTCACCATTGTCGACGATGAGCTGGTGGGCGAATCTGATTTGGGCGCCGGTTTCTGCCTGTCGGAGGAGCACTTGGGGCAGAACCGAGCACAGGCTGCCAGTGAGAACCTCCGAAAACTCAATCCTCGCGTCAACGTCTTTGCAGACCCCAACAGCATCATGGCCAAGGGAGCGTCGTACTTTGCCGCATTCGACATTGTCATTGCCACCGACCTGAACCCAACAACCTTGGCTTTCATCAACACAGCTACCCGCCTCTACAATCGACAGTTCTACGCCGCAGCCTCTCATGGCTTCTACGGCTACATCTTTTGCGACCTGATTGAGCACGACTATGTGCTGCAGCGCGACAAGAGTAATGTGGACACCAAGATCGGAGAGGAGACGCGGACCCGCAGCGTCATTGATGTCAAGACAAAACAAGAAGGCGACAAGAAGATCGAGGTCGTCACCAAACGCGAGCTTTACTCGACCTGGGACCTTGCCTCGGAAACGAGCTTGCTTCCTCAGGACTACAGAAACTCGAAGCGACGACTCCGAGCCGTCACACCAGCCTTGTCGTGTTTCCGGGCCCTCTGGAGGTTCCAGGCCGAGCAGAACCGCAACCCGGGGCCCAATCGATCAGACCTCGAGTCTTTTACCAAGAACGCCACTCTCAACCATCAGTTGCTCAGCTTACCTACCGAGACGCTAAAATCGGAATTCCTGCGAAGCTTCCTGCAGAACATTGGCAGTGAGATCGCTCCGGTCACGGCCATTCTTGGTGGGCAGCTCGCCCAAGATGTTATCAACGTCCTTGGTGCCAGCCAGCCTCCGATTCAGAACATGGTCATCTTTGATGGCAACAGGATGCAAGCCGACATGTACCCGCTTCACCCAGAATCCACGGGCGGTTTGCGCCTGGGACGTGCCCAACTGGACATGTCCATACCAGCCATGCCAACCATGGCCCCCGTCGACTTTGGCTCGATGCCGCAGCAACAGTTTATAGATCCTGCGATGTAGGAAGATCCGCAGCTGATGATGTATATCTGTGAGGCCATCAGGCGTGCACGTGGAGAGTCGGCGATGCGCTGAAGAATGGTCAGATGAACGGCGCTGCCTATACCATGGTTGTGGTGGCGTTTGCCTAGTAATGGTGACTTGTGATCATCTAAGCGGGCCACCCAAGACACGCAACTGGGCGCGCATGAAGATATGGAATGGCCACTCGTGCCCAGGAGACTGGATAATATTTCTCACATTTGAGAAATGCCGCTCGCGTCGTTGGCGCGTTGCCATGTTCTGTCTACACGCATCCGTTTGCATAGATGCCCATCATGGTTGATATCCGGTGCAGTTGGTGGTTCGAGATGAAGAGAAATGTCTACGCTAGGTTGGGTATGTAGTCAAGAAATGAAATGGACCCATCAAGATCAGTGTCTGTAAACAATACTTGTATCAATAACAAAGTGCTTCTTTCTATGTTGTGAGATGAATCGCTTCCGCCCACTCTTCACGCGCTTCACATTCAATGCAACCATGATTTGTTTATTTTAATTTCTTCTTGTCATTGACTATTGGGGCAAGGACGCAGCCTTGTCTGCTCGTCGAGGCCCCCCTAAGATATCAGAATATATGTATACAGACTAGAAAACAGCCAAAAACCATAATGCTTCACAAGGGGGGAAACTTTTGTGCTCATAGGCCAGTCCCCTCTTCCCTTTCCGATTCCATGGCGTGCGCGTTAATTGCTGGCCACAACTTTAAAGGGGGAAAATACAACCTCGAACGCCGTCGCCATGCGTGTTGCTATGGTATTGTACAGGTATTTTAGTAGACAAGATGGAGTAAAAGGAAACATTATTGTAGACGTGGCGATGCAATACACAATCTCTTTCGATTCAGTGCTGCCAGGGGTATTGTATTGCGGGTAGCTCAGTGCTGGTTGCACAGACTAAGAGCGAAGGCTTCACTTGGGAGATTCGGTGTCCTCGACCGAGCCCTCCTTCCGCGAACCAGCTCGGCCACGGCCTCGTTGACCGTTGTTGACAGACCAGCCCCTGATGGTGGTTGGCCCGGTGCGTGGCGGAGGTTCATTCGCCATGTAATCTTTGATGGCACCCTTGGGATCGTAGTTGGACAATCGCAGCTCAGATCCGCCGTTGGAGGTCCACTGTCGGTTGTATGGGACGGGAGCCGCGGCAATCTTGCGGTACTTGGCAGCATTCTGCTGTCCGTTCTGGGAAGAGATGGAGCCCCGAGATTGAGGTGTAGATGATGTAGGAGAGTTCAAGGGACCTGGAGGTCCCGAAAGTCCCCCTCCCGTCAAAGCCGGAGACGAAGGGCCCATCTGGTGTGACATTGGTGCCAAGGGAACTTGGCCTGGCAAGGTCGGTGATAGTGCCGGGTATCCAGAGTGATGCTGTGACGGGTGGGACTGTTGGCTTGGTATGATCAACGGGGCGGGCACAGGGTGACCTTGACGAGGAGCCAGAGGCATAGGCGGCTGCTCAGACATGGGAAAGCCGTGATGATACGGTCGGTGTGTACTTGGAGGTGGGTATACGTCCCTTCCGACACCGTGTAACAAACTCTGAGTGTGGTCGTATTCTTGGGGTCGAGGCGGGCCTGGTGGATATGGCACGGACGCGTACGAAGGCTGTCCGTCGACGAAAGCACTTATGCTCATCCCCTTGTCGCGTCGACTGGGTCGTAGGGGCGGGAGGGCTGGACTGGCTCGGCCGGTGCTCTGTCCGGTAAATGGGTTGCGAGCTGGAGTGGGAGGTCGCCCTTCTAGACTTTGCATCGGCGCGGGTGCGATGGATGCATAGGGTGTGGGGTTGAGTGCAGTCTGTAGAAATCCAGGCTGAGGAATCATTGGGCCATGTCGATGGGCAGCATCCTCGGATACATCGGCCAGTACACTGAGCCCAAAAGTATCAACAGGATGGTGACGGGGCGGTATGGGGTGATGCAAAGGTGGCGGCCTCAAGACGTCTCTGACGGGGTCGAATGGCTGTCTGGAGGTTCTTTGATTGGAAATGGCCATTTCCCGCAGAAATTCGTCCTCTTCCAACTGCGAGGCCGCACTCAGAAGGTGAGCAGTACCGCGTTGGCGCATCAAGTTGGTTCGAACATCTGTTGCAAAGATCATGGGCTTGATCTGCACAACTTGACGCTCCTCCACAATGGCAGCGGCCTCCTCGTACTCGTCGACTCCTTCCTCCTCCTCCTCCTCCTCTTCTTCCTCCTCCATCGTCTGAGCGGCAATCTTGTCGAGCTCTGCTTGTCTCTCTCGGTGTTCTTGCTGCTTCTTGCGGATCTCTGGCGTGGATATATCGTCGTGCTCGAGTTCCATGGTTTTCCTGAGAGACTCCACCATGGCGCCAATCTTGGTCTTGCCAGTATCAGTCCTCAAGGCCTGGTCCATCAGCATAGGACGAACAGAGCGTGATGCTTGAAGCGTGCTGCCATCTGGGGTAACCAGAACAATGGGTCGAGTTGTCTCGATATTCTCGTGGGGTGGTTCAGATTCATTGATCGAATCTGGTAGAAAGAAGCCAAACTTGGGATGAACCTTGTGCTTCTTGACCGTCTTGGGGTCAAAGTCACCATCCTCGTGGTTCAAAGCATTGTAGTTGCAGATAGTCGCGTCCAGATGCCAGGCACGAGAATTCGGCTTGTTGAGAAATCTTCCACGGCTATTCTTGGTAGCCTTGCGAGTGGAGTCGTTGGTAGAGTCGCGGAACCCAATGTCTTCTTCGTCAAAATCAAAGACTGGGGGGATGATGATGCGGTTGTTGGCCTTGGGGCCTCTCTTGGACACGGTCCTGACACCCCACTGATCTGGCTCTGATGCACCCGTGGGGAAATCGGGAAGGTCCTTTTCCTTCTTCTCGGGTCCGCTGTCCTGTGATGACTCGGGGGAGAGGCCCTCCTCGAGAGGAGTTGGCGAGGGCGCGTTCGACTCTGGCTCGCCATCCAACTCGGTCTCTGCACTGAGCAGGCCACCGATGTGACGTGGGCGCGGTGTTGATGCGTCGGGAGCAGAAGTGAAGGAAGCACCCAAGAGCCTCTTGAATTCGGGTTGTCCGTCGGCACTTTCCTCGGCCTTGCGCTTAGGGCCGGGCTTTTGCTTGACACGGTTAGGAGCGAGGGTCGTTCTGAGAGCGGATGCCTTGACATCAGCCTGGAGCAGATGGGGGTAAGGAACTTCGTGACCCTTGATGGGGTGAAGAAAGACGTATGGTCCTTGGTCCTTGGCTACGGCATCAGTTGCCTGGACAAAGGTGTAGGGCGCGTCAACCTGGAAAGTATTAGTAGGGCAACAGTGCCGGGAGCAACGACAACTCACGTTGGTGTCAAGACCATCACTTCGCAGCTCATTCAGAATGCTTATTCGGTTAAGGATTCCATCAAGGAATTCATCAGTCTTGTAATCGAATCCATTCTAGAGTTCGCGTCAGCGAGTGACTTGCAGCAAGATGTGCGGCGGTTGGATATCAAGACCTACGTTGAATTTCTGGTGCGAGACAATGTCATCATGCTCGAATCTGTCGTCGGCCATTTGGATGCGCAGCTTCTCTACCGACTCGAGGTGCTCGAGTCTGGTCTTGAGCCTGTCGTCCAGTTCGTTCTGGATAGCGGCATACTCGGGGACCTTGGTGTGGAACTCGGGATCCGCGATCATCTGGTTCAGTGCATGCTCGGCGAGCCGCTCCAGAGCAGGCTTCATTGCAGAGGATACATCTGAAAATACTTCACGCAAGTCCTTGGACCGCTCGTAAGCAGCCTGAACACGCGGTGTGGTATAGATCTTGTTACGGCCTCTGCCGCGACCACGATTGCCACCACGTTTAGTGATGCCAGTCTTGCGAGCAAGTGCACCACCCCTGCCGCCTCTGCCTGAGCCACGGCCTCTACCTCGCCATCCGCCTCTGCCAGGTCTGGCAGGACTGGGCGCTGGAGACCCGTCTGCTGGAGAATGTTCATCCATGATGACGGCTCATGCGAGGTTCAATGTGTGGGAGTGTTGTTAGTGGCTGGGTGGTACGGGGTAATGGGACGCTGTCAAAAGCAGCGCGGAAAGGACGGGGAGAAAGCGGAAAAGATGAAAATGATGGATCAAGTCCAGCGTAAGGCTATTAAAGAGGTGAATGGTTGAATGGAAGTTGTTGACGGGGTGGTGTTGGGTTGTGTCCTGTGGATGATGTAGGCGGCCAGGTCAGTCAGGTCAAGAAAGGGCCTGGCTTGACAGGTAGGAGGTGTTGCAAGTTTTGGGGGGTGAGATGCCAGGCGCCTTCTCCAGCCGGGGACAATCAAAGCGAACAGATGCGGACGGATGGGAACAATCCCATGAAGACAGCGAGCGCTATAATGCTTGAATGATGGATCGCGGTGCGATGGGCGACGAACAATAGGTATGAGTGCGCCGTCTATTGTGAGAATTTCCTGAGCCAGACAACAATTACAGCCAGCGCTCACCTTCCTAGTCACGCTTTTTTGCAAGTCCAGGATTCCGGGGTGCGCTGTGATTGGCTGTGCGGGCTCGACGGGGGGCACGGCGCAACTCTTGTAACCCAATACCTCTGAAAAAATTGGCACGAAACGTTTCCGGCACTGACGGGTGCGTCGCGCGTTTATGCATCAAATGCGAATTGAACTATTCACATTCATCTATATAGATATATCGTGCTGTTTCTTTCTCTTGTGCTGCTCATCTACCAGACGAACCGTGTTCAGATGAACGTCGATGATGATGCGCTTTACCTAGGGGGTACCTCCGATAGAAGCGAGTCCGTCCATGGCGCCAGTCTTCAATTTCAGAAATTTCCACTTCAGCCGCCTGTGCTAACTACATTGCCTGGATGGTAGCACCTAAAATTGTAGGCAGGCAAACCCAACGCGGTAGCCATTACCTACCTACATACATACTACAAGTATATATTCTTCTTGTTAGGGAATTGGAGCACACGATCTTGACAGCTGGGGGTTTGCTCTGACAAAACTCTTACTCTGCCCCAGCATTGCCGACCTTCTCGCTGCTTCTCCCGGGCAGCCTCTTGGGCTACTACTCTGTACTCCGCGCCACTCCTATGCAGCGATGCTCCGGCCAATAGGCCAACGAGCGATCCTGAGGCACACTGTGGAAAATATCGGGTTCCGTCTACGTATCAGAAGCCCATTAGGTACTCCAACTACAATGTATTATGGCATGTGCAATTGACGAGAATAGCGAACGCTCTTCCCTGAGATCATGTTTGTCTCCAGCTGATGAGTCCGTCACGGGTGACTCCATGCCATATGTATAACAGGCAGCACCCGTTCCTCTGTATTGCTTACTTTACCTCGACTGCCTATTTGTCAATGTCGACGTGTCAAGTAATTAGGCTCTGCTAGAATAGTCTCTTCGCTAATAATGTCAGCACAGTGTTCATTCGACGACGGTCTTACTCGAGCACTGCAGCCAACGCCCTCCGTCCAAGACAGCCTTGCACCATTCCATTGGCTCTCTTGTGTTTGCTTGCCAGTGTGCCCTGAATTGGCAATGGGCGAGCGATGATATGCAGCACAGGCTCAGCTCAGCCTCTGCGCGCCCTGAGTTACGTACGACATTGGAGCGCAGGCATAATATAGGGATGTAAGCATATAGCGAGCGACATCACAACAGTCTAGTTGACAAATGACAGGGGCGTCGCCTCGACTATCCCCGGGCCACTCATGCCGACGTTCTCCTCTGTGGATTAGTAGGAAGTATAGGGGTTTGGGAGACTACAAGGTAAAGCTTTTTGATATTCTATTGCACCGGTAAATATTTGGGACGCCTCGAGGCTTCAGTCAGTCATCAAGACCCTGGGGTAACACTCGCCACATTTCTGACAGGACTGATGAGAATGAGACGAAATCCTACCCCAGAGCGTAGGTGACATCTGAGCAGTGAGATCAGAAAGCCTCGCCCCTGGGCTCCAAGTTTAGGTCTGGTATTCGCTGTTCTAAATCCGTATTAGTCCACCCGCATATTGGCCTAGCTCCGGGGTCCCTTGCTGTCCCATTAAGCGGGTCAATTTGGCGAAATGCGGTTCCCCATTCGCGCGTCGCGGTCCTGCCAAATTTTTAGCCGACGACCAAAAAGAAAATAACCGTCGTCATATCGTCACTGTTGCCGTCGCATAGCTGTCGCATCGTCGTTGTTTGTCCCGCTCCCAGCGACTGCGACGTCACTCCAGGCTGTACCGACGCCCAATTGCGTCCCACAAGCATGCTGGTATAAGAAAAGACGCAACTCCCGGGGGGTCGCCAACAATGGGGAAGCGCCGCAAGCTATCGATCGCGCCCAAGAGCGGCGGCGGGAAACCGCAGCACAAGAACGCGCCTGGTCAGAAGCAGCATGGCCCAGGAGCTCCCAGGGCTCCTCCAAAGCCTCCAAAGCCCGCGCACAAGCAGCAACAGCATGAAGAGCCGACGATCCCCTTTGCGCCGGAAGACAAGATCCTCCTGATCGGCGACGGCGACCTCAGCTTCGCCGCTTCCCTGGTCGAGCACCACTACTGCGCCGATGTGACCGCCACCGTCCTCGAGAAAGACATTGACGAGCTGCGAGAAAAGTACCCCCACGTGGAGGAGAACGTGGCCAAGATCGAGGCCGAGGACAGCCGGGTCTGGTACAACGTCGACGCGACCAAGATGGGACCCTACACCGACAAGAAGGGCAAGGACGGGGTAGGAATCATGGACAGGATCATCTTCAACTTTCCGCACGTGGGAGGCAAGAGCACCGACGTCAACCGCCAGGTGCGCTACAACCAGGAGATGCTGGTCTCGTTCTTCCAGCGAGCCACCATGTCCCTGGCGCCCGCGGGAACCATCATCGTGACGCTCTTCGAGGGCGAGCCGTATACGCTCTGGAACATACGAGACCTCGGACGGCACTCTGGGCTGCAAGTCGCGCGAAGCTTCAAGTTCCAGGCAAGCGCGTACCCAGGCTATCACCACGCAAGAACTCTGGGTGTTGTGAGGAACAAGGAGGGCGAAATCGGCGGTGGCTGGAAGGGAGAGGAGCGCCCTTCGAGAAGCTACGTCTTTGTTCGGAAGGACGAGACACCAAAGCCCGTTGCCAAAAAGACCAAGAAGCGAGCTAGAGACAGTGACGAACAGTCCTCGGATGACGAATAGATCTGGCATACACTGTTCATCGGTGGCCGAGAAACATATGAACGAATCCAAGCCAGGCGGGTTATCACAAGCCAACATGAGCTGTGTCATTTCTGCGATCTGTTGAAATGCACCGCTCGGCTTCAAACAAGCGAACTATCTGGTCAGCAGAATAGCCTCGATTACTCTCGAATCTCTGCGCCAGTTTGCGGCATGCGATGATACGATTCTTATAACAACGAGCTGCTGTTACCGCAGTTATCATCCACATGGCCACGGCGGCCTCAGACTACGACATGTTTATCCCATGGTTACGGAGCATATGCTCACGGTTTTACTGGGAAGCTTCGAAAGTGGCTTCAGCCCACCAAGGAAATGTGCTGGCTTCGAAGACACCAAGACCAGGTCTGTAGGCCGCACATTCCACAGCTTCGATAATTCGGTCAAAGCACAGCTGCTGAGAAGATAACTGGAAGCGCAGTATACTATGCAGCATTATTATCACGAGCGCGTGTATTGATCATTGGGCCTATCAGCGTTCATCGTTGTCAGACTAGACTCTTGATGGAGGAAAATAAACATGCTCTGAAGCACTTTTCCTGCATCGTCAAGTCATATTGATAGTCGTCGAAGCCAGAGCGTGATATTCTAGAACGCGATTGCCACCGCGTCCCACATATGATGTGCCGGTCCGCCATTTCCCATTTCCCACGATGGGGTCAAAACCAGCAAACAATCCTGTCACCGGCTTGTATGTCTCTCTCGACGCAGCAATTTAGGGCACCACGGAGCAAAGAGGACCATCGGCACAGCCGTCCGTGGATTTTTCTGGAGTGATGGTGCTGAGACCCTGTAGTTCTGGGAGCTGCCGGAAAGAGGGAAGCCGATGAAATGCTCGATTCGAAAGCACGTAGAGATGGCCTTCATGGTGATTCCATTTATCCTGATCGAGGACAGCTTTTGCTTCAAGGGTTGGCGTGCCCTTGACGTCGAGGCTGTCGGATGCTTACATCACGCCAGCTGCCTACCATCATTTTCTCGAATATCACAGTGCAAACACGACCTCAGCGATGGACCCATTAGTCCCGAGGTGATCAAATCGCAACGTGTCGTTTGTAAAGTGTAACAGTGATCCTGCTTTGACGCCGAGTTGGCTCGAGCTCAATAGGTTTTGAAACCCCCTATTGCCCCTATTCGCAAAGGCGACAAGTCAAGTAAAAAGTTCGAATAGTATATTAATGAAGCAGATTCCTTCTTCCAGCTCTCACTTGGAAGAAAGCATCACGCAGGTATATTCCGGAAAGGATTATTACCCGAGGATCAACACGTATTGCCTATCGGGGGTGGTGTCAATAACGAATATCATTTATTCAATCATCTTGGAGATAGCGGAAAACTGTCAGAGCTGTACTCCAAACATGATGGCTGGTGTCCATGATATTACAGAGTACAATGGCACACACGTCAAGAGAATCGGCAGACTGTCTTCCATCGGGAATGCGCGGGTTTAAGCATAGTTGCACTGGGGTACAACTCCAGATATTTCTTGCCATTACCATTCGGACTGATTCACAAAACGTCTATCGAACGATCCTGCCGAATGACAGCGCCTAGAACTGCGGAATGATGCTTCTTTTCGGTGGAGTTTTCTGAGGTTATCACCACGTGGGACTTGGATCCCGCATCACCCCGCCCACTAACAGTGAGGTATTCCGCATACATGTGCGCTAGTGCGCCACGGCGTCGGCACGGCTCCGAGTGCCCAGTGGGCGGCTGCCGGAGCCTTCCATCGGATGTGCGATCCCGAACCCGATAACCTACTGGCATTTGCCCTGGATTGGTGATGATTGTGTCAAGGCAGAGCCGGCCTCGTGCGACGCGGCAGAAGTAAGAACACGCCAGATCGCGGCATCTTATCTGAGAAAGAGTCGAGAGTTATTGGCTCATGGTCGTGAGGAGAACGCCGAAAGATAACCACTCTGACGATCCTGTGATCTGGAGTCTACCGATACAGGAGAATGTATAAAGAAACAATATGATATATAATCCAGGAGGCAGCCTCAACGACGAGTTCGTCCCTTGGGTATTTCATCTCAAAGCAATAGTCTGCCGGTGATCATCCTCTTCCTGTCACATTAATATACCCATCTTTGTTTCTAAGGGTTGAATTCAATCAAAATGGCCCCCATTGACATCGGCGTCTTCATCCCCATCGGCAACAATGGCTGGCTCATCTCGACCACGTCGCCGCAGTACATGCCCAGCTTCGAGCTGAACAAGCAGATCGTGACCAAGGCGGAAAAGTACAACTTTGACTTTGCCCTGTCCATGATCAAGCTGCGGGGGTTCGGCGGCAAGTCCGAGTTCTGGGACCACAACCTCGAGTCCTTCACGCTCATGTCGGCGCTGGCGGCCGTCACCTCCAAGATCAAGCTGTTCGCGTCGACGGCCGTGCTGACGCTGCCGCCGGCCCTGGTCGCCCGCATGGCGTCGACCATCGACTCCATCGCGCCCGGCCGCTTCGGCGTCAACATCGTCACGGGCTGGCAGAGCGCCGAGTACACGCAGATGAGCCTGTGGCCGGGCGACGCCTACTTTGGCTACCGCTACGACTACGCCACCGAGTACGTGCAGGTCATGAAGGACCTGTGGAAGGACGGCGTGTCCAACTTCCAGGGCAAGCACTTCAAGATGGAGGACTGCAAGCTGTCGCCGCGGCCCTCGGGCGACGTCAAGATCGTGGCCGCGGGTCAGTCGGGCCGCGGCGTCGAGTTCGCGTCCAACTACGCCGACTTCAACTTCGCCATGGGCACGGGCATCAACACGCCGGCGGCCTACAAGGACGCCACCAGCCGGCTGGTCGAGGCGGCCGAGAAGACGGGCCGCGACGTGGGCTCGTACGTGCTCTTCATGGTCATCGCCGACGAGACGGACGAGGCCGCCCGGGCCAAGTGGAAGCTGTACAACGACGGCGTCGACCACGAGGCCCTGTCGTGGATGAGCAACCAGAGCTCCAAGGACACCAACGCCGACGCCAACTCGACGGCCAAGAACATCAGCCTGCCCGAGGGCGCCGTCAACCTCAACATGGGCACCCTCGTCGGCTCCTACGAGACCGTCGCCCGCCTGCTCGACGAGGCCGCCGCCGTCCCCGGCACCAAGGGCATCATGATGACCTTTGACGACTTCCTCGTCGGCATCGACAACTTTGGCCAGAAGATCCAGCCCCTGATGAAGAGCAGAGAGGGAAGGTGCTAGGAGAAGCGCTGTGCTATCGATGATTTAGGATTAATGAGTTATACTGTGCTATAGAAATATGATACCGCCAAAAGAGTAAAATTGTTAAACAAGACGACATGCATTTATTTGTGCTATCTGATCCAGCCGGTCCATGACAGCATCCATCAGGGACTTCCGTGCCGGTATCTAGGGAACAGTATACACTGGTGATGTTCAACTCGACGGCAGCGGCGTGGTCATTTGCGCAACTGTTTGAGACATTGAGAATATCACATGTGACTGCGGATTTTCGATGAGGCAACTGTTCCATTTGACGATACAAATCCATGACTTCACGTGAGATTCACACTATCATTTGTGACTATAGCAAATGCCTATAGAAAAAAGTAACGCTTGCGGCGTTGGTCACCAACACCGAAATTGATGTATCGCATCTACCACAGTTACACAGACTCAACGCCAGCCTACGAATCGCATAAAAGACGACGATTCCAGACCTCGACTATTCCTCAGTCACTTTTTTTTTTGGCAGCTCGAGACGCCACCGGCGGGCGAGCCCGTAGCAAGGCGTACAGAACAATCCCTCTCCCTGCGAATAAGAGGCGAGAAACGGACATCTATAATCGACCAAGTATAGTCGACTCGGCCCATGTGCCACATTGCACACCCAGGCCGGAAAGATGGCCAGCCGCCCGGCAGTAGAGTGTCCAATCAGGTCACCGAGGTCCCATGTCCCCTGCGCCGGATCAAACAATCAGGGGTGCAGTGCACAAGAAGAGGTCCCCTTTTTGTTTCGAAACAACGAATTGGGATGATCGGCCAGCTCATCCATGCGAGACCTGTGCCCAACGCCCGTGCTGCAGGGATGGGCAGCGCTCGCCTTTCCTGTGGCGTGGTAAGGCTTCCCTGAACTGCTATAGCATAGTGCTGAGATCCGTCTTTTTAGACTTGTTGAAAAGTTCGGACGGAAGGTCCCTGAAATCTATTGAACGCTCTGATCAAGCGATCTAGAAGCATCGACCACAGTAGTATTGTTAGGCCTTATTTTTGCATAGTTGTGGCTGAGGGCATGGATCATGCTTTATTGTACACGATATGCATGGGTAAGGCCATAAGGATGTCTTTCGAAAGTGAAGGATTACTTTACTGAATCTCAGCTCACGAAGGAGCTGAAGAACCAGGATGAGTTGCCACCGGGATTTCCATGTGTGATCTTTAGCTGTGCTATACAAGGCTCTACGGGGCCGAGAGAATTGTTATTTTCGTATCGCGAGTCTATTCAGTTGTGATCAAGCAACTACGGATCATGTCCCTCAACTTGTGGGATTTCGAATCAAACAATATTCGCATTCCTGCTCGAATGAAAGCATGTTCATGTACAGGTGGATGGAGGTATGGAAGCATAATTTCGAAGAATCCGGGGATTTTCAACGGCATGATGTTGACCAACGTCCGGAACTCTAGAATACGGACGGACATAAGGGCCCTGTGCAGAAATGTAAGCAAGTTCTGAGCTTCGCGGCCCCGATACCCGGTTTTGCTGCCGTATACTCGCATAGGGCGAACTGTATTGTCTTCATCATTAAGGAACCGACCTACTGAAGTCAAATGCATGCGATACACCGTTGGTATGCTGCGTAGTGTAGAATCCGGGGCACATGATAGACTTTGAGCTTGCTTCTGGATCGGGGAGACCGTTATTTTGAGAGATGTGATCAACTTTTCCTGTTGGTTACTATGCAAATGAAGCTGTTTGGTCAGACCGTTGCAGCCCATCGGTATAAAAGCAATGATTTAGGCCTCAAGTGACTTGGTCATCCTCGTGTCTCTTCGAATAATGACCATGACCCCCGAAAAAGCCTCGAGCAGATTTCGAAGCTGGCCGTATGGTGTGGTGTCCGTATTACTGGAAGATGCCTCATTGCTGCAGCCTCGTGGTTGCATGCCAAGAGCAGTATTGAACCCGAGTGATCGCTCATATGAACAAGACCTTCAGAGATGAAAAGTTGACCCAGTTTGCAGATACTATTAAAGCCGGCCGCCTCGATAATTCGTTCCGGCGCGACGGAAGGGACGGCTCACATTCCCGGCCGAGCATCTAGTTGTGGCTTGCTGTCTGTCTAAGAGGTGCTTCTAGACCGACATATCCAGTGTCTTGGAGGCTGGGACTGAGGCTGGTTTGGCTGGCCTGGCTGGGTTTGACGTCAATGTGCTTGGCTGCTGCTTGCTTGCCGTGCCAGAAAAAATATTCTCCCGTCCCGTTCCGCTGTGTGGCACTGTAATGCACATGTGAGTGAAAGAAAGCAAATCAAGGTTCCGGCAGTCGCCAGTCAAATAGAAGCGCGACAATTCGGGACATGCTTCTCATGCTACCTCGCATCTCCGCGGTCCATGGTCAAGCCAAGCCCGCGGCAAACAGACGACATCAGCGTTACACAACCGCCAGTTAGATCGCCAGACGACCGTTGGCAAGGTGTGACGACAGGTTGTTGTGGTTGAGATGCCCTTGGGATATATGGTAGGGAGGCTCAAGGTGATGGGCATCCGGGGTTTCTGTCCAACAGACCGCCATTGACGCAAGATTGCAGGTGCTCGACATCTGGGCTCATGAAACAGGCACAACGAGCCCAGGAACAATTCGAGTGGTACCTGTGTTCTTCTAGTCTACCAGAAAGGGCCAGGTAAGTCCCCGTAGCGTGTTCCCAGCCAATCGGTCTCAGCTCCCCGCCAAGTCCAGCGTTACGTCCAGCGCCAGTCAGCCAGTCCAGTGAGCCCAGTCCAGCCGGGTTGAAGATTCCAGTTCAGTTCAGTTCGGAGCTTCAAAGTTGGAAGCGGGCAGCGGGCACCAAGGAACCGTGATTGCCCCACCACAAGGTACCTCGGGCCTAGCGTACAAGGACCCTGGCAGATCCCCCACATCTGAAACGCCAGGCACGAGCTGCAAGGCTTCCACGACCTGTCAAATCTGGATTGCTGCTAAAGTAGCTGAACAAGCGCCCGTGCTTGGCCCCCCCTGAGTCAGGAACCAGCGTTTCTCCATTGATGCCGACTTTTTCGTTCTTCTGCGCTGCTGACCAACCGAATGCTTCAGGCAGAGATGCGAAAAGGTAGGTGCGTGCACAATGGGCATGGCCGCACGGCATTTGGGGGAACATCGCTGAGAAGCATCCGAGAGTCTCTGACCGCATGGCGCACATTGTGCTGTGGTGCACCCGACCATCGAAATCTAAGCGCTCTGCCCGTCTCAATCTCATGGCAATCTCTCGTGCCCTCCGAGTTTCTAGAGTCGGCAAGAACTCTCAGTCGGACTCCACCCGACTTCCCGAGTGTCGCTGGGCTGTAAGGTTGAGAGCCGCGCTGGCCCGTCCCAGTCTCCAGATGACTGCAGATCACCATAGTCGCTGCTTGCCGAGCTTGCTTGCAGTTGCTTGCTGCTTCACTTACGACCCAGTCGCCAGCAGCATGCACGCAATTGCAAGGTGTGGGCAAAAGACCTTAATAACGTCTTCCACTGTGGAGTGACATCGTACATTCGTGATTTTAGATGGCCCCGTCGTGTTTGGCGGTGCGAATGCAGGAACAATTACCCATTCTATGCATGTCGTAAACGGCTCAAGAGGCAGCTAGATATGTACAAGGCAGGCAGTGCTACGGACTACTCCTGTGGTTGAACAATACTCGGCAGATGGGTGCGCTCTGAATAGCGACACGATAACAAGGGGCATTACCGCCGAGCAGGAAGCCGGTCCTCTCGTTGCCACCTCAGGTGCTCACTGTCCAACCACGCAGTAGGAAGTCGGGCCACAGTCCAGTATGATCTTTTCTATCCCGTTCTGGTCATCTGCCTCCGACGTTTTCGCCTCTTGCCTCTCATCTCATATTTCTTTGCTTATACTATAGTGCATGCAGGCTGTATGGATGCTGTACTAACCCCGTCGCCTTGGTCAATGCAAGATCTGGGCCGTTGTCGAACCTTGCTTCTCTCTTTTGCCAGCGTGCAGCTTCCTCTAACGTAGAATCCAACTGGTGTCCCTCCTACCCAAATTGAAGCAGCGTTTGAAGCATCCGAGCATCCTCACCCAATCGCCTCTGCCAAGTCTTGCCTTTGGGTTGCTCCCAGCTTGGTTGGCTTGGGGGTTCTGCCGACTGGATCCCGCCGGGTTGGCACTGATCTCCTGGCCTGGCTGGAGAAATTCCGCCTCCATTCCAGCCGGTGGGTGGCGGTAGCGATACGCGTGGCCGGTGGGCTTCCCCAGCGCAAATTGGCGCGCATAATCTCGCCAAGGATGTACCGGTACGCGTCATCCGAGGATCAGCGAAATGGCAGGGCATGGCATCTCGGCTGGTTTCCCCACACGCATGGGATGTTTCCCTCAATCTAAGTATTACAGGAGGTCGCATAGGCTTAGTGCCTGGGTGCCTTTTTGGGGAGGAACAGAAACACCATTTTAGGAAGTGGCCCAGAATGCCGCATATAGCAGCGTACTAGACTAGAGAGCAGCTGCGTGCCTTTGTACCTTAATTCTTGGTATCCCATCCCAGCCGGGTCAGGTACCTTACCCTCTGGCTGTTGCAGGGTGTCTGTAGGTAGTAGCGCCGGCTCCGTACCTCCCAACAGCCAATGGACTGGCATGGAACCGGACATTTTCGTGAACGGAGCCAGGTTGGTCGTTGCTGTCGCCGGCTGGGGATCAAGGCCCCATCGTCCGTCCACCTGCACATCCTAGATCTGATCATCCGTGCGAGGCAGTGAGCGAGCCTGATGTACTTACTTGATAATAAATTTGGTCGATCCAGAGGGAACGACCCCCGGGGGAGCTAGCAGAGCGAGTAGGTACCTTCACCTTGAGATGCTACCTTGATGGTGAACAATAATAAAATATATGGGTCCGCTCTTTTGAACAAACGGCAAGGACAACCTCTGACCTCCATTTGATGCGCCTGGGACGTTCGATGAATCCATCCAGAAGCTATTAAATCTTCCTCAGCCCCCAGCCGCCGCCGGCCGCGTTTGTCACTTGAATCCACGGCACGACCTTTTTTCTTTCTTTCCCTTCCCCTGCCTTCACATCACAACACCTCAACCTCAACCCATTCACTCTCCACCTGGTTTATTCCTAGGTATTCTTTTCTCCTTCACACGTCTGGACGCGTGTTTTCGTTTAGGTTTCTTGCCAACCATTCTCTTCTTTTTTCCTTGAAAATCCTCACACGTATAAACCTCGGCGTCGATTCTCGATAAATCCACCTCTCGGCGAAACACCGACAACCGGAGAGCTTCCTACAGCCTACACCACCACAGCTTCCTCCACCGACAACGAGACTGGTGTCTTGGATCCCCGCGTCAAGCACCTGCGACCTACATTGTAAGTTTATTTTTTTCTGGAACAAGCCATTGTTTCTACCCACGATTTCTCTCTTCTTTTCCTGTCACTGTACGCGCAATGTGCGGCATTGTGGCACCTCGGGCCTGGCTCTCCAGACATCAAGCTTCGAGCTCTGTGAGTTGGTTGTCGTCACCCACCGGCAATGAATCCAACACATTGTTACTCAGCCATTGTGCTGCCTCGGGGTGATTCAGCCACTCTTTGGTGGACAAAGGTCTTGTTTCATTGTTCAACTTGATCTCTCTACGACTTCAAATTGAAGCGCAGCCCACCAACACTGCTCCGAGGCGACCACTTCTTTCCTTCCCTCTCATTTTGCACTTTTGATCAATATTCTTGGTCCCATCTTTGTCAACACTGCTTACCTTTCGACTTTGACGACATTTCCCTGGTGGAGATTGAATGCTTACATTTTTGCACCAGTTCGACTACACTCAACTCTCTCTTTTGAAGAACCTTGAAAGATTCATCCACGAATAGCAGGTTCTAATCGTCAAGATGGGCTTTTCGAAGCTCTTTTCGGCCACTCTGCTGGTCATGCGGCTCATCGCTCCTGGAGCTGCCGCCCCTTCGGCCAGTGCCCTCAAGGTTCGTGCCGACAGCACCTACTGGCTTCCCAACATGGCCGGCAGTGAGGCTGCTGTCTTTGCCGGAGACAGCTCCTACAAGGTCTTCCGCAACGTCATGGACTATGGCGCCAAGGGTGACGGTTCTACTGATGACACCGCTGCCATCAACTCGGCTATCACCGATGGTGAGCGTTGCGGCCAAGGCTGTGACTCTCAGACTTCCAAGCCCGCTCTGGTTTACTTCCCTCCTGGTACCTACATGGTCAGCAAGCCCATTGTTCAGACCTACTACACACAGTTCATCGGCGATGCCGTTACTGTTCCCACTCTCAAGGCCACCTCCGACTTTGTCGGCATGGCTGTCATCGACTCTGACCCTTACGAGGATGACGGTAGCAATTGGTACACCAACCAGAACAACTTCTTCCGTCAGGTTCGCAACTTTGTCATTGACATTACTAACCTTGGTCCCGAGAGTGGCGCCTGTATCCACTGGCAGGTTGCCCAGGCTACCAGTCTCCAGAACATTGTCTTTGAGATGAACCCCGATACCAGCTCCGCCAACGCCCAGAAGGGTATCTTCATGGACAATGGCTCTGGTGGTTTCATGGCCGATCTCGTCTTCAACGGTGGTGGCTACGGCGCCTTCCTTGGTAACCAGCAGTTCACCACCCGCAACTTGACCTTCAACAACTGCAACACTGCCATCTTTGTCAACTGGTGCTGGCTCTGGACTATGCAGGACGTGACGATCAACAATGCTCAGATTGGTATCGACATGTCCAGCGGTGGCGAAGGCAACATTCAGCCCGGTTCGTTCTTGCTCCTCGACAGTGTCATCTCCAACACTCCCGTCGGTATCAACACTCTGTATCAGACCGATTCCACGATGACCAACAACACCCTCATCCTGGACAATGTTGATATGAGCAGCAATGTCGAGACTGCCATTCGCTACGCCGGTGACAACTCCACCCTGATTGCAGGCGGTCAGACGATCGCTAGCTTCGCTCAGGGCCGCACCTACGATGGAAGCTCCGGTAAGGCCGTTCAGGCCGAGGAGAGTGGCACCACCAAGCCCGCCGGTCTTCTGAACTCTGATGGCAAGGTCTTTACCCGTACCAAGCCCCAGTACGAGAGCCTCGACAAGAGCAGCTTTGTCAGCGCAAAGGCGTCTGGTTGCAAGGGTGACGGTTCCACCGACGACACTGCCGCTATCCAGAAGCTCTTTGACGACGCCACCGCTGGACAGGTCATCTTCTTCGACCACGGTGCCTACCTCATCTCCGACACTATCAAGGTTCCCGCCGACAAGGAGATCAAGGTTGTTGGAGAGATGTGGCCCCTTCTCATGGCTGATGGTACTGGATTCAACGACCAGTCCAACCCCAAGCCCGTCTTCCAGGTCGGTGAGGCTGGCGATGTCGGTGATGTCGAATTCTCTGACTTGATTCTTGAGACCAAGGGTGCCGCCCCTGGTGCCATCATGATGCAGTGGAACCTGGCTGGATCTTCTGCTGGCACTGCTGGTCTGTGGGATGTCCACTTCCGCATTGGTGGTTCCGCCGGTACTGGTCTGCAATCCGACACTTGCTCCAAGAACCCCAACTCTACCCACGAGGCCAACGCCGACTGCGAGGGTGCCTTCCTCTTGTTCCACGCCACCCAGACCGCCTCCGTCTACGTTGAGAACTGCTGGTTCTGGGTCGCTGACCACGAGCTTGACCTGGACGACCACAACCAGATTGACATCTACAACGGCCGTGGTGTTCTTCTCGAGTCTCAGAACCCCGTCTGGTTCTGGGGAACTGCCTCTGAGCACTCGCAGATGTACAACTACCAGATCACAAACGCCCGCAACGTTTGGATGTCCGTTATCCAGACCGAGACTGCCTACATGCAGGGTAACCCCGACGCCACGACTCCCTTTACCGTCAACGAGGGTTACTTTGATCCCGACTTCTCAACTAGCTGCGACAGCAGCAGCTCCACCACCTGCGCTCGCACTTGGGGTCTCCGTGTCATGAACTCTTCTGACGTTTACGTCTTTGGTGGTGGTCTCTACTCCTTCTTCGACAACTACGACCAAGACTGTCTCGAGACCGAGAGCTGCCAGGACAACATTGTCAGCATTGAGGACTCTAGCGTTCACCTGTTTGGTATCAGCACCAAGGCCTCTGTCAACATGATTACCCTTGATGGTCAGTCCATGGCTCTCGACAAGGACAACCGCAACACTTTCTGCGCTGCTATTGCCAAGTTTGAGAGTGACGGAGGTCCTACCGACGGTGGCTCTGGTTCCAGCTCTGGCAACAGCAGCTCTTCCTCAAAGGTGTCCACGGCCACAGCCACGGGCAAGGCTTCCGGCACGACCAAGGCTACTGCCACAACCAAGGCTTCCACCCACGTCTCCGCCTCTTCCTCGGCCACCGCTACTGCCAGCAATGGCGCTGGTTCTTTGCCTGCGGATGGTAGTGACTACGGATCTTCATCAGGCGCTGGAACCACTGCCGCAGCCACCACGGCTGCTGGAGCTGGCGCATCGTCGGTCGCCACATCTGCCGTTGCAACTTCGACTGCAGCCCAGGGCAGCGGTTCCGGTTTGGGATCAGGCTCGGGCTCTGGAAGCGGCTCCGACAGCGGATCTGGTGAGGGCTCTGCCACTACCACTGCCGCTGGAGGCAACTCTGGCTCTGGTAGTGGATCGGGTGCAGGCTCAGCTGCCACTACCTCGGCTGCTGCAACCACCACTGTCGCTGACTCGGGTACGAGCGACGACTCCAAGGTCACTGTGACAATCACCCACACCGTGACTGCCACAGGTCTTTGTTCCGCTGCCTAGGCGACGGCAACATTGACAGGGCAAGGCAGTCTGGTCGAGTCAACACTACAGACCGTGACTAAAACAGCAACCACGACGACCAACGTTGCACCGCAGTGTAGTCTGTCATGATTGCACACGACCCTGTTCTTTTCTCTTCGGCACATTACTGTCCCCCAACGACATACTTCTTCTTCATAGGGACAATTCTTTTCCTTGTCTCTCCCTGAATTCTTGACTTTTTCACTTCTAGACTTGGCCCCGTGGGCATTTGGACAAAACATTTTTTATTTCCTTCTCGTCCCTTGATGAGAATGGACGGAACAGGGAAAGGTAGCATATCATGACCAGGGTTGTGGTCAGGCAAAGGCGTTTTCGGTTGAGCAAAAGAAGCGTGAAGAAAGGTCACCATCATGCATGGCTTTAGGAAATCATGGATACCCGTACAGAGTGACAATTTTGGTAGTTCAAGTAGAATCAGTATCAATCAGAAACTGAATTTCTAGTACATCTGTGTGCAAACAAGTGACTCGAGTGATGTGATGGAAACATGGATAAAAGGCAACACGCTCTTCGCCTCGCGTAATGGTAACAACAACATTAGCGCACCTCGGCACGGCACAAGCCCACTGTTACCTCAGCAGTCGGAGGTCTCCCATGTCCATCTCCCGTCCTCTCCTAGCTCCTGTGCATGTGGCGTGGGGCACTAAAACAGGTACCTTTTAATGTTGACCACATTCCAAGTATAACGTCATCGGTTCCGGCTGGCTGTGCATCTTTGCATCTATTCCGCAAGTCAGTAGTCCCCAATAAGTTTTCTCGCCTCTGGGCTGGACATGATATTCACGTGTCTTTATCATCAGGCAGAAGCTACAGTTGAACTCGACTAATTGAATTGTTCAGACTTCCAGAACATTCCTCGGCGCCATCAAGCCACGAGACAAGAAGACCAGATCTCTGGCACGCGAACTCCCGTCTCGACAACATTTTTCCTTGGTTCCTTCATTCTTCCACATGGCGGACGATACGTACTCGCTCAGATCCCGACCGGTAAAGATGGCAGTCAGCAGCAACGATCCCGGCTCGCCCAGCAACGAAAAGTCATCGTCGACCGCCACAACGCGCACGCCGCCCCAGCTCCCGACGCCGGCCGAGTCCCTCCTCCTGCTCGTGTACCCGGTGCTCCTGCTCTTCGGCACCGTCTTCAGCGCGCTGTCGCCCGAGACCCGGGCGGCGGCCTACGACGCCGCCGGCCAGTCACACGTCCAGGCCGAGGCCCCCTCGTACTTTGCCCGCAAGAACAACCTGTTCAACGTGCTCTTCGTCAAGCGCGGCTGGGCCTGGGTGACGGTGGCCTTCTTCGTGTTCGCCCTGACGCACCCGCGCCTGGGCGGCAACGCGACCCGCAAGCTCCAGGCCGTCGCCCGCTGGGCCGCCGTGACGGCCTGGTGGGTCCTGGTCACGCAGTGGTGCTTTGGCCCCGCGCTCATCGACCGCGGGTTCCGGTTCACGGGCGGGAAATGCGAGGTCGCCGAGACGGCCGTGTTCGAGGGCGGCCTCGAGGGGTCCAGCACGTCGGACGTGTTCACGGCCGTCGCGTGCAAGGCCTCGGGCGGCAAGTGGAGCGGCGGCCACGACATCAGCGGGCACGTCTTCTTGCTCGTCCTGGGCAGCTGGTTCCTGCTGCAGGAGGTCGGCTGGGTCGTGGCGCGGGTGGCTTCTTCTTCTGGGAAGGGCTTGTTCCCGTTTGGCCGCGAGGAGAGGTGCGTCGTCATGCACGACGGCGCGGTCAAGGGCGCCGGTGTCGAGGCGTACGAAAAGGAGGAGGCCAGGATACAGCAGCAGAGCGGCGCCACGGTCGGATCCAAGTTTGCCATTGGCGTCGTCGGCTTGTGTCTGTGGATGTTGCTGATGACGGCTATTTACTTCCATACGTGGTTTGAAAAGGTGAGCCTGGTCTTTTTCCCTATATCTATATTTGCTGTTTCCACGAGACTCGTAATACTGACTGCTCTGTCTGTTATAGCTCACGGGTCTATTTACCGCCTTGATCGGTATTTATCCCATATACTACCTCCCTCGCTGGGTTCCAGGCCTGAGATCCGTGATTGGACTTCCGGGCATTTGAGAATCTCTCGTTCGGTCTGATTGCATGCCGGATGCGAGTTGGAATCAAAAAGAAAACACGAGATCAAGAAAAAAAAACTGGTTATGAAAAAGACGATGGATAGACAAATCGATATAGATAATCATAATAACATCCCGCTTCAGATTACTTGATGAATAACCGTGATCATTTGCGCGCCCTGACATGTGCTAAAATTTCAATCTTCTAAAATAACATTGCAGCCAGACTCACGAACTTCTGGCCGTCAATCTTTGTACACTTCATGTTATTCCATTTTTGCAACGATGAACCGACTCCTCGCTGTTTATCTATGACTCCTTGAATGCGCCCATTTCCTTTAGTGTCCCGGCCAACCTTCTATAATCCCGGAGAAGTTCGAGGACCTCGCCAAGCTTGAGGTCTGCCGGGTTTTGCAATTCTATAAATCTCTTGTTTGGTGGTTTGATTTGTGGAATCTTGACCTCTTTCGGAGGTAGCGCTGCTGCGATATCGGGAAAGGCCTAGATTTGCAATATCCATTAGCATTTGCGAGCCATACAAAAGAGAATACCAACTCACGGTAGCTAGATCGCCGCCCTCTACCGGCTTGGCAGAGCTATCCTTTGGCGGGGGTGTTGACGATCCCTGGACTGGCGTCGTGACTGAACGACCAAAAGGGCGTATCATGCCCGAGAACTTGTTCATCGGGTTCAGCGAGTTTCCGAGATTTCGGGCCTGGTCAACCAGACTCGGGGTCAACGGTGAAGACGACAACTCCTTGTTGTCCTCGGCGGAGAAGGCAACCTTCTTTGAGCTACTCGCACTACGAGCGCTTCGGGTGCTGTCCGCGCTGCGATCTCTCGAGACTATGGACGCCTTTCGACCGCCAACGAGACCCAGCAGCCTGTCCTCCTTTTGCTCGTCGCCTCCGCGGCCGGGCCTGAGAGTATCGACCGTGTCATCGTCATCGGGTGGCGGCGTTCCAATCAACTTTCTGGCATCTTCGAGCGTCTTTGGTACTACGAGCTCCTTTCCATTGGTAGAATCATTGCTGATCTTGCCCAGCCAGAACTTGTAGCTGTCCCCCAGGCTGTTGGTGATGTTCTTAATGCCCTGGTCTGCCGTGTCAAAGAAAGAGTCTCTAGCACTTCCGATTGCCTGCGCTGGCGTCTGTATCAGATCACTAAGCCGACGACGCTGCGCTGCTGCTCTGGCACTCGTTGGCGACGGGGGCGCCTTCAGTCCCGACGCGCTGGCTGGAGTCACTATAGCAGGAGTCGAAGTGGTAGCCGAGATGCCAGCCGTGTAGGCAGGTGGAAATGTTTCCGCCTTGGTAATGTCTGGACTGCTTTCTCGCTTTGGTGGCCCAGATAGCGCTTCGCTTGCTCTCAGACTGGCCAGGTCAACCGTTTCCAAAAAGTTGATGGCTGCCTCCAGGTTCGTCAAACAGTAAGCAGCCTCGCCATCCAGCTTCTCTTCCCATCGGAACCTTTCGATAAATTTGGAGTCACTGACTACATGGAGCCTCTCCGGAGGCATGGTGATCAGTGTATAAATGAGCATTGGCATGATTTCGTCGGCCGATGACGAGGGATGAAAGTGCGACAAAGTATCGACGATACTCTTGTGGGTGGCTTTGAGATGGTTCAGCTTGCCCAGGGGATACCTCTTCTCGGTCATGAGCGTCAGGTCTCTCCGTGCCTGTTCAAGACTCTGCGAGATCTCTTCTTGCTTCTTTGCCACGGCCGCAATGTTGTCTTCGGGTAGCGCGCCGATATCAACGCCAAGGTCGGTTGGTCCGATACCGACCAGGGACAAAGCAGCCGTCTTGGACCTGAGCTTGTCGTCCTGTGCCTCATCCTGAGTAGTTCTGTGGCGGTATATCCGATCGTAAATGCCCTCACACAGACGCCTCTCGACGGCCTCTTCGAGCAAGAGTCTCTTTTGTTCCAATGCTTTCCTTGCTTTTTTCCTATTGGCTAGTTCATCTGGTGTGAGCATTTGCTGGTCGGCATCGTTGGACGGTCCCTTTGCCTTGTCCTTGCTCCCCAGTGCTGCAGCTTTGGCTCTGAGGATGCTTGCTGCCGACGGCCTCGTCGTGACCGATGGCCGCGGCGAGCTCCGACTCTGTAATGTAGATAAGCTCGAAATATGCGTCTGTATATGCTGGGCGGCCGTGTTGTAAAAATCCTGAAAGCGTCTCGAAATGTCATCGATGTTCGGGGGAGCGGCGTTTACTTTGGCGGAGAGGGAGTCGATAAAGTTGTCAATCTTGCTGACCAGCTCGATGGGAATATCATCCATATCGACCGAAGCCCTGGGCGGCTCGATCGGGTCATCAGACTCGGGCGTTGCAAAGGCATCGGGCTCTCTTGTAGTCGGCTTCGTGCTACCATTCTGAAAAGTGTTCGCCCGCTGGGTCCTAGTCAGGGGCTCTGGCGGTTGTGACTCTTGTCGAGAAAACGACCTCGAGGTCCGCAGCCCATGTTTGGGCTCTATATTCCTGGACGCCATGGATCTGAAGAGCTGCGTCGGGTGATTAGCTGTGGCCCCTTCGAGATACCAGCAGAATAGGAGTGTATGACGCGGATGCTTGGCCGAGCAAGACGAACAGCTGTACGGATATGCAGTGCAGAGAGTACAAGATGGACGGGCACGATCAGCAAATCATACCTTGGAAAGCGTACAGACGAGCAAGCAAAGTCAAGTTTGAATACGTCGACGCAATTATAGCATGCCGTAGTCTGGTGAAACCGATGAGGGCGCGAGACTTTTGGCTGCTCCGTTTCGTCGTCACGAGGGACGCGGAGATCAAGTTGCAAGGGCTGTGGCAGCTTCGGATCGACTCTGGAAGAGGCAAAAATGGAAGATATATTCTTTCACGACCAAAGACTACTCATTGAAGTAATTCTCGGGGCAGCGATGGCATTCTAAGAGTTTCCCAGGAGCAGTAACTTGGGCAACTTGTTACAGGCGACGCAAGTTGAGACGTGCCGCCTGTTATCGGCGATACGATAACGGGGCGCTGGTGGAGTTGATGAGGAGCGCCGTAGGTAGCTTCAGGCCTAGGCCGATCTTGGAGCTTCGCAATGCATCCTTTTAGTGTTTGGTATCAGGTCCGGAAAAAGAACAAAGGCATTCAGACAGTTTTCTTTGGCGACGATCGACCAAGTATACGATCGTCAAGACAAGATTGTGACACAGCTTCCCCCGTGGCCACTTGGCCCTTGGAAATTCAAAAAGATCATCGACGCCACGGGGTCGGATCCTGATCTACGATGCAGAAGGCAGCTGCCTCAACAGGCAGCGAGAGACAACAAATGGAAGACAAGGAGCTGGGCGGAAGGAAGCCTGCGCGTTTCCCTTGGCCCCTCCCCTCGTCGCTCCCTCTCCCCGCGTTTAGCGGCCGAGACTGAGCTGCATGCAGCCCTCTGGCGGGAGGCATGTATAATAGTTTAGAGTCGGACACCTAAAACTCCGTTCAAGAACGTTGAGAGAGCCCATGAAGCTGGATATAAGTCGGGGGCATGCTCGATGCAAGTACTACAAGATGCCGTAGGTTATGAAATGGAGTTGGATATTTGCTGGCTTTACTTTGCCACGACACCACCTGTCGGAAGTTGGACCCATCTGGTCCTTGCTCTGCTCCGTCAGATGACTGCTGGCCGAGGCGCATATCCAGGTGTTCCGTAAAGCTTGAGCCTAGGAGGTACCATAGTAGGCAGCATATACGCAAACCTGTCGAGGTAATTTACCGAGTAAGTATGAAGTTGGTTGCAAAGCTGTCATAATCAACCACACCAAGCTTCCATATCACTTATTATATACTCGATGGAACCACTTACACCGCTTCCACTGCTGCTCAGAATGCCCAGGTGAGTCCTGCATACAGTCGTGCGCCCTATCATACTCGGGATGATGGCCTTAGCAGTGTCCGGTTTCGAGCCAGTACAGAGGTGGCAGGGGTCCGCCACGGGGTTGACCCACTATGGTTATCGCGTGCCACCTGGGCCAGAGGCTATGACAGCATCTACTGGACGCTTTGGGTGCTCCGATACGGTCAACAGGCTGCAGGGCGACCATGTGCTAGGCTATCTAGCACTAACGTACTGTATGGTCTATTATGGTACTGTAGCTCCCCTACCTCGTTCACATCAACGATTCATTCATTCATCTGTTATTGCCTCTCAAGGGCGACGAAGCCACCGAAGGTCTTCTGTTACTATCACCTACGTCAACTACTGCTCTTTTCTTTCCTCTCCTCCCCGCTTCTTCATGCGACCTTGCTTCTCCCCATCTCCTATTCAGCGAACATCGTCGCGCTCATCATGATGCGACGCAAGAGACCGACCTGTAACTCTGCCGGCAGAGTCACCGCCGCCCAGCTTCTTCTGTCCTTTCTCGCCTTGTCGTCGTCTGCCGTCGCAAACGACCAGAATGCGCAAGTCGTCCTCGGCGGCTCACCGATCATAACACCTCCCATGATTGCGGAACCGCCGCAGCCCGCCGAGCACACCTTTACGCTACGTCATATCCTCCATCATGGAACATACCGGCATCCCGGCCTGCATCGGCGTCGCGACGTGATCGATGCCGACGCCCAGGTATGGCTCGAAGCGGAGGACGGGTACGAGGCCGAGATAATACCACCTCTCAAGGCCAAGAGCTCGGCTCAGAAGATTGAACGACTAGTCGACAGGAGGCCCATGGTGGTCGATCCCATGGTGGCCGAAGCGAGGTCGCGCGGATACGTCTTGGCCGGCATGCCTTCCGCTTGGACTCTCGACGACGTTTCTGGGCCGGACGTGACGGACAAGGGAACCGTATTGACCATGGCTCTGATAGCTTCCGACGCCTATGTTGAAAAGCCAAGCATGCCGGACTGGGACGACGTGGGCAAGCCATTCAATAGAAGTGCCGACTTTGGCTGGGAAAAGGACGGACTGCGAGGTCACATTTTCGCCGACGAGACCAATTCGACCGTTGTCATCGGGTTGAAGGGTACCTCGGCAGCCGTTTTTGACGGAGAAGGGACCACGACAAATGACAAGGAGAACGACAACCTATTCTTCAGCTGCTGTTGTGCCCAGCAGGGCCAGTGGTCGTGGCACCAAGTATGCGACTGTGCTACCGGCACATATAGCTGCAACAACACTTGCGTCACCCAAGCACTGCGAGGAGAGAACCGATACTATCAAGCCGCGCGAGAACTGTATTCCAACGTGACTGAGATCTACCCGGATTCGAATATATGGGTTGTCGGGCACTCGCTCGGTGGTGCCGTCAGCTCCTTGTTGGGGCTGACATATGGCTTGCCAGTCGTCACTTTCGAAGCCGTGCCCGAAGCACTCGCAGCTGGACGACTGGGACTTCCCGTACCTCCAACTGGAGATCCTCAGTATCCTCAAACCCGAGAATACACGGGAACTTATCACTTTGGTCATACTGCCGACCCGGTCTACATTGGAACGTGTAACGGGGCAACGGCCTCATGCTCATTTGCTGGATACGCCATGGAGTCGGCCTGCCACACCGGATACGAGTGCACATATGATACTGTGGCAGACAAGGGGTGGCGGGTCGGAATCGGCACGCACAAGATTCGATCCGTCATCAACGATGTCATTCGCAAATACGACACGGTACCGAAGTGCAAGACCACGCCAGAATGCAGAGACTGCGGAAATTGGAAAATGTACGAGAGCAACAGCACCAACCCGTCGACCTCATCGTCCAGCTCGTCGTCCACCAAGACGAGAACTAGGACAGAGACCTGCAAGACTCCTGGCTGGTGGGGATGCCTCGACGAAACTACCACGACTGGATCAACAACGACGACATCGAGTTCCACAACTACCACCACATCGACGTCGACGTGCAAGACACCCGGCTGGTTCGGCGTATGTTTCCCTTGTATTATGCGATACTTGTGACCCTGCTAACTTTGGATATCTATAGTGCAAGGACGAGACGACGACTACTACAAGCAGCACGGGCAGTATACCAACCGCCACCACGACGACTCCTACCACTACCTGTGCCACGCCGGGCTGGTGGGGCGTAAGTCTCTCTTTTTCCTTGTCCCATGACTTTCCCAGAGCAAATTGCTAACTGGCACACTATAGTGCAAGGACGAGTCCTCGTCAACTACAACGGCGACAAGCTGTATCACACCAGGTTGGATCGGATGCAAGGACAAGACGATCAGCTTGACATCGCCGACGTCGCATCCCATAACCTCGCCACCGCCTCTGCCCACATAGGGATAACAGGATATGACCGGGGCAGCAGTTTTGCATCTTATGGGCGTTGGGGATACATACGGGTTAGCATTGATTTAGTTTTGACTTGTTTTGATATCTACAATGACAATTCTTTACCATGACCAATAATGCTTGAATCTGCTGTTATATTATTAAATTCAGGTTTTATACATGCTTGATATAGTCTTGTCGCACGGGGGGATCCTAAAACGATGCTCTCTCCCTTTTTCTTTCCCCGGTCCAGACTTCTCGCATCCCCAGCCCAGGACAATAGGCTAGGAGTATAGAAGAAGGAAAAAAAGAGCCAATGATCACAGCCAGCCCCTTTTTTGTTGGATTTCCTCTTCTCGATCCCATGGAGAAAAAACACCCGGTTGATGCTAATTTATTTCCCCTTGGCTTCGAATGCGAACGCTGTGTGAAAATCAGGAAACAGAGTGTAGAGATGCTGAATATATAATGATGGTGCATGCCCGTCTCGCGGTGCTGCACATCTCCCCGACGGACGAGACACAAGTCTTGAAAGTTATCCTCTCTTACGCTGATCCATTCGACTTGGCGGGGCTTACCCTGCCATTCGCTGTCGCATTGCCCGTGGAGATGAGCTTTTCCATGAAGCTGATGTAGTCAAACTGCGGCTTGCCCCTGTCGTGCTGCATGTCGGGGCCCGAGTGAGCAGGCACAATCTCCATCAGCTTCTCAATCACCTCGTCAGGAACCAGGGAGTGCCTCAGGTCCATCTCCGTCACGTATGGCTTGCCGTCGGCCACCTCGCGGAAGGACTGGAAGACTTGTTCCGCCGTGTTCTGATCCTCGGTCACGTCCACCATGAACCGAATGAACTGTTCAAAGGAGACGCGGCCGGTGCCACGCGACGTCTCGTCAAAGTAATCGTGCATTTCATCTTCCGAGAACACGAGACCGAGGGACGCGAGCGCGGCGCTAAACTCGAGTTCCGACAGGGAGTTGCTGTCGTCACGGTCGAAATGCCGGAAGACAGACTCGAACTCTTCGAGCTGGATTGGAGTGAGGTTCGTCATGTTACGAGCGACCATCTGGTTCTCCAAAAAGGCCAGCTTCTTTGATACAGACGACTTGACCAGTCCAAGCTCGTACAAGAGCTCATCGTACGTGTATGTGGTAAAGTCGTTTTCTTCAATGTTGGCTTCCTGGCACTTCTCCTCGACCTCCTCGATCTTTTTCAAGTAGGCGTCTAGGGGTGGCAGATTATCCGACAGCTTGCGGACATGGGCGAGCTGGTCTTCCACATCACCGTCCAAGCCCGAGATGGCAACCTGCATGGTGTTGAGGGCCAGAGCAAAGTCGTTGGCCTTGTCGGCAAATGACTTGCGGAGGGCGTTCTTGATGCTGGACAAGGAGTCAGTCGATAAGTCACAACGGGTGTGGATGGACACTTACTCTCGAATGGTCTCGTTGATGAGCTGGCCCCTCATCATTTCTGACTTGGTAAGGCCTGCCCATTCTTGGTCCATGGTCTCCAGACTGAGCTCCGGCGGCGGCTCGTAGGCACGTAGCCTATATGTCGCCATCTTCGTCTTGATGTTACCCAATAACGTGGCCAGCTCGCTCTTCTCTGCAACCCACTCACGCTTCTTGCCCCTCTTGAAGGAACCAAATTCACCGGCCTGTTTCTTTGCGTCGGCATATGTTCCCTCAAAGGTAGACTCTTGCCAGGCCGCGACTTGCTCCTTGGTTTGCCTGAGAAGCTCAGCCATACGCTTCTCGTAATCACTCTGCATCTGCCAGGCGCCTTGCATGTTGTTGATAAACTTTTCCACACGGCGACCTGCGTTCTCTACCTTTTCCATTTGCGAGAAGGCGTGGAACCAGTAGGCAATGTAGGTCATGAGAGACCTCTCATCGGGCTTTGGCACGTCGCACACATCCTCCACATCAAGCAGGGCAGGGATACCAATCTCCTTATGGGCGATATCGAAAGCCAGCTGCATGTTGCCCTTGTGATCCGACTTGTCCAGGGCATCGTAGTCGATCAGATCCGGCCGGTGAATGTCGAGCAAGGCGCAGAAGGCGAGACCGTCGTTCCAGCTGCTGGTAAAGTCCCGTACTTCCACCTCATCGTAGCAAGCCGTCTTGCGCTGACACCACAGCAGCAGACCTTCCTTTGCTGTCATTCCCTCCGTGTTGATATCGCTGATGGTGAAACGAAGAATGAGCGTCCATATTAAACCGAGGATGATCTTGCGGTTGCCGTCCACGACATCTTCGGCACCAATGTTGGTCATCTGAATACCTCTCGACTTGACAAAGTCGAGCGCCAGGTTGGCATTTTCGAACCGCTGCACACGCAGCTTCGGCTTGGCGGCATAGCGACCTAAAGATTCTTGGGATAGACACTCGAGCAGGTGGATGAGAAGAACCTTTGGAGATGCAGGTCAGCACGCATGAACCCGACTGCGTATAGGGGGGAGAAAAGAAAGTAAAAAAAATTTGCATCTTCAGGACTTACACCATCACTCAGGTCGGCAACCAGGTCCTTGACCACCTTGCCCCTCGGCTCGATCTTTGTGTTCAGCCTGGAAGAGCAGTAGAATTAGCAAACAGAAACCGATAATTACAGCCGAGCATTGGGCAGCGGGTGCGACCAAGAGCAGATAGATAGATAGACCAAAAGGCTCGCTCACCATTTTGTAAAGGTCTTTTGCTGGACGGTGATCCATTTCTGGTGCTCCATCTTGGTGAGACCCTCCCGGTCAGGGGTAGCAGCAGAGCTTTGGGATTCAGCAATGGAGTGGCGCTGGAAGGTCTTTGTCTTGGAAGAGTCCTTTCCTAGCGAGGCTGGCTTGGCAATACCGACGCTGGACAGAGTAGCCGATCGTTGGACGCGCGCGGCATGCACATCTGGCTGTGAGCGGTGGACGTTGGAGCTGCGCGTTCGTCTGGAGCGCGGAGGAGTGTATAAGACGGAAGAAGCTGGCGTCGGGGTCGGTGGGGGTGAGAGGCGCTGGGATTGTGGGGTGCGCGGTGGTGGTGTAGGCGGTGCTGTCGCTGCTAGCGGTGGTGTAGCTGCTCTGGTGCTGGGAGGAGGTGTCGGTGGTGACGATGGCGATGTGATTCTCGTCTTGTTGTTCACCAGGGGAGTTGTAGCGAACTTTGGAAGAGTTCTTGGCTCTGGTTCAGGAGTGCTGCTCTCCCTTGTTGGCGTGCCAGTAGTAGCCTCTCTAGTATGATGACTGCTTTCGTCGGGCTGCCACGTTGGGAATGCTTCCGTCAGTACACACTCGACGCTGACAGGCTTCGGTTGCTGGGCAGCAGGCTCGGCTTCAGGCTCTGGGCCTGCAGGGACCTCGACCGCTGGGATTATTACTGCTGGGCTTGCTGGGATGGGGAGCTCAGTAGCGGCTGCAGGCGTAATTGTGCTGCTGTTTTCGGCAGCAGCTGGGCCCCTATCCTGCTTCTCTTCCCCGCCATCTGCGCTATCTTTGGCTGCGCGGCCCTTGAAGAAGGCAAACATGTTTTTTTTCTATGGCCCTCTGGGTGCCCTGTGGATGCCTCTTCAGGGGTTCTTCCCTTCTGACAGGTCGAGATCGCGTGCTAGCGCGGGTCCGGCAGATGAGGGTCAATTTCCAACGCTTCGGCTGGCTCGGAACGGACCAATGGGTAATAATAGTATGGTAAGGGTCGTCTTTTTGTTTTCTTCCGAGTTCAATGTTCAATGTTGACTTGTGAGTATCGACGACTCCCAGAGTGCGACGTTCAGATCAATGCGATGGGATAGAGAAACAGAAATCTCATCAAGACGACCAAAGTTTCGAGTGAGCGGCAGCACCTGTCCTATATGCTCACATCTCGACCTCGTCGCACTATGCCTGGTACAGCAGACGTCCGACTTCCATCATGCATTCCATCATTCTTCCATCCATCTACTTCGTCTCTTCTTTCTAGATCGGACTAGATAGACTTTATCTGCCACAGGTGGGCAACTGAAACACCACAGACTCGAACCTTGACCTGTCGGCCAAGACATGACAATTCGTCTTCAGCGACTCCAGAGGACAAGGATCCCCGCCAATTTGTCACCGTCCGATCTCATCGCATCCGCATCCTATTAGCCAGATCGTCCCAAGGATCCTCTTCTAGCAGGGCTGTGCACCAAGACACACAAGTCAGTTCAGTCATGCATGAATATTGCCCGTCGCCGGTCTTGTTCCTGTCGCCGTGCCAGTTCTTCCTAATCTGCCGCATGATTCTACAATCCTCCAATGTGGACCGATATTGCTCGTCTTCTCGGCTTCCCTGCCAGTCGCCTTCCATGTCGGGAAACCAGGCGATAAACCAACCAACATGTAACAACCACTCCTGCTCACTAGACTGCGATTCGTGCGCGGCTTTGGTTGTGAAACCCGTGGCAACTCGTGGAGGGTTCCCCAATCGTGTCTTCTTGCATATTACTGGAACGAAAAAGTCCTTTTCCCAAAACCGATCCCTCGCCGACCATCCCCGGCAGCTTTGCATAAACGTCCTAGGATAGTTCTAACAAGCCGCGCCTCAATGTGTTCCCCAAGAAGTCGCTGGCGACGTAGTCTCGGTAGTCTTATAGGTCTTGTGGTCGTTTACGCGCTCTGCCAGGTGTGCCCTTCTAATATTAGCACGTCTTCACGTGTCCTCTTGCCCCGAGCAGGTTTAATCGCCAATGGAAGCCTGCTCGAGATACTGCCCCCAGGAAACAAGTCATAATATGCTATACCCGACGCCCACGCAATGTTCTAAATGTGGATTTCAAGTTTCACACACATCAGGCTGATCTACTCAACTCAAGGCTGGATCGACAGAGGCTAGAAAATCATATTACCAGGTTGACAATATGAGGTCTACATCAGTCGAGTCCTTGCTTCGAAAGACAGCCGCCGTCAACTGGTCATGTCTCAGGTATGTAGAGGTCATGATAGCCATTAAAAGCTCTGTACTGGACGACGTCTCCACCCGACGTTTCTCGATTTTAGCCTCGCTTCAGCCTTTACTCTTGAGCCAGCTGGTGGTCGACACTTGTAGGTGCTAGTCTAGTCACCAGGACGTGAACAGGTGGACAAGGCTGACTTGAATCGGCTACTTCGTACAGAGCCTGGTCTTGAACAAGTCAAAAGTTTATAGACTGGTCAAGTCTTGGTTTACCTTGCTATACAAGAATGGGGGAGAGTGGGGGAACGAATCGGACTCTTGTGTGCTTGAAAGTCTGGAGAAGGTGGATTTCGAGTCGAAGCAGACTAGATCATAATCCAGATCATAGACATATACTAACTACGTCCTAGCTTTTGACTTTAAGCAACTCATCAGAAAAACACAGACCTGTGGACTCACAATTAACGGATCGAGACATGATCCATATTTGAAATGACAGGGCAAGAAATAATAACAGTCTGTGGCGTCAAACATGTCTCCAGGGACAGTTAATCAAGACTAACAACGACCGTAGCTGAATTATTTCCCGCCCCTGGACTATTTCTGAGAGAAACCAGAGCATGTGCAAAGATGGTAGCATCTAGCCTCGATATCATCTCAAGCACCTGATGCAGAAGACTACCTCGCCAAGATGACTGATCGAGCTGTTGACTCGTCCTGGATCATTCTGTAGCCGGTAAGAGGTCCTCACGAAAGAGTCTTCTGTCGATAAGCAGTTATAACTGGTCGGTTCTTGTACAAAATGTTATTATATAGCATTTATTTGTACTGTATTGATTGGCCCTGAAACGAAGTCTTCAGAACTCATGTTTACTATCGCACTGGTTGCACTGTCATTCCATCGAAATTTTTGAAGAACCCATTCTAGAATCAATCGACAATAGTATGGTCTACTATACAGAAGAAAGTCAGCTCGGCTCGGCTCACGCTTACCTGGGCTCATGTTCATCCAAAGTCAGATCAGGAATCAGGATGGTGTCAGCTATATAACCCAACAGAGCTCTGAACATATAGTCTCACCACACAAAGACGTAATGACAATGCGCTCTCAAAACTTGGCTCGTGTTCTCTTACAGTTGACAGGTAAGAAGCGGCGTGGCAGATATAAGTTGACCGAGAGGCCATCGACTTGTCTCTCATCTGCATTCCAGGATATTTTACGCACGGAAAATGTGGTCATAGGATCTGCTTGAGCGTCGTCTGGATTCTAAACAGCTTGGGGGATGCTAAAATTGCAGTGAATATGCACGTCGTGAATGATCCAATCTCGTAGAGGCTTCGCGGATGACGGGCATTTTTCAGCCTCTTGATGTTCAACGGGTTGGATAATGCTAAAATTGCAGTGAACGTGAAATCGATTGGTTTCTGTGAACCCGGTTTAGGTTTCAGATTCAAGTGTGGCTCGTATGACTTTCGCCAATGACCGTACACTTGGGGGCGAGCAACTGCCACTCTATTCCAAATACTGATGGATTTGAATAAGATCCAGAACCGAGTATACTCTCTTGGCATTCAGGATAACGTCGTTACTGCCAAGATTGACACCACCTCTGCAGTAGTAATCAAAGGTGGGGTGGAAACCCGATTGGCTTGTGGAAGTCGAGACCCGCCGCCCGCGGAATTGATGACCGGGGCGCAAAAGGAAGGCGTCTTGCGCTCCATTTTTATTTTTCTGGTTCCGCTACGGAAAGTGCAAGCTCGGGCGTTGAGATTTTGAATATCTGTTTTGCTTTTTTAAAAGGCATCTGCCTGCCGCCTACGCCGCCATTCAATCCCTCGACCAGACACAATGGCCTGCAGATCGCGAATCACCCCGGTGCTGCGCCGAGCGAGCCTCGCCGGCCTGGTGCGGACTGCCCCCGGCTCCGGCGCCTCGAGGACCGCCCTCCGGTGTCTGTCGACCGCGGCACCGCGCCAGCTCAGGGCGTCCGGCCCGAGCATGGCCAAGTTCACGACCGACACGTACCCCGACATCAAGCGCGACGAGCGCTTCGCCCAGATCTCCCCCGAGCACGTCCAGTTCTTCCGCGACCTCCTCGGCAAGGACTCGGCCATCATCGATGGCGTCACGGCGGAAGTCTCGGCCGACGACATGGAGCCCTACAACGGGGACTGGATGCGCAAGTACCGCGGCCACTGCAAGCTGGTCCTCAAGCCCGGCTCGACCGAGGAGGTCTCCAAGATCCTCAAGTACTGCAACGACAACATGCTGGCCGTCGTGCCCCAGGGCGGAAACACCGGCCTGGTCGGAGGAAGCATTCCCGTCTTTGACGAGATTGTCCTCAACACGAGCCGCATGAACCAGGTTCGCAGCTTTGACGACGTCAGCGGTATTCTGGTTGCCGACGCCGGTGTTGTTCTCGAGGTCGCCGATCAGTTCTTGGCCGAGAAGGGCTACATCTTCCCTCTCGACCTGGGCGCCAAGGGATCCTGCCACATTGGAGGCAACGTGGCCACCAATGCCGGAGGTCTGAGGCTGCTGCGATATGGCAGTCTCCACGGAAGCGTGCTGGGAATCGAGGCGGTCCTCCCCGACGGAACGATTGTGGACGATCTTTGCATGCTGCGCAAGAACAACACTGGCTACGATCTGAAGCAGCTCTTCATCGGTGGCGAGGGTACCATTGGTATGATCACGGCTGTCTCGATCCAGTGCCCACAGAGGTCAAGCGCCGTCAATGTCGCATATCTTGCCGTTGAGTCCTACGAAAAGATGCAACAGGCTTTCAAGGAGGCAAGACAGCAGCTCGGCGAGATTCTGTCGGCTTTCGAGCTCATGGATCTCCGCAGTCAGCAGCTGGTGCAAAAGGTGCGAAGCAGCAAGAGCCCGCTCGACGGCGAGCATGCCTTTTACTGCCTGATTGAGACGAGCGGCTCCAACTCTGACCACGACAGCGAGAAGCTGGGCAACTTCCTCGAGGATGTCATGGGCAAGGAAATCGTCGTCGACGGTGTCTTGGCTCAGGACGAGACTCAGATTCGTACACTCTGGAGCCAGAGAGAGGGTGTCCCAGAGTGCCTGGGCCACTGGGGTGGTGTCTACAAGTACGACGTCTCGATACCCCTGCCCGACATGTACAAGCTGGTCGACGAGACACGGGAAAAGATTGACGCTGCTGGCCTCCGAGGTGACACGGACGAGTTCCCCGTCGTCGACGTCGTTGGGTACGGCCACATGGGAGACTCGAACCTGCACCTGAACGTTGCAGTGAGGAGGTACGACAAGCGTGTCGAAGAGATTCTCGAGCCGTTTGTCTACGAGTGGATCTCCAAGGTCAACGGCAGTATTTCTGCCGAGCACGGTCTGGGTATTGCCAAGAAGAACTACATTGGATACAGCAGAAGCGAGACCATGATTGGTTTGATGAAGCAGATCAAGAACCTCTATGATCCGGTAAGTCGCCTACTATGCAAATACTACGCTCAATGTGTTGAACTTGTACTAACTCGTCTCCAGAATGGCATCATGAACCCGTACAAATATGTATAGATCCTTATATACCAATATATATCAGTAGAAATCAACATTCAAATATACCAGGTTCTGGGTATCTTATGCGGTCGTCAAGACTTTTCGTGAATTACAAGAAATGGCAGGTACAGACCAAAGTGCTCTTCAACTGCCATCCAAAGGAGTGCTTGAAACCATTTCAAGATCGAAATTAAAGCTAACTGACATCCAAATCGGCCGTGATTATCCCCATCAATTTGCACTTAACATTATTTAGCATTTGTAATTTCGATCATGCATTTTGGGATCATATTGCCGGGTACTGCTCAGTATGTAAGCCACGATAAGATAAGTCGGGGAGCTCAGCGTCACTAGCTTCGAAATTTGCTAGCAAGCCGACAGACCGGCCCCATCGCATCGCCAATTTGGAAAGTGTAGACAGCATCATAGAATTTCCACGACGTCACTTACGAGACCGAGCCAATCCCACTCCGAGCACACTCTTTCAAACACGGGCCGTACATAATACAGGACGAGGCACGATACGAAGCAGACAACATGGACGCCAGCGATCTTTCCAGCTTTGACCTCGAGAAGCTCAATGAGCAGGACAAGCAGCAGCTGCGCACGTTCCTGGCCAACGAGAACCAGAAGGCGCGCGTCCAGTCGAGTGAGTGATGATTTCTCCTCTGGCATCTCCCTTGTACACCGTCTGCTCTTTCGTAGGGGCCGGACGGTCGATACTCGGAGGAACTATACGCACACAAGAGCTGACAACTTCTGCTTCCTGCTATAGCCATCCACTCCCTCACAGACGTCTGCTGGAACAAGTGCGTGACGGGCGCCATCAAGTCGGGCCAGATGGACAAGAACGAGCAGAGCTGCATGGCCAACTGCGCGGACCGGTTCCTCGACGCCAGCAGCCTCACGATGAAGCACCTGCAGAACATGCGCCAGGGTTAGGAATTTGGACGTACACGTTCATAGCAGGCAGAAGACTGGCAGGGCAGGCCAAAAGCCGACAGAGCAGAGTATATGTCTTGAGGATAGGCCTTGCGCGAGCGGTATGTGTATATAATAAGTACCAACCGAGGACTAGAAGCCAGACAGGAGGGTACCATGGTTATCTGCGTGTATTATAATGTACACACCACTCTGTACCACCAATCACAACAGGAATCATTTCAACGAGGCAACTCTTGGTGACGGGTATTTTACTTTTGTTTTGACACTTGATACATACAAGTCACATGGCGATACATGTAGTCTTTCGAGAAACCAGGAATGGGGGAGGGCGGCAAGTTAAATTCATTTTTCCCATTTTGTCCTCGTGAGCCTTTTCCCTTTAGGCTTTGAACGCCGTACTCAATGCAAAGAATTTATTTGTTCCCTTGGAGGCTGTTCTCGAACCGCCCTCAAAACGCAGTTTGTTGTCCACGCTTTTTTCCCCAAAAATGTGTGTGTATCATACCCAGCGACCCTGCATTACCAAAAGAATCATCAACGCTTAGACGAGAGCCAGCTTGGTGGCGGCAATGTCGAGAGCGTCGACATCGGCAGTCAGGCGGCAGTAGGCCTTCTTGCTACCGTCGGGGCTGTGGGTGGAATATTAGCATGGGGTTCTGCGAAAATCTGGAATTGGAAAAGACATACCGGACGAGGGTGTTGATCTTCTGGGTGTCAATGTCGTAGAGCTTCTTGAGGGCACCCTTGATCTGGGCCTTGTTGGCCTTGATGTCGACGATGAAGACGAGGGTGTTGTTCTCCTCGATCTTCTTCATGGCGCTCTCGGTGTTGAGAGGGTGGACGATGATCTTGTGCTCGTCCAGGCGGGGCTCGTGGTTGATGGACTTGCGGTGGTACTTGGGAGCACGCGACAGCTGCAGGGTCTTGGGGCGGTGGAAGGTGGTCGACAGTCTAACCTTCCTCTTGGTCTGGGCGTGGGACTATTTTGCGATCGTTAGGAATGCGATTCGCAGCATCAGAGTTTTGGCTTCAGTAACTTACGCCCTTGAGGACGGCCTTGGCAGCAGCGCTGGCCTTCTTGTTGCCCTTGGGAGCCTTGGAGGCACCGCCTGTTAAAATGCATCATCAGCAATCGCTCTTTTGAAAAAAAGAACTCGCAATATCTGCTGCAGCTGTATGCATCATCGAGTCCACCGGGGAGTGGACGACTCAGCAGGCGCCCTCATTTTACTTTCGAAAAATGAGAACTCGCAAAAATCTGCTACAGCTGATTGGGAATATCGCCGGGCCTGCTCATGGCTGGCAGTCGACTCGCAGAATGCTCATGTTTCGCAGAGGAGCATTGGGAGGTAGAAGATTCGCAATCACGTACTCTTGGTGTTGGGAGCCATTTCGTCGGTATTTGGCAGGGGGGATTGTCGCTGCTGGAATGGGTTGGTTAGTTGTCGCGATGGGCTCTTCGTCCTTCAGAGAGGGAAAAAAAAAAGTTCGACCACTTTTTGGTGGTTTGGCGGGTTGGTGGGCTAGCTAGGGTTTCCGCAGAAAGTGGTCCGTGCCACTAAAATTCGGGTCGGGATTTTGGATCACCCGGATTTTAGTACAGTGCCGAGCAGGAGCATCGCAGCATTTCAACACTGTCAAGCACGAAATTTGGTTGAGCATTAATGAATTTGCACGCTCTGTTGACTGTCTGACCCAGGGCTACAATCATCTCTGGGACGTTCCCGCCTCAATCACTTGGCCCTGCAGTCGGCCACAACATGAGGTGACCTCAGCAAAAAGGTCCATGGCAGTCAAGAAGAAGCGGGTCACCAAGAGCCTGTCTCATGGGCGGCCGCCGACATTGCAAAAGCCCAAGTCGATATCGCGGCAGGCGACCAAGGCGTTGATCAATGCCCACCATGTGCTGGAGAAGCGAAAGGCACAGGCAATCGCCAAGGGTGACACGGTGCAGCAAGTCGCCATCGACAAGGAAATCGCGGCATTAGGTGGTATCGAAAAGTACCAGCAAGCAAGCCTGCAGGGCCAGCGCAATGATCGAGGAGGCGACAGCTCACGGGTCTTGATGGAATGGCTCAAGCCTGTCCATCCTGCTCTGAAGGAACTTTCTGGGGCAGGGCAGCCTCTACGATTGTTGGAAGTGGGCGCGCTGAGCATTACCAACGAGTGCTCCAAGAGCCGGTTCTTCTCCATGGAGAGGATCGACCTGAACAGCCAAGGAGAAGGAATCACGCAGCAAGACTTCATGGAAAGGCCTCTCCCAAAGGATGACTCGGAACGGTTTGACATGATCAGCCTGTCATTGGTTTTGAACTTTGTCCCTGATGCTCGGGTACGAGGCGAGATGCTGCTGAGGACATTGGAGTTTCTCAATCAGCCAAGCCGTCTCGGAACAGAGCTAAACAAGTTCTTTCCCAGTCTGTTTCTTGTCCTGCCCGCTCCTTGTGTGACGAACTCACGTTACATGGACGAGGAGAGGCTCGAGGCCATCATGACCTCTATTGGCTACACGAGGGCAGAGTACAAGCTTACTCAGAAACTGGTCTACTATCTCTGGACAAAGACGGATATACCTGCCTCTCGACCCAAGTTTGCCAAAACACAGGTTCGGACTGGAGGTTCAAGGAACAACTTTGCCGTCTTGTTGAATGGCTCGTCGGGTTGAGCTGTAGGGCCATCACGCGATCATTCTCAGCTACTCGACAAAGGAGCTGCAAGCATTCGATAATGGTTACCCATTTGATCAGTCGAATGGGAATTCATTCCATTCTCGTCAAGAGTTTCTCAATTGATTCTTGACAGATTTACACGGCAGCCAAGTGCCGCTCGCTACGGAATTGCATCACAGAAAGATCTCGATGTGTCCACTCACGGCTTGCACGATTTGGAGATGGTGCTGGGGCTGTCCAAGTTGAGAATCCATCAAGGTTGATGGTAGGCTCCGATGTCCCCATTCCGAAAGATCGTCAGTCATCTGAGTGACCCCGCAACCCCAACGGATCGGTTTCCGGACTGCCAACAATAGTCCCCAGTTTTGGTCAGACGATGTATCCTGTGCGGAGAAGCACCTCGACTCCATATCTCTTGCGATGATGATGGATCTAGCGCTCGCTGTCGAGGCGAGCGTTGCCGATTAGGGGGTTATCTGTCGATCATGGTCTTGATTGGGCGCCACAGCCAATGAGTGTTCATCTCAATATCTCAACTCCACCCAAACAAGCAGTCGCAAGGGGTGGCGATCATCACTGTTGCTTCAGTTTGACGACGAATTGGGGTAGCCCTCTCTAGTCGTCAGTGTGCAGCTTGCTGACAGCACTCTACACATCACATCACGCCAGCACGAGTCATTGGAGGGTCAGTTCGCCGGGAAGATCTATTGGACGTCGCTCCAATGTCATAACCCGCGTTGTACACTCTAGATGGGCGCCGTTGCATATGATTGCGACGCCGAAGGAATAGCTAAGACAATGCTATCATTACTTATCGTCCTAGGTCTAATCACTATAGAAGCTGGCGTCCAAGGGCTGAAAACGCCACTTGATGTGACAGTTGGGGGGATGAAGACAAGACCATAGTCTTACATAATAGTCCTGCGCATTGATCTGTATACCAATTAGACACGATTGCGTTTTGTCCGTCTGTTTTATTATAGTATCAACGACCTGTCACTTGTCTTTGCTCGGCAGTTATATTCTGTGCCCTTGACGAAACTTGTTTTCCATCCCGCAATTACAGTAGATCCGGATTTTATTGCCGAACCCTTCCAAAGACGATATCCTGCCGAGTCAAGCAGCTACATGGACGGCAGCATTTCATTATGATATTCCCATCTCCATCGATCAGTCCACTTGTGGCCACACAATCGCGTGTCTCGAATGTTTACACTAGACTGGGCAGTATACATTAGCTCATAGCTACCCCTCAACTACAACTACCTACTAAACATTCGGACCGTTGAAGTGGGAATAATCGAAGACAGTTCAGGTACCGCTTCTCGTCTCGTGAGTATTGCAGTTAGCCGTCGTAGCTTCGTCCCACAAGGGTCCTACTATTTTCAGCCCCTCATCTTCCCCCCCTCCTGGTAAGACAAGGACGGTGCGCGTCTAGATCGCTTTTATCTTTCCATAGGGCAGCGGCCGAGGAACTTGTGCCTGTCTACCCGTGCAAAGAGCAGCACTGTATCGTCTACGGACTACGCAACAGTGTCACCGTTTTGGCGTGGGGATGTTCCTTATCTACCATGTGTGTGACGTCCACAAGGTACGCGGGGTGGAAAGGGAAGAAAGGCTACATCGCAGAGGAGATTGGCGAGATTGGCCCCGTGCCTTCCGAGGCGTTCGTGGTACGAAAGTCAAAATGTTCTTTTCCCCTTTATCGGGCGCGCTGTCTACACTGTAGCTGATACGGACGGCTTCGATCAGCGAGCTGGTCTCGATCGTGGTCCCTGTCTACTACTTCTTGAAACGAGGCTCACCTCGAAACATACCGAGGAAAGCAGAAAGAAGGGCTGGTTCCCGTCCCCCGTTCGTATCGTATAGACAGAATCATGAGCAGCTGGACAGTGAAAGAGGACGAATAGGCAAGTTCGTCTCATTTCCCCGGATTTCCCAACACATGCCTGAACCCCCCTTCCACCCCATGTAGTCTGTACCCCAGATTTTAGGTTTTCGCCATGGGAAGCCGAGCCTCCCAAGGGGTGGGCTATCCGTGCTTCAACTACGTACTTCCTCTTGTGCGGCCGTTCGTCCCTAAATCTTGTAGTCTCTCTTATCTCTCTGCTTGAAGAATTGTCCAGTGGGGGGTTTCAGTCTTGCAACTCGTCCGTCAGAGGTGGCTGGACGTTGGCTTGGGGAGGTGATGGGCGAAGAAGGAGGGGTGGCTGGCTGGCCCCAATCATGTAGGTCTCAGGGACTGTGCAGCTCGAGTCAGACAAGAAGTTCGTTTTTTCTTTTCTTTTTTCCTGCTGCTTGGCTACTGTTTCTCGCATATTCTCAGAAACTCTATTTCTACCGTAAGCCCACCCCGTGTTCGTTGCTCACGCGTATGCATGCGTGGTGTGCAGTCTTGCTTGCCGTCCCGGCAACCTGATATCCCAGACACTGTGCGTTCGAAACACAAACACTCGACCACGGTAAAGTAAAAAATTGGGCAAGCTCTGTTGGGAACATTATGAAAGGGTTTCCTCGGCCTGGTAAGTTTAGGCGAATGGGAAGCATGCGGACGACATCTGATGTTCGTTTCATCGCGTATATCTCGGAGAGCTTGTTTGCATCGAAGTGAGCTGACTTTTCGTGGTTCGATAACCGCAGAGCGAGATGCACAGAAGGCAACGAGACGAGCTCTGATGATGTGCTGCCCTCAGTCCGGACGTAATATCACGTAGTTGTGCATCCATCATGACTTCAATCAACAGAACAACCAGATAACATGCGGGGTCACGGTCACCATTAGGAGGAAAATTGACTTTGGTCTGGTATCTACCAATCGTATTGTATTCGTTTTTTATGTTTTGTCTAGCTCAGGGCCAACGTCTAGCATGTGATGGCTGCGAGCTTTGCGTGTTCCAGGTCCCATATCGGACAACGGGACCGGATACATGGCCTAGCACTGCAAGGTGATGATCTACTCTGTAGGCTCTGGAGTATCTTTGGCCTCCGCGGCCTTGGGCGTAGGCGGTGCCTCGCCAACGGCCTGAGCCAGCAGCTTGTCCATTCGGGACGGCTCTTCGTGGCTCTCAGTAGTGTCCTGCTCTGGCTTCGTGGCGCCGGACGCTGCTGTATCGTCCGCGGCTCTCGCTGCATCGCTGGGCTCGTCATCCCCAGAGGTCTTGATGCGCTTGGCATCAGAGCTCTCAGCCTCGGGTGCTTCGGCGGCGGTTGCTGTGGCATCGCCCTCGCCTAGTACAGCCTCGTCGGCAGTCCTCTTGCCCAGCGCCTGTAGACGCTTGATGACGAAATCGTCTTCAATGGACTGGAATGTCTCGACGACATCATACTTTTCGTACACCTCTGGGGCCAGCTCTGCATTGCCGGGCCGCTGGACGACGACCGATCTCATGCCGGCCTTGATGGCAGCCTCTACTTCCTTGGCATTGTCGCTCAGGAAGAGGAACTGGCCGGGCAAGGCGTCTGGGTGCTTGCTCGCAATAGTTTCGTAGCTGGACGATTCCGTCTTGAGACCGGCGTTGACTGTATCGAACCAGTCCGAGATCATCCAGGTCAGATCCGGGGTCTCGGCGTTGGTGTGCTTGAAGAGCAACTTTTGGGCCGGGACAGATCCCGACGAGTAGATCATGAGCTTGACGCCCTTGCCGTGCCACTTTGCCAGCGTCTCGACGACATCTGGAAACAGAGGGGCCTTGATCTCTCCGGACCTGTAGCCCTCCTCCCAGAGATAGCCTTGGAGGTTCTTCAGATAGGCGACCTTGACGTCGCGGCTCACGAGGTCGATCACGTGAGCTTGGAAGGCGTCTTGGTTGTCTCTGTACTCAGCGGGAAACACATCCCGGTACTCCTTGAATTTCGGTTCATCCCACTGGGTCTTGACAACCTCTGGCAATACCTTGAGTGCATAGGGAAACTAGATAGAGTCGTCAGTCGATTGGCCAATCACGTTGCGGTCAAGCTCGAGCGAGCCTCTCCAATTGCCACCGACGGTCTAGAACGCTGGCCGCTAGACAGTGATTTGCAAAGCGAGACATGTTGAAGATCCCAGATAGGGAACTTTCGGGATCGTCGACATGTTCGGGATACCCCCGAGCATCAGAAAACAGCAGCAACTCTGCAAGACCGTCCAGATGCGCTTTGGATCGCGATGGGAAGAGACGTGATGAGAAAAGTTCTTCACCGACTCGAGTGAAAGTCGGACCAAGTGACACTCGCAAGCAGAAAATTTTCAAATAAGTGATAGAATCTTACCAGAACATCCCGGACGAAACTAATCTCACATATCGTTCCCTCTGGATCGGTATGGCATTAGCAAGCTTGCACAGACTAATGCAATGCTGCCATGGAAGAAGGATTGCAATGTGGAACTCCCGGGCCAAGGCGAGGCAAGGGAGAGCTTTTGGGAGCTTTGGGAACCCGACAGCTTGGGGGCGGGCTTGAGAAGGTGCTGCTCGGGAAGGTAGGCAAAGAGCTTTTCTGTTCGGATACTAACCAATATCGAGGAGGACGACCTGGACGGAGGATGAGACGGCCATGATTTTCTGGGTAATAGGTCCGTGTCCGTTCACGATCTGAGATCTGCTATGGGACGCGCACGCGGGAGTTCCGGGAACCAATGCTAGGCTACCCGTGTAAAGTGCGGAGCGGTGAAGTGATCAGGGCGTTAGGTAGGCAAGGTATGGTAGAATACAGTAAGGCCTTTCTTTCGGCGAGCAGGCGTCGCGTTCGAGTCGCAGAGTCGGCGATTGAGAACAGAGATTTTTTTTGTCCCCCAAAAGCCAAAGCTATACTACGGTTAAAGCCCTGGCGCTCACGGGCTGCGAGAAAACAGCACGGTGCCGAATCAGAGGGAGCGGAAAGGCACCAGGTGGGTTAGGTGTGGTAGGCAAGGTGTCGTCGAGATGGCGGTCAAGATAGATGGGAGTCTGAAAACGGCAAGAGGACAAGCCCTTTTCGGGTTGAGTCGTTGTGATGGGTGCACGCGTATGTTCTGGTTCGGTAGGGGAGCTTCTTCGGGGCCCAGCTCAGTTGACGGGCAGCAGACAGCAGAAGCCAGCCTGACAGGTCACGTCCGCGGCGCAAGTTTGCCAGTCCGGATTAGCATCGGCGCCCGGCTGCAGCGCGTAGAAGCATGGCGGTGGAGTACAATTTTATGCAACCGCCTGACCTGACATGCGGCAGGGAGATGGGATGTTAGCTAACAGCGCAGGCTGGTCAAGTCTTTGGCCTTGGGCAGTGGCACTTGTCTGTCGAAACCAGCCGCCTACGAGTTCCAGATCAAGATAAGTTTCAACACCCGGCCTCAGGTCCAATACCATAGTCTCGTGAAGCGCGAATGGATCGCTTCCGCATCTGCATGATCGTGAAGAGTTTTCTACCGCTCTGCAGCACAAGACGAGAGCAACAACTCGTGAACATGCTGCAAGTTCGGGATAGTCATGCTACTGCTTGCTCCCGTCCCGTTCTTTAGCATACAGAAATCATTCAACACAATAGACAAGCAGCACTGCAGCCCAAGTCTGCTTGATCATGTACGCAGGTCGATAATCGACCCGCTTCACGGCTCATACCACACAGATATCCGCACGCGTACATGACTTTGTGGATATAATCGATAAGTTACCGACTGCCGATGGCCCCAGACTATGCAAATATCCACCGCCTACTGCAGGTGTTGCGCAAGGACTCCGGAACTTGGCAGAACTTGGACCTCCCCCCCATGCCAACCTCTACACACACCTTTCTACATGTGTGGGAGCCCAAAGGGTGGCAGACCTGAGATGCAGGCTGGGCAGATGAGGCAGGCACTGCTCAAGAGAGGCACGCGATACAGTAAGCATTCCCACAAACCTGACCGACTTTCAAACAGTATTGAGTGTAGGTATAATCTGTCCTGATAAGGCGGACGTGATTATGAGCGACAGCATGCCGCGATTGAGAAGAATGATGGCGGGATCTATAGCACAAGCTTGCGGGAATACCCAGCACGAGTCAGGTTGATAAGACTATGCGGAACAGCTGAATTGACGGGTCGATAGGTACTTGTGACCTTCTGCTACCCCGTTGATCAACAGTACTATAGAGCGCAAGATAAGATAGATTGTTTGAATTGTCGCGCTTGCTTCCCCTCAAGCACGCAAGATACAGTGCTGTTTTTACTGGTATACTGCTGATCAAGTGGAACAAATTGCCCTCGAGTTCGATGATCAGTTCCGTGGTCGCCGTCAAGTGTCAAGACGGGCTCACGGCATTGACTTGTGCGGTATCGTTTCACCAACCGGAAAGTTCCCACCAGCAGCCAGCCTACTCGATCAAAGTAGTGTGTGTGCCAGCTCTACCAGACTTGTCACTATTGATTCTTCGAAAAGGGTATGGAACGGGGGAAGCTGGAAGCAGTTGCCAGTCCCTGACCACGCTTGGCCCTTACGCAAACCCTTCCGTACCGTTGCCAACATAGGACGGCGCGACCAATCACGATCAAAGTCGGCCCCCATAGTAACCAATCTGAGGGCTAGTCGCAGGAGAGCTACAGAGAGATTGGTCCAAGGATGGCACACGCATGACGCTCCTGGGATGGAGTGTGGTAGTATTGCATCTGAGGTGCATAGAAGGCTGGTGGAACTCGAGCCAAACACAGGCCTCAAAGTGATCGTCTACTTGGCCCATATCGTGCTATGGTTGCGTGGTTGTCGTGGAGAGGGAGAGGAAGAAGACAGCCCATGAACAACAGATACATGCAGCAGCAGGAGCGGCAAGGTCCTGGGCAACAGCACATCAAGGTCCTTAGTGGTTCAGCAACTGTATATCAGTGGTATAAGTGGTTCTTCTCCTTATTTGTTGACAAGTGAGAAGAAAGATCGAGGGACGATGGTCGCCAGAGCGCTTGTTGACTGGTTGAAACGACTCTAGAACTCCATCGCAATCTTATTATAGGCAGTACGTGTTTATAGCTTGGCAGGCGTTTATCATACCACGATCATCCTCACCGCCAAAACTGAAGCAATGCAATACTGCCTCGACTGCATACTCTTCTCAATATGGCATATATGGTTGTTGATAGTATACTGTCGACGTTGAATATGCCGGGCATGGGGTGAAGCTGTTTCAAGCGGGCAGCATAGCAAGTGGGTGGGGCCCTTTTATCGAGCTCAATGCCTTTCCCGTCACTTTTTCGTTTCAAACAGGGCGAAGCGAGTTGTAGAAGGTCACGACTAGGCGGGAAAAAGGTTGGCGAGCTTCCCAAGAAGGGTTCGCTGATCAACACGGCCGGCTGCTGCTGCCAACTAAGCGACAAGTTGTCGTGATCTGATACAATCGAGCATAATACCAAGGGATAATAATGCAGATCTGCACGAGAAGCAGCATCATAGCATAGCATTCTACCACACACGCACGATATGCAGTGTAATCCGTAGCCCATCCACAAAACACCACTGGCGTTCGGGGACCTCCGGACGGACAGACGTTGAAGGGTCCAAACAAGCAAATCCGGGGAAAGCAATTGGTGACCCTCTGAAACCTGAGGAGGTCGTGCACGCACCAGACTGGACACTTTATCACACAAGAGAAGCGCATCGGCACACCATAATGTTGAAGATGTACGAGGTAGGAGGCGATGCTTTTTTAGCCGCGTGCCACGGAGCAGGCAGAAGAAGCAATATCCACTGAGACATGACATGCTGAGCATGTTTGCGTCAAAAGGGACGGACGACGTATTGCGACATACTAGACAGCATCGGGTGATACTCACGCGATACCGTTGTTAGAGGGTCACACGGCAGTGGGTTAAGACGACCGAGACCCAGTGAACGAAGGCAAATGCAAATACGTTGCCGCAGTTTCTCTCAGGTCATTGTAATGTTTTGACTCGCAGAGGTGGGAGATGGATATGTACGATACATGTTCGTGTACGAGGTACACTGCATACTGTATGAACTCATCCCACCCTCTCTCTCGCCCTTCTCCAACTCGGCTGTGCAAATCGTCATACCAAGGCATACGTACACAGTATATAGACACGAGACAGCTGGTTTGTTGACGAGATCTAGACGGAGGGATTGGCAATTGGAATCTGCCGTCCAAGCAACCAAGCAATACATACTTTATTAGACAAAGCCGAAACAGGCGAGAGCGCCCATCGGATTGGCCACAGATGGCATCATTCCCGCCCTACTGACGTTGCAATGGCAAAAACACCAAGGCGGTTGATGCGACAGCCACTGGATTTTATTACTGTGTACAGAGGACCGTAAACAAAAAGGATAACCAAGCGGCTGGAACTTGGCAGAATGTTACCAGCTTGTGTCATTCTCACGATCCTTCCTCCAGGGCCTCCGGCTCAAGCCGACAGCCCGACACCGGCCAGTCCGACTCATACTGGAGTCTGGAGATAGGGTCACCTGGAGTGGGAATTAATTGAATCTTGCGCAATTGCCATTGCCACTGATGACTACGCCTCTGCTGCGTACCTGAATCTACTATGGATCTATGGACCTCGCAAGCTGATGACTGATGAGCGATTGCTAATTATGAATATCCAGCACGAGCTCATTGGCAATTGATATTATTTACTACTACTATTTTTGTTGACTGGGGGCCTGGGCCTTGCTATGGGGTCACTGATCAATCACCAGGTCACACACTGTTTTGCCGTCATGCCTCACTTTTTGCTACTGAACCGGCGGCTATTACTATTACATACACATATTTACACTCTGTACACGAGAATGATGTAGGTAGGTACCTCGCTCAAGTAATTCCCGGGAAGTGGTCGAGACTCCAGTCAATTCATTTCGACAGGGTATCAGCTCGACCTGAGGTCATTCAGGTCATTGAAGCTAATAACCGCTGGAAGTGGGCTTGGACTTTGATGAGAGTCAATCAATCATTCATTCGTCCCATTCCATTCCAGTGTTGTAAACATTTCAATTCCAGAATGCCTCAAGACAGCTCTCTCTGGAAATGGTGTCCTCTTCCTGCAGGTAATAAGATTGCACAAAGGCGGTCAACCTGTTGGACAGCAACAGAGCTGCATACGGCAAGACATCTAGACATCGAAAGCAGCAGCTCAAGCTGGTTCTGAAGGAATCGAGGGCTGGGCGAAGATGCAGGTATCAGGAGGGTGCATGACGCCTCGCAGACCAATAACACAGCCCTGAGCTCCGTCTTGAAACCCGGGAAGCTGCTCAAGAGCTCGCAATGGTGTGCTAGAGGCCGTGTGAACAAGCGAATCTGGACGCGTGAAGAGCGAAAGAAATTGTGCAAGTCAGCGGGAAACGGGAGTTGGGGGCCAGGTGGACGCCCAGTTCAGAATTGTGCAAGCCAGGCCGGCCAAGCGCGTACCGGTTCCTGCGGCATGGCACCTGTAGAGCCCTGTGAATCAGGTACATGACCGTACACATTTTCACTACGTGTCTGTCTTTGTAGGGGACGACCCGAGGCGCTAGACAGGCCCAGCTCGAGGCAGACAGGCAGATACTTGTCGAGGATAGAGGGCGATGCGCTGATCGGCCTGCTTACTGGCCGCCGCTACCTGCGTGCCATGTGTCCTTTCCCTCCCGATCAGGCTGCCACGGACAGAAAACGAGGTCATCAGGTACTGGCTATGCAAGTACTTTGGTGTGGTGGGGACGCTGCCCGCCTGCATATCGACTATTTGCACTATTGTATACCGTGCAGTGCTAGCCCTCATGCTCTTCGATTTGGGACTGGCTTTTGCTGGCTTCTGCTGGCATGGACTGGAAGCTTCCAAGGACTCAATGGCCTCCAGCAGCGCTCAGCTCACCACCTGGACCGCCAGAGCTCAGGTACAACGCACCCTGTTGGTCGAGAGCTTGAGTCCCTTGGCGGCCCTGTGAGCACGTCGCACTGTCTCGAGAGCCCCCGACTCACATTCATTCCTGATAGTGAGAGTACAAGCGAGTCCATGTACGTTTCGGAATCCCTTCGCTGCATTCGACACTTACTACTCAACCTGCCAGACTTTGATAACATTGAATACGACTCAATACATGCATTTTACAGGCCTGAGCTTGCCTCGCTCACGCAATCGAGTCCACAGAGGCGACCAGGCATTGCCTCGGTTTGGCAGAGGCCAGAGGGAAAGCAGGGCAGTAAAATGACATTCAGGACCTGGTGTCTCCAGTCTTATTAGGGTACTTTGAGATTTGTAGGCAGAGGGACAGGGCCAGGTGTCGCCGTACGAAATAGAGATGGGCATTGATCATGAACTGCTACCAGAGAGTACGGACAGACTGGCAGCCACTGCGATAGACGAGATACCGGGCAGAGGCATCAGTCTGAGACAGAGATACGTGGCCCCCAACAAAACGGGCAAGTATCTGCCTAACGCCCATCCTCACTTTGTCGCTCGTTATTCGTCATCTTGATTCCGTGCCTCGGACAGTCTGCACACTGTCTTGGAGACGAGAGAGAAGAGAGAGTTGAAAGCAGCACGAGCAGAAGCCAGGCGCTTGCCGCGACACCCCGGCCAGGTCCTATGTCACCCATTCATCCCATTTCATGGTCTCGCTCTCGACTGGCTCCATTATCGTCCCACGCTAGCCTCCCACCCGACTCGCCCAGTCACTGGCACTGCTCGCTGCTAGTACCAGCAGGGCATGGCCAAGGCATGGGTGGCATGGGTTGGGGACTGCCCCCCCCCCCCCCCCTCGAGCCCCTACCACAGACTTACCCACCCCCCCTTCGGGTCTCTCGTTCACTCGTGCTCGCTGTGCTCCGTCCATCGTCTTCCATCTTCTACCTACCGCCTCTTCCTGCTTCTGACCTTACCAATCCAACCTTTTATCTTTCATCCCGTTCGCTCCGTATTCCCATTTTCTCGCGCGATTCACCAAAGAGTACATACTACGATATACTTAGAAATCTGAAGCTATCAAGCTATCGAGTCTCGCGAGAAAATAGGATATCCTTTTTTCCTCTTTTTTGTCACTTCTTCGCCATACTTGCACATACCTACAGCCTAATAATCGAAATCCCAACTTGCTCTCCCGACTCTCTCCTTCCTTCCCTCTCAGCGATTCTCTCTCGACTTTCACCGCCAGCCCGCCTGCCTGCTTGAACAAGAACCATCACCGCCGAACAAAGAAGACGAAACCCAACTCTCTCTTTGTTCGACGCATAGCAGCTAAAAGCCAACCCTCGGGCTCTGATTCACATCCACTTCCAACTCTCTGCCTCCCAGTCTGGTGATCGAATCCTCCCATTCGACTTCGGCATTCCGTGCTCACCACGTCACACCCACTTGACTACCCGGATCCGCAAGCTAAGCCAAGACTCCCCACCTTGTATCTTCAGCCTGCCAAACAGCAGACCCTCCGTGCAAGGCCCGACCTGGAAGAGTCATCCCTCCCCCAGATCTGGTTTATCGTCTTGTCGAGTCAGTCGTTTGTTTGATAAGTCGACCGTTTCCGGTCTTCCATCGTCAATCGAAGCTCTCGCCTCAACCTCCACCTCGCATCTCAACACTCGACACACCCGAACGATACCCTGGTGGTAGACCGGACCTCCCCTCGACCCGGTCAATCAACTACCACCACATCAACTCTCTCTCCTTCTGCTATCCACCTTGCCGACATCTATCACGATTCGACAATTAGCAGACCAAACACAATCTCGCTCGGATGCAGCTCTAAACTCCAGACTAGCATCCTTGTGCTGATTACCGTGGTACCCTCCTACGCTGGAGTATAGTTGTCTTCTGGTGGAACTACACAAAGCCTATCGACGACCAACTATATCGACGCTACACCACGCAAATCTCGGCCAAGGTCCTGCACATTGACCACAACGACGACCTCCCCGGCCGCCAACCATCAACCACAATCAACAACTACACTCTCTACTTTTTTCTTTGACAATCCCATGTCCTCATAACGAGCATTTCCTTTCACTCTTTCAAGGACTTCAGTCCACATCTTTGACGAAACATTCTTCAACAACTTTTCCTCTGTATCTGCAAACCAAACGAAAATACCCTCGATGAGCCTCTGACTGTGAACGAATTGGAGTTATATCCGTGCTTTTATTTCCCTACGCATCCGCAACCAAACTGTACATTCTGCGACCTCTCCTCGACAACCTCTCGACTCTTCGGCCTAGGCCATCCATCGATCTGTTCAACAACCTGTCATCAACAATCGTCTCTTTCGATCTCGTTACACTGGAAAGGAAACAAAAAAAAGTTCAAACTTTGCTTAAAAAACGGTTCATAGAAACGGCGACAGGTGGTAGACTGTATCAACACTAGTGTGGTCTTCTGTCCACATTTGTCCTTCTCAACTCTTTCGAAATCTAGTCTCTCCGCAGAGACGACGTCATGGAATGCTTGCGCAACAACTTTCAGAACGGCGTTGTACTCGGTGGGAGATACAAGACCATCTCTCCTCTCAATCATGGCTCCTTTGGCATGGTCTTCATGGCCAGGGATCTCCAAACCAACAAGGTCGTTGCAATCAAGTGCATGACTAAGAAATCAGCCGCTTCCAACGATCTCGGTATCGAATTCGCCGTCGACGAAAAGTCGGAGGAGATCTTCTGCCACCGCCGCGTCTCCGACCACCCCAACATTGTCGACTTGATTGACCAGTTCGAGACGGAAGCTCACTCCTACTTGGTTCTCGAGTACTGCTCGCAGGGTGATCTCTACGAGGCCATCCGTACCGGTTACGGACCGTTGGAGACCGAGCACGTCCGAAGCTTCATGCTCGAGCTCGTCGATGCTGTTTCCTACATGCACTCCAAGGGTATCTACCACCGAGACATCAAGCCCGAGAACATCTTCCTGTCCGAATCTGGATCCATGAAGCTGGGCGACTTTGGCTTGGCCACCACTGAGAAGTGGTCCTACGAGATGACTGTCGGAAGTGACCGCTACATGGCTCCTGAGCAGTACGACTCTGCCGGTGCGGGTTACTCCCCAGCTCAGGCCGATATCTGGGCCATTGGTATCTGCCTGCTGAACATTCTGTTCTCTCGCAACCCCTTCACCACCCCGACCGAGGCCGACCCCCTCTTCCTCGACTTCTCGCGAGACAAGCAGTCCCTGTTCGATGTCTTCCCGACCATGTCTCAAGATACCTACGAGGTCATTGTCGAGTGCATGAACATGGACCCCGCCAAGCGATCTCTCGTCGGCGCCAAGGAAGCCCTCCGCCGTGTCATCAGCTTCAGCACTGATGAGGAAGAAGACGACGACTTTTGCGGTCTCGACCGTACTCCCATGGCTACTGCCAACCGTGAGCCCCTGCGCACTCCCTCCATCCAGAGCCCCCAGATGGATACGGGTGCCTTCCCATGGTCCAAGGCTCTCCAGGCCCCGATTCGCCAGCTCAGTGTCATCCCTGATACTGAGAGCTACTCCGAGGATCTTTTCCCCAAGTCCGAGGGTACTGTGGACTGGATGTCCCAGCCTTCCATTGCTTCCGTCATGACCTCCAACTTTGGCACTTCAATGGAGTCGTTCAAGCTGAGCCAGCCCCTGGGCATCCCGAGAAGGGCTGCCAAGGTCTCTCCCATGGCTGGTTCCCTGCCCATCTCCATGGCTCCCAAGCCCAAGGCCAACCTTGGCGCCATGTCCATGGTCTTTGGTCGCTCCAACGACGTTGTCAGCAAGAGCTGGTCCGACATGTGGGAGGAAGATGAGGAGGAGGACGAGGCTGAGCAGGCTCGCCAGCTCCAGGCACTCAAGGAGCTCAACTCCCGAACCTGGAGCCAGGACAGCAAGGAGAACGTCACTCCCCGCCCAGATCAGGAATCTGGAGAGACTCTTTCCCAGGCGCCAGCGCTTGACGAGAAGCCTGCTGCCTCGCGTGATACGTTCAACGATGCCGACGGAGACTTGGACGATGGCTTCTTCTTCCACGAGTCGGAGCCCATCAACATTTTGAAGCCCTCTGCTCCCAACAATGCCGTCTACACCCCGTCCAAGCAAGACAAGTGGTCCGCCCTCGGTGAACGTCGCCGCGCCCATGGCGGATCTTCTCCCGAGCACAAGTCGCCCAACGCATTTGCCAAATCACACCCGTACGGATCTGGAAACAAGCACCAATATGGATTAGGAAACGGTGAACACACCGATAATGGTATCAACAAATGGAACAAGGATCGCAACACACCACGCGATTGCCCTTGGAACAAGGGTCGAGACTGGAACTGGCGCAAGGAGCGTCAAGATTTCAGCGTCTTTGGGTGGGTTGGCGGATGGCGCCAGGCAGCTCAGGCTCACTAGAACTGAGTCTCGCCTCGTCGTCTGCCTCTTGTGGTTGAGCTCATCTGTCCTCTAACTAGGGGTTGCCGTCTTTCATTTCAGCCATATTACATTTCGTGTCTTAAAGACACCTGGAAGCGTTGGAGATTGTTTTTCTGTTTTTGGGCATCAAACCACTGTGTTGGTTTTTGGAGGAATTTGGAATTTTACTACTTTTACTTTGGCAATGGCAACCCCTACGGCAACTGGCGGAACAGATCTAGCTTTAACTCGCTTTCTGTGTATTAGATAGTTCATCATCATGGATACGTCCAGAATAATACCAGAAGTTACCCACTCATATAAATATCTTCATGATGCTTGTGATATAAACAAAATACCTTTTGGACAGCTACTATGGTATGTTTGAGCTGTCTTGTCCCTGCTCGCTCACAACGTAGCCTTCTTACCCCAGCCAAACTGTTGATCTTGTCCAAGATCATGCAATGCATATTGCATGGCAGCCAGAATTGTGCACAGCCAATGCCCCATTATTCACGCTCGTGGACAGTATATTTAATCCCAGTAGTAAGAGATAGATCGTCTGAATTTGTGAAATATATTCTCGGACCAAGGCGAGGCAAGGGACCCCGCTGTGGCATGGCACGTTGATGCGTCATGCTTTGACGTGTGTCTGAAACACTATGATAGTAATCCACTATAAAAGAAGTTCTAGAACATTTCATCGAGTGGATCGATCGAATGTAGCCTCATATTTATATTTATTCATGCTTGGTGTGTACATGTTGTTATGAATAGAATCATGGTGCTGGGAGTATTACGAATTGCTTACTATGATATTTTTTGTGAATGCGATCCGGAACAAGGAGATGGTGCTTGGAACATACGCGGTGGGTCTTTGATCAGGCTGGGAAGGATGTTGCCGAGAAGAGTGTTCTGCATCTTTGAGGGAGCCTTTTACGAGTGTCGATATTTCGTGTCTAGATGGACCATGAAAGGCTGAATCAATGTAGCCTCACCATTTGATGGACCGTTTCGCCACTCCCCGGAACGTCTTCCATTGAAACAAATGTCTTCAATCTGGTTCTGATATGAAATGCTTACTACAAAGCCAATCGTTGATCTCGTAGCACGGCCATTTGTGTTTAGTTTACTGGAACTGGATTTTATCTCCAATCACTAAAGCAGTCTCGTAATCACGTGCAACACCTTGATTGTTCGTCTTCTCTTCATTAATTAACAGCAAATGTCTCGTATATAAAAATGCCATGTCATCGCTTGCATGAGATTGAGTATGCAAATGCAAATCGTAATACTCTCAACCAACGCGTGAGCAATCAATCCGCCAACTCCAAAAATGCCATGTATCATGACGCAAATGCTCAGATGATGCAGATTGCTTCCTTCAGAATGATTCCGTACTAGGAGGCTTCAAAATCCTGTCTCCCGCCCTGATGGTGTTACTCTGCTCCAATCATGCTCTTGGGCAGGAACGCCCAAACTGTTCCAACAACGGAGAGGATGAAGGAAATGGTCATGACCGCCCACATGGTAATACGCTCCTTTGTTGTGATCTCATGAGAATATAGCTTCAAGTAGAATGCTAGAGGAAGCCTGCCGTGACTGTTAGACTAATCATTTGGTTTTCAAGAGAACTGAACTTACGTGATGCAAATGGTAAAGCAGAGAGCACTACCCATGAACGCCATGATTGAGTCGAATGCCGGAAAGAGAATCGCAATCACCAAGAAAGCCAGAAGGGTTACAATGCGGATGGTGACCTTCATTATCCCTCTGAACATGCTCGAGCGTCCAATCAGGGCCGAGTCTTCGGCCACAACTTGCTGGCGGAGTCCAGCCAGAACTTCCATAGTGCTGATGATTGGCTGCGCGTTGAGTGGAATCTTGGTGAGCGGGATAATGGCAATAAAGATGACGAGTAGGACGCTCATGACCTGGGGATATCCACTCGTACGAAGCAAGTTATTCGTCACCGAGTCCCGGACTCCATCGCCAAACATGATGTAGCCGACAACTGCGACGGTGGCATCAATAAAGTACGTGAAGCTAAAGGTTATGGTAACTGCCTCCTTGTAACGGTGAGGATGTCTCATGTCACGGTAAATCTGGCAACTGTCAGCTATGTAAGGCGGGTGTATAGATTAGGCGACACTTACGTTGGGAAACACGCTGTGGCCTCCCCATGGCGACATCAAAAGACCAAAGGACAAGGGCAAAGTCAGCCAGTTCTCTGGAAAGATGTAGGTCACTGCGGGCTCAATCAAGGATCCAGGGCTCTCAGTCTTGATCAGACCGTCGAGAATGAGTATTAGGCAGACTGCAGAAGGTCAGTACATGTTTTTGATAAAGGTAACAAGCAACTTACTGCTCATAACGGAGAGAATTCCAATGAAGCTGGTGAAACTCAGAACCTTGAGTGGAGCAAATTGAAGGGGTATCAAGATCAAGGTGCAAACCACCTTCCAGCCCGTCAGAGTCAGAGTACCCGGGAAGAGCAGAATCAAGGACTCTGCAAAGAGCACAATAAGCGCAACACAAGCCGCCAGCAACTCGAGAGTGAAGAGGACACTCGTGATCAATCGAGCTCGGTGCCCAAACGATATGAAGGCCACATCCGAAAAGGTGATGACCGTAGGATCCAGATCCATACACTTGGCGAGTAACCTGGCGGTCCAACTCGTGACGCCAGCGCCCAGGAAGAGCGTAACCATGCCGCAGAGCCATCCGGCGTATTTGATACCAATGGGCAGACTGAGCAGACCAACACCGATCAAGACACTGTAGCGAGTTAGTCACGATTACAATACCGAGCTGCAATGAAGAGACGACTCACTTTGTCGAGTTCACTACCGTTTGTGGTAGAGTAGATTGGCCCGCGACGGCCAACACAATCTTGCCGTCTTCTTGCTCAACCTCCTTGACCATGATGGGCGGACGTGTACCATCGGGCAAATCAGCCCCCGACTCTTGTTGCTGCCGCCAGAGCTCTGCCGCGTGAGCAATCGAAGGACGGCTAATCTCGGTCCCAATCGTACCATAGGTCCGCTGGGAGGAATAGCTTCCAACAAGAGGCATGGCAGACAAGTGCGGCGCCACCTCGAAGATGGAGTTGCTCCGCACAGAGCCAGACGGAGACGCCACACGGTGAAGTCCATTATCGAAAGGCTTGTGCTCGTTGTCGTGCGAGTATGAGCGATGAGGCCCGGCCGAGCTCGATTCGTCGCCCTCGTCCAGCACTGCATTTTCCGGTACCTCCAGCTGCCCGCGAAGCAAGGATGTGCGCGCACCGGTCTCGACATCAGTCCGTTCGTAGGAGATTGGCTCGATGGCGTTGTGGGCAGGCTCCTGATCGGGCGCAAACATGAACGCAGGGCGTTGCGGTATGATTTCGGGGAATGCAGAGGCACGCTGCCAACTTCGGGAAAACTGTCGCAAACTGTTGACTCCGCCGATTCCAGCAATGGCCGCAAGCCTGTTCTGGACAGAGGACCTGGACGGTACAATTAGTCAACGGGCTCGGAAGACAACGTCTTGGTAATCGGGGCTGTCGCATACCTGCGCCGAAGGTGGGAGGTCCATTCTTGACCTTCGTGATCCCCATGCCCATGCAACAGACTCTGCTGGTCCTCAAAGTGAACGCTGCCTCGGGGACTCGAAGACAAGCTATCGTTGCGCCCCGGGGATGAGGCCCGCTCGTACTCCTCCCATGTTGTCGCTTGTCGGGAAGGCATATCTGCCGACTTTGGATAGAAGAAGTTGAATAGACGAGAGTCTACTCAAGGTCCCGTTGCAAAGCGCAACTCGAGATAAAACCAGCGCAGGATGACGGTATGTCGTCTCCAAAATACCTTACTCGCGGGCGCGTACAAGAGAAATTGGTACGCCCGTGCTCGAGTCGTTCAGTGGTGTAACAACGACAAGCAAGCAGGACACCGATGACGGAGAGGACCAGGAGGAAGAGCGATCAAGATGTAGAATAAATCACCCAGGATAAAAGTGACGAGGTTCCAAGCCCTCTCTCGAGAAGTCACGATAAACACAACCACCTCTTTTTTCTCTCTCTCTACAGTCCTACAATAATAAAAAACATTGCCGAAAAGTTCCAAGAATTTCCAACCTGCCCTAGACAGAGGCCAGAGCTCGAGCGCCTGCTCGTGAGGTGGAACCGATTGCTGGAGCCATCGGGAGAGAACCAGTGAAAAGTGGGTGGTGACCCTGGCCGACCTTGGCCTCGGCGAGGGAAGGCTTGGTGATACTTGAATTGTTACGCGAATTGTATGAGAGATGGTGTATTCCTTAGCGGGCCGCTTATCTCCAGCCCCACCACGGTTCAGCACTCATTGGGCAATCCCTCTAGCGGGCAGCTATGGCTTGGTGGGGTTGCGTCACTTAGACTAGCGCGCAGGCTCCGTCGATAAGTTTTTAGCTTTTGCTCTACTTGCAGGTTGGATCATGAGACCTCGACCTGGGATCTCGTGCAAATCTGTTTACCTGTTGTGATCTGCCAAAAGGTTAAAAATGCAGTGCCGGTGCTTGTCAAAAATTTACGCAATAGTGCTCGTGTTGTTGTTCGTCAGGGCTCTTCACCGCTGGAGACTGCTGCGCATCTAGCAAAAAGGTCCATTCCAGAATTTTCCAATGGGCTCCAAAGGGAAGCGCAACCGTATGCGGGTGATGTCACTTATCGCACGACGGGTGACTTGATGGGACTTTCCTATCCTTGCGTCTTGCGCCTGCAGCCCAGAAAGAACTCCCCATGCTCCATCGATCTCAGACTCCATCTATGGAGTCTTCCCCCAGCCATGACTAAAATTGGCCGAATAGCCATGCTTATCATTGGTTTATTACGCGGTCAAATGACATGGAGCGTATTTCAGGTGAAGAATACATGCAGCGTTTGTTGATTGTTGTGTGAATGTATTTATTACCTACTCAGTTTTCAAGTCTCGGGCGGCCTCGAGCTATCTCGGTACTACATGCTAGTATTAGCATCGTGACTTCTCCGGACGGATATCTGAACGCACGCTGCCGCCGTTGACACCCCTGTCAGGCTAGTATCAGCTTGGCAACGCTTGCCGCTAAACTCCAACTGGCTCAGATCGCATTCTGTCTTGGTCGCGATTTCCGTCGCGATTCCCATCGAAAACCAGTCATTTCCATTCCATGGAGATACACACGACGAGTCCACAACCTCGTGCGTTTATTTCAGACGACACAGATCAAGATACTCAATTGGCTACGAATAATCTACGCCGGCGTCGTCAAGTCTACATTCTTGAAGAAGACATTTGTCGGATCATATTTGGCCTTGAGCTCCCTCAACCTCGGCGCCTTGGGCCCAAACAACCTCCCCGTCTTCATCAGGGCTCTATCCGCAGGGTTTTCGGGACCTGTGATCGACGTTAGAAATTGAAATTCGAAGAGGACATTCACTCTCGACTTACTCAGGTAATTGTAGTACGTATCGGCACCACCTGTCTCGGCGTCGCGTTTTCCGAATTTATCCTTGAACACCTTGGTCGTCTGTACGACAATGTCTCGAACCGCGCCGTCTCGCTCGGCGGTATCCCACGACATGATGGTCACGGCATTGTATTTCTTTTCGCGACCGTTGAAGCTCGTCTTGTCCAGCCGGCCATACTCGTTGACCTTGGTGAGAGGGATCATCTCAAGCGCGAACATGCTGGTCTTGGCCTCCTCATTGCCAGGCTTCTCCAGACCTCCAAAGAACTGCTCGGCCGCCTCGCTCACAACTTCAAAGTCCAGCGGACACTGAAAGTTGGCTCCGCCAAACATGTATCGACGCCCCGGCGCTGCCATTGGGTCCGACATGGTGTTGGCCTTGGGGTACGGGATGGGCGCCGTGGTATCCATGAGCCTGGGTTCCAGATCTCGCAGCGGCTTGTAGAACTTTTCGCCGCCCTCCTCGGTGCCGTTGAAGAAGACGCTGGCTCCGCATACTCGAGCACCACTACCCGGATGCGAGGTGACCATGGGCATAAACCACTGATCGCCATCCGTCGTCTTGTCAAAAGTATTCACAAAGTCCACCACCTTCGACAAGTGCTCAAACGGCCAGAGCATGACACCTCCCCAGACTTTGCCTTGCGGGAATGCGCGAGACGTGAAGTGAGTCACGACGCCAAAGTTGGAGCCCGCTCCGCAGAGCGCCCAGAAGAGGTCCGCGTTCTCCTTCTCCGAGGCTGTAACGATGTCGCCATTGGCCAAGACCACTTCACAGCTGACGAGGCAGTCGACCGACATGCCGTGACGGCCAGTCAGCATCCCGTAACCGCCGCCGAGGATCAGCCCGCCGACTCCAGTGTGGCTCACTGTTCCGCCAACAGTCGCCAGTCCGTGTTCCCAGAGCGCATTGTCCACGTCGGCCCAGGTGCATCCGCCACCGAACGTAGCAGTCTGCGCTGCAGTATCGACGGAGACGGAGCGCATAAGGCCCAGATCGAGTATGAGGGCTTCCGGAGTCGGAGCAGCCGACTCGCCGGATGGATTGTGTCCTCCTCCATGGACCCGCAGCGGAACAGAGTTCTTCGTAGCGAAGCTGACTATAGCCGACGCCTCGGTTGCATTCGTTGGCCGGGCCACGGCTGCCTGTAAGATTATTAGCACCATCGATAACTGACGCCTCGGAAAGACATACTGCTGGCTTTACACAGGTGGCGCTCCATCGCTTCAGGCTGTCATCATAGCCAGCGTCGCCGGGCAGCACGACATCGCCCTCCCGAAGCAAGGTGCGTAGTTGTTCAAAGTTGGGTGCCATTTCTGTCCGATACTGCAGGTATTTCTTGCAGTCTCCAGTGCAAATGGAAATTGCTGTCGCTCAACGTATTTGCGTTCCCCGACTTCTTATACAAGGTAATGTGGAGGCAAGAATATCTCCGCTATCTAACCCGTTGAGGGGAGCCAATGATATACCAAAACATGTATCACTATGGCAAAGCCGGTGCCACTTTGAGCCCCATCCATCCTGCAAGGTCGGTTGCGTACCGCCTACCTATGCTACCTCGTGTTCCGATTCCGACTTTGAACGTGTGTAAAACTCGTCCAAGTCAGCCCCGATCCGTCTGCTATGATCCGGTCCAAGGCTACTTGGAGTATAAAGGTAAGGTTTGGATCAAAATATGACCAAGACTAAGACTATAGCCCGACCTAGGCCTTACCAAGGAAGGAGAATCGTCCATCAATCACATTTCATCAAACATTATTTTTATGGCCTTCACCTCAGCCCTATTACTTGTCAAGCAGACGCGATTTTTGACTACCGATGCAGGGTCGTCAAGTCGCTCAGCCCACACAGTAGAGACAGGAAAGCGAGAATGCCTATTTGGAAGATTGGTCCCACTAAAACCGCTAATTGAAATGCAATAGCATCGAGTATAAACAGTCTTTCGCTGCTGTTTAGTAGCGGCATTGTTCGTCGATCAAAGTCGGATATGTTCACAGCCTATTGGCAATCACCGGCTTGAACCGGCGCATGACCTGTCTTTCCAACTCTGGAGGGTCAAAGTTGCCGGCACATTCTCATGCATTCTGCGTATGAGGTGGAGAAGTGGCCCGGTCTGACAAATAATTGATGCTGCAGTCCCCTATTCATTGCCGATCCGCGGACCTTGTGCCCAGCTGTCTTCGGCATCACGCACCTGCGGGGTAGCATCGCGAGGTCTTGGTCGAGCACAGTTTGATGCATTGCATTCATCGTTTACATCGGCCAGATATATCGCAGACCGACCACTTGAACTCGAAATATCCCTCGATTGTATCTTTGTTGCGTGTCTTCCTCAAAATTGATAGTGTCTCTTCGAAAACATGATCGACGTCAACATCAAGGCCGCGGCTGTCCATGCTGCGCCCATCTACATGGACAAGGAGAAGACGCTTGAAAAAGTGGTACGGCTCATTGCCAAGGCAGCTCGCGAAGGCACGCAGCTGGTAGCATTTCCCGAGACCTTTGTGCCAGGCTACCCTTACTTTATCAATGCCTACCCGCCAAACGCGAGTACTGTCGCCAAGTATGCGGCAGAGAGCGTCGTGGTCAGCGAAGACTTGCGCGATGTGCAGACTATATGCGCATATCATAAAGTGACGGCCGTGCTGGGTATATCGGAGCGCATGCAGGAAGGAAACACCTTGTTCAACTCGGTTGTGACGATAGATGCCGATGGAACCATTCTTGGCGTCCATCGAAAGCTACAACCGACCTTCGCCGAGAGATTCGTCTGGGCCCAGGGATCGGGCTTTACTCTCAAGACGTATGAGACAGTGGCTGGGTATCGCCTCGGCGGTCTGGCCTGCTGGGAGCATACGATGAACAATGCCCGCCAGGCACTGATTGATCAAGGGCAGCACGTCCATGTCGGCTGCTGGCCAGCACTCTCGACCATGCGGGGCTTCGAGGCTGTTGCCGACGACCAGATTGAGGCCCTGATGAAGACTCACGCGCTCACGGCTCAGACATTTGTCTTGTGCGCGAGTAACTATGTCGACGACACATGTCTGAAGTGGATGGAAGAGAATCTGGGACCTCAGGATAATGTCAAGGCAGGGGGTGGGTGGACGGCCATCATACATCCGTTTTGTTCCATCCTTGCCGGCCCGCAGAGAGGTCCCGAGGAGAAATTGGTCACGGTAGAGATTCAGTTAAAGGACTTGGACTTTGTCAAGGTGTGGGTTGATGCTTCGGGACATTACAGTCGGCCCGAGGTGTTTAATCTACAGGTCGACTCGTCCAAGCGATGGAAAGATGAAGAGGAAATCGTGGGTCCTATTCCGTATCCAGAACGTTGAAAACGCTAGGAGGAAGCTGGTAAGATCAATCATGTTTTCTCTATTATTGTTACCTGATCCAAGAGACTACAGGTCAATGATGGTATTGTTGGAACAGATCTATTCTCGACCCGTGGCAATATCATTTATCCCCCTTTCCCATACTCTCCAGTATCTCAGCGGCACCTTGCTCAGAAAATTCTAACAAGGTCTCTTCCCATAGCTGCTTACAAGCCAAATGACCTTCTGGCGTATACACAAAGGCGGCGAATCTGCTATTGATTAGCAATGGGTACATCTCGACTTGGCCTTGATCCGCTGGAGCAATCCATTTGGGGTTTGCTCACGCAGAAATGTCCCAGTCTGCCACATAGCAGCCATGCGACTCGACTCCCTTTGCAACAATAGCATCGACATACGTGGAAGCACCGATTGGGAGCGAACGACCGAGCAGTGCTTTCATGCAGTAGAAGAACACTGCGATGGGCAGAGGCGCGCTCGAGCCTCCCTGCAGGTTCGTATCCTTGACCAGGCCCGGATCGACAAGGTTGACCACGACATCTTGGGCGTCGATGTGGCTCGCCAGGTTGATCACGAAGAGGTGGCTTAGCAGCTTGGTCACGGCGTACCTCGTCACGGGGCTCCATGGCTGGTGCTTGTCGTCTAGACTAGACAGTATGCCTCCTCCCGCAGGCCAGTCAACACGGGCGCCGCGCGCAGTCCCGGAACTCACAATTGTCAGGCGACCGGGTTCCCCAGGCGGAGACTTGGCCATTGCGACGGGGAGCAGGAGAATGGCCAGGAGCATGGTGGAGAGGTAGTTGACCTGGAGCAGCTTCTCGTGCCCCGTCTCTGGCGCCATCTCGAAACGCAGCGCCTGGACGCCCGCGTTGAGGATGGCCATGTCAAGGCGCGTCAGCTCTTCGCTGGCGCGGAGGGCGAAGTCGCGGACCGATCTGTACGACTCCATCTCGAGTGACCAGACACTGATGTCGACGTCGGGGAGTTGGGCTCGCAGCTCGGCGGCCACGCGCTCGCCCTTTTCGATCGATCGTACGGCCATGATAAGCCGCGAGAGGCCCAAGGACAAAAGCTGTCGAGATGCCTCGAGCCCGAGACCGCTGGTGGCGCCGGTCACGATGGCTGTTTTGCCGGTCAGGTCGGTGTCCTCGGGAGGTGGACGAGGCGATGCCAGGAATTGCGATCGAAAGAAGCGAACTCCGGGGGTTTCGGTCGGTGGACCTAGATTCCAGGAGAGCGACATGATGGAGATAATGGGCTGTGTCGGGAGGGCAGTTGGTGATGATATAAACAAGTCGAGTTGGAGGACCAAAAATAATCACCAGCCAGCCGGCAGAAGCGTGGAATAAATAAGCGAGTCCACCTGTCCATTATTGTAAGAGAGCAGTATATATACAGCAACAAAGGAACTATTGGTCTGGATATGAAGACGGGCCATTTACGAAAGACTATATCAAAGCCTACGATTGAGTTGCCCCGGCCATCGTATCATACCTTGACGCTAAACCGTTTACGGGATACAATCTAGTCTTGGCATTCTACTTTCGGTCCTGAAGGATGAGACTAGACTCCGGGTCGGTTGTGCCTCGAATGCTTCGTCACATTCCGACCGTCTTTCATTCATTCTGATGTTGATCAGATATGCGCTTTGATTCTTGGGGGAAAGTGATTACATGTATATTTTGAAAGACCGAGGTCAAGGTTGTCTGTTTCATTCTCCTGTCAGGGCAGGCAGCCAGTCCATGCCACATGGACCACTGCCGCGGATACCAGCGTAAGCATACAGCCGTGTCATCATCATCACACAATGACCACGCCGACACTGTTCAACGATAGACAGCCGTTCTGAACTCATCTTCTCACGCGAGCACCAACAATGTCGATCCCATCACTCCCCTTCGTCATCACGTCCGGGCCTCCCGGGACCACGACCACGGACGCCAGACAGCGCAGAATGATCCGGAGCCACGTGATGCGCGGCAAGAACAGCAAGAGGAGACCTAAACGACCTGTGATCATAGGGCCCGCGTGGTGGATACACGGCGACGGCGAGACACCACTACATCGCAGCGACGCTCTGCCCATGCCCATGAAAGTCGGCGGCGAGTTCTCCCTGACGTGCTTCTCGGCGGAGATGACACCGACGACGCTCGCGACTATCAGGAAGCGTGAGTCTTTTCTTTCCTTTCTCCCCTTCTAACCGACCAAGCTCAACCTCGCTGCATAGTGAGATACGAAATGTTCCCCATCGAATTCACATCAGCCTCTCCCCAAAACGAATCCTCATGGTTCGCGCCCGTGTGGCGGGACGAGGCGTGCCTGCGGCTGACGCTGTACACGACCAACACGTACCTGTCCTCATCATCCATGACCAACGGGCACAGAGACCGCGAAAAACACAGATCCGCGGCGCTGACGCATCTCGCCGAGGCCCTGGGCATCCTGAGAAAGCGGCTCGGCTCTGTTGTTGACTTGAACGGGGAAGCCACGTCCGACTCGACCGTCCTGATCGTCGTCGGCCTGGCCCTGGCGTCCAGCGCCCTCGGCGACCTCGAGACGGCGGCGCAGCACGTCGCAGGCTTGCAGAGGATGGTGCATCTCCGGGGCGGCCTGGCCGCGTTTAAGGGACAGACGTTACTGCAATCCAAAATATGCCGGTGAGTAGGGCTCCTACCCACCAAAATCGTTTTCTCACGACTGTTTCTGATATGATTGAAAAGTGCGGATATCGAAGTCGCCCTCGCCACGGGATGCGGTCCAGTCATGTGTCCCCATGTATGCTGGGATCCGTGCATGCCCTCTTCTGGAAGACCACCTACTCTCGCCCCAGAGATCCAGAATTACCTAGAGAAGGCCGATCTCCGGCTTCTGCACATCTGGAACGATCTGTCCGAATTTGTGCGCGCGGCCAACATTGCACAGCAGTGCAGACGCGGTATTGACACCGAGTTGTACCTCGAGTCCATGGTCTCGATTCATTATCGCCTTATTAATCTTCGATGCCATGGATCATACGAAGCTCTGCGCCTCGGGCTCCTTGGGTTTGCCAGTACGCTATTTCTTCAATGGAGAAATGTCAAGACCCGATTTGAGCACCTGGCCAAGGCATTCAATCAAGCTCTGATGCTTACAAGCGATCAAGAAATACCTATCAGCCTAAATCTTTGGCTTCACATTGTTGGTCACATTTGCGTATTCGATCATGATGAGTCACACAGTCTAAAGCCAGCCATGGCTCACCTGTTGTACCAATATCGGATAAAGTCTTGGGTTGAGGTCAGACATCAGATGAAATCCATTCTATGGATAGAATTTCTCCACGAAAATGCAGGAAAGGCCATTGTGGAAGCGGCGTTGAACAAAGACTTGTGTGCGACGGTCTGATCAGCTACCTGGCTGGCTGCATGATCATTGTACCATATCCCAGAAGCACACTTGCGAGTTTGATCAGCCCAGAGCTTCCGCCGATCCAAGCGGTTTCACCACTTCCAAGTCCCAATTACTTGTGCCTCACCTCCTCCGTAACCTTGTCCAAACCTTGAGCATGACGAATCTTTTCCTGCTCGGCCTTGGCCACCAGAGTAGCCTCGACATCCTCGTCGGCAGTCTTTGATCCGTGGAAAACAGAGTCCGTCAAGGTGTTGAGTGCCTCTTCTTCCTTGTCGAGCTTGGAGAAGCTAAACCAAAAACCCAGACCGCCCAGAGCCGAGATGATGGCAACGGTAGTGTACAGCCAAACCAGCAAGGGATCGTCAGACAAGCCGACAAAAGCCTGCGACAAGGCTGCGGAAAAGGCCTGAGAGAACCAGAATACGCCTGTAACAAGTCCCCGCATGTTCTTTGGTGCCTTGGTAAATGCATATTCCAGACCGGTGATGGAAGCGCAGATCTCGGCCAGACCAATGAGCACATAGGATGGCGTCTGAATCCAAACGCTCATCTGTTGCGGTACTCCGAGTTCACAATCGTTGGCATACTCTCCGCATGGAGAGTAGACGTAGATGTAATGTTGTACAATAGCCGCCACGACCATGGAAGCTGTACCAAACACAAAACCAGTGGTGATCTTCTTGATTGGTGTGAACCTGAAACCCGTCCGCGCAATGGCCGGATATACAAATTTGTCGACAATTGGAATGAAGATGAGCAGTGAGAGGGGGTTTAGGTTGGTGATGATGTCGTTGGGGACACCATCGAGCCTCATGGTGGCGGCTTGGGAGATGAGATTGTTGGTAAGCTGGTTGTAGGAGAGCCAGTACAACGGGTACCAGCAGAACACAGCACAGGCCTTGAAGCCACGTCGGACCTCGTCAACCCAGGCATCATCAAACGTCATCCATGCCGGTACGACCTCCTGTCTGCTGGGCTTGGCGCTATCCCAGAACCCGGGTGCGCGCACGTTGCGAATCAGACGGACGGGGTTCAAGCTCCAACGACCCTTCATGGCAAGACCCCAGACTTGTATAGACTTGCCGAGAACAGAACCTGTAGGTGGCTTTCTGACGTAGTGATTCTTGCAAAAGATCATCACAAAAGGGCATAGCAAGAACATGATGGTCGGCAGAGTGAAGGATAGCCAATAACCGACGTAGAACTCGCTGAAAGACATGGTGATTTGGCCGACGAGACTTCCAACGTTGATGCAAAAGTAGTATCGCATATAAATGACCGTATAAGTGAGAACCTATCCATATTGATCAGTATTTGTGCACAAGAAAATCAGGGAAACGCTAGCAAGAACAATCTTACCGGATCAACAATCACGCGTTCACCACTCTTGAGCGTCTTGATCACAGCATGGGGCTGCTGCGCTTCATATTGCTCGGCAATCATAGGGGAGCTGACACCGTAAATAACATGTTCAAGTCGATTCCCATAGAAGACTTACATGTTCGCCTTGAACAATCCCACGCCGATTCCGAAAAAGATGAGCCCAAGGACGAATGGTGCGAGTGCTGCTGAATGAGGCGATGCAATGACTCCAGGAATGGCCGAGATGACGATCAAGATGTGACCAAATGTTGCAACGCCGCTATTGTACAGTCAGAAATATCAGCACGAGATTAGACAGTTGTGAAGGCCTACATGGCAACGTTGATGGTCTTGAACTTTCCCCAATACGTGTCCGCCATGTAACCTCCAAGCAGAGGCATGATGTAGGACCAAAACTGGTTGAAGAGCGTCAAGCCGGTAGCAGCCCGCTGCCCCAAACCTAGAGCCCCGGCTTGGCCTTGAAGACCCGAGGCACCCGTGGTCGAGCCAGGAGGCATCTCTTGACCAATGAAGTTTTGAAAGACGGCAGTCGTGCCATAATATGCGAATCGCTCACAGAGCTCACAAAAGGCAATGGTGTATATGATCCAACCGATGGATCCCTTGACGCGCCTCAATTTGGTAAGCTCGTCTTGCGTTGGGTATTCTTCGCCATTGGGGCCTCTCAAGTTTTCAGTCGAGTCAGGGCTCGGTGCATTGTCGATAACTCCCGAAGCCTTTTCGTTGAGCACTGGATCCTCGGAGATCTTTTCGTGACCAGGCGCAGCAGTGTTTGAGTCGAGACCCGCCTTGGGCTCAATCTCATCTTTCGAATTCGCTGCCATTGCTTGCAATAATTGCGGACGGAATGTCGACTACACGACCAAGTTGGACACGGCGAAAACGACTTGCAGATGGTCTCAACCAGTAGGCAAGCTGGCCATAAATACGTAACGCTGATCCCCCGCACATGCTGCTGGATGACTGATGCCGTCTTCGTGTGTAACATTTGCTCGTGCTGTTAATCTATTCCGCCAAGAATACCAAGATACGAATCGTGCGGTGGCCTTTGCTCTCGGCGGCACGGCTTACGGCGAAGAAGGGCGATGGAAAGGCTTGCCAGCTTCCGGGAATGTAATGGATCGACAAACAAGGCGCTTCTAGGCGCATGTTGCCGGGACAGACGCCGAACCCTGGCCAGGATAAATCTCACCACAATGCAGGGGACTGACGAGGAAAAGGCTTGGTATTGGAGGAGGTGTCGCTAGAGGCGGCGTTTGATAACAACAAGTGCATTTCTAGAAGTCATTTTTCGAGCTTCTCTGCATCACGGCAAGGACTGGCGTGAGGTGTCGTTACATCGCGCGCGCGGTCGGGTCATACGAGTTTATGACAATCTTTTCTGACCGGGTGATCTGACAGGTGACGCGAAAGTAAGCAGACGCGATATCCAACCTATGAAGAGCTCAGGTATCATGATATGTATGCATGCCAAGTGGCAGGTAGGTGAGCTGCCTTGAACAAGCGAGTCCAAGAGTCTTGAATCCAAAGCGAGCACAATCAGATGGCCTGAACTGGTTGCCTGAATGTCGGCTTAAGTTCTGCCTGGATGTCGTCGCATCAAGCCAGTTGATTAGTAATGTGAGCGCAATACCGAGCCAGCAGTTTTGCGAACATGTTCAGTCCGTAGGGTGAATTTGTGCGTGTTCGGACACGTGAGCCATGGCTGTTTAGTTGTCGGACAATTGATGCGAGATCAACAAAGGTCGAGCCTACGTATGCTCGACGATGCTTGAAAAAGGATTATTGGTAGTTTGGTCTGATCTTGATAGTCGAGTCTGCATCAAGATATTGCCGAACAGAAGATCCTACGGACCAGTTTTCGATACCCTCGGCACATGCCTGGTAATGAAAGTCAGAGCAACTCTTTGAGGGTTCCAATAGTTGAGTCTGACCGAGTCCAGACACGTACCTTGGCAGTATCTGTTAGATGGACCTCACCCGTCTCGGGGTTGGTTTCGAGTGCGAGGTCGACATTGATGAACCAGTCACACTCAATTGTCCGGCTCATATCGTCGAGCCATCTCCAATCTTTCTGTAGGGTATCTGGGCGGTTGGTTATCATATCTCTCAGCGAAGGCCACAGGAGAAAGTCGACGAGATCAACATGTGGTATGTATAGCTGAGAGATGGTGGGTCGAAACCACTCGGGGAGAGCAAGAAAGGTTTCCTGCCTCGGATCGATCATCCATCGCGCCAGTAGCCAGGCCATGTGCATGGATGCAAACGCGACAAACTCTGGCGCCCTCCGTTGTACACTAAAGACGATGCGTGCTGCCCATTGCGAGAGCAAAGTCGTACGATTGTATTGGTCATGGTCGAGTATGGCGCCAATATTGCAACTCTTTCCGGCGACCTGATCTAGGGACTGGCCGGATTGGATGAGTAGTCGTGCTTGCTGTATCGTGTTCGAGACAGAGCCCTTGACTGACTGGGCTCCAGGTAGAGTAGCCAAGGGCAAGATGGACCAGAGGGGTTGGAAGACGTTGGCGTGCTGCTGCTGCTGGATGTTAGGTGGAAAGTGATTTGCCAGAATGGCGCTCGAGAAGGGCAAGTTCTTGAAATTGTTGGACTGGCTCGGTGTCAAGTCGTTCTCCAGGCCCGCGGGAAGTTGATCGATAGACTGCTCGAGGTTCTCGATCCCCGGGACAGCGAAGAATTCCGTATCGGTGTCGTCATCGTTTGAGCTCGGCCCTCGTGTCCACTCGCGCCGATTGAAGAGAAGGGGAAGGAATTCGTGTTCCTCGAAAACGGCGCTGAGCTCCGAGGATGAGCTGATACATGACTGATTAGTTCGCAGGCTCACAGATGGTGGAAGGACTGGAGCCACGTTCACAAGGTTGGAAAACTGGACGAGTTGAGAGGAGACATTTGAAAAAGGAAAGAGCGAACACACCGGACGGGAGGAACCGTATTCTGGAGTGGATCGGGCAGTCGCGACCACTCGTCGTCATCTTCATGATCCTGCCCCTGCTGCCTGATCGAGGCGAGCATGGATTGTGCTTGATAGTGAGAGCCGTGCTTGAGGACATGGAACTTTGCTTTGAGGTCTGTGATGATGCCCTGGAGACGGGCGATCTCGAATTCGGCACTCTCCTGCTTGGTCATACCCTCGTAGAGCGTTTCAAAGACGCACTCCAACTTTCTCGTGTCGCATCGTGTACATCTCGGCCGTTTCCCATCACACTATGGAAGAGGTTGGGTCGCGCGTCAGGGACGGGGGCTTTCTACAGAGCATGTCGAGATGGGATGTCTCGGCCGACTCACCTTTGTCTTCTTGACCTTGCAGTTGGAACAGGCGTTCTTGACGAGCATTCGACGCGGCGCAATCACGTTTTCCGAGGATACAGTATCACCCACTGATCGTCCACTGCTACTGCTGGGGGTAAGAGCCGGAGCAGGAGCAAGTAGCCTAAGAGGTTTGCTGGGTCCAGCCTTGGACATGGTGGCACGTGTTGGACGCCTACACTGACTGACTCTTCTGCTCGACCATTCCAAGTGGGAAAATTAATTCGAGTTGGAATGCCAGTATTTAAAAGACTTTTTGGTGATATGGAATGTTCTCGTCCGAGTCATGTGCGGTCTCTGAATGGCCAGGCTCTGCTGGGTCCGGCGGTCGAAAGGTAGGTATCTATACGGCCCGGGAGTACGGTAGGCATGTTATGGACACGGTGGACAGCACTCCGAGTTGCCGTCTATTCTTCCCCGGAAACAAAAAAACAGCACTGTGACCTGAATAATCTATTTGTAAGTGCATATTTACCTTGAGCAAGGCGGCTAGACGCATGCATTCTGCTTGTTGAGGTCGCTTTGCCACGGACTGCTCAGGTGGAATGACAACAGGACCGAAGCGCCGTGGATCTCGACCGATACCTACGTCTCCCACGATGCTGACACGGCCGCCGACCGCCCGATGATCGCATCCGCTGCTCAATTGTCAACTTCACCGATGGCATATTTGCGACCTCGGCAGCATAGCCTCACTGTTGGCCTGGCCACAGAGAGAGTCTGACAAATCGAAGCTCCACTGATACTGAATGATGCGCCCGTCTCAAGAGTAGTCTGCTGAATCAGCGGTTTCATGACAGTACTATTATACTCGCTTTCAAGAGTGGATGTATGCAGGAAGCCCGCTGTACGCAACACCACGGCGACCGCGCAGAGATTTGTCCGGACGGTCCACCTTGACAAAGGATATCTCGACTTGAGGTCCTCTTTTTGCTTATTGGTCCACACGAGTAACTAACCAATCAAGACATTGCCATTACATTTTCAATATTTCCCGGAGATTTCATTCCCCCAGAGTCCAGGTCTTATACTTTTTTCTTGGCATAAATGGGGAGCATTGGCTTGTCGTGATTGGAGAGGAGATTGATGGAGGTGTGACGGGACCCGGTATCCGTCAGATGGATATCATCATGACGGCCAAGCTCCATTATAATCTTACCTAGGTGGCTTTGAGGTTTCCAACTATGTACCGGAAAAGTGCACACCTTTGCCAAGTATCTGCTGCCTTGCATGATTTGCAGCATTTAATTACATATGTGATCATTCACATGAAAGTACAAATGCGCGCTTGAGTGGTTACAGTTTCCTTGTATTCCCATCATGGCGGGCTCATCACAGTGAGGCCTCCGGAAGTCTTGTTGGATCACGATGGAGCCCGTGCGCAGACTTCATGTTCAGAGTTTCCACTGAAGGCTTAGCAGCAAAACATAGACCGGATATATAGCGTGGACGGTTCAATATTCATTGGGCTCATCTGTTCGCGTGTTAAGGAAACCGAGAACGGCATATCATACATCAACCCATTCGTGCCAGATCCGTTACCCTAGCTAATAACTCCCTCGAGTTCCTGTGCATCATGTCATATCGTTCCAGTCAACAGACGTCCACTGATACCGCCCACCCAAGAAAGTTCAAAAACAAAATGACCAAAAGCAAGTTGACAGACTTGAAATGCAAGAAAACAGCCGGACCAGCCGAAATATTATCCCCATTCGCTTCCAAGTCGCTGACCTCCCCTGATACAAGAATAATGGTAAGTTCTAGTTCTCAACCTGGCATGCGGCCATCCCTCCACATGAGTGCGCCGCTTGTCCTGTCGACTTGAACAAGGAGCTACCACAGTCTCTATTATGGTATATAGCGACGCCAAGAATAACGTCGAAACAGGCATGCCGACTGTATCCAGTCGGTCGTCAAGGCTGGTCACTCATTGACCACGTCTTGAAGCCTGAAGATGGTACATGCGAGACGCCCTGTTGCAATGTCCTGGGCTATCGGAAACATGCTTGCTCACACGAGCAGGTTTTTATCAAGTTCGAGCGACCGGGCATGGAATGAAAGTGGTATCAAAGGTGAAAGAGTCCAAAACGCCATGCTGAATGAAAGCATAGATATCGCACGTCTTTGGTTGGTTGTACAGGCGTATTGTAGTGTCAAATTCCGCGGGTCATGGCATTTACCATCCCTTTTTCCGTGCGAAGCGCTTGTTGAGCAGGGTCAGCACCTTTGGTACGTTGAACTGGACGTATTCGAGATCCAAATCATCTTGTCCATCCTTTTGCATTTCAAGCAGATCGTCCAGCTTCAGATCTAGCTCGAGCAGACCACGGTTTCGACCTGGAAAAGCGTTAGCATTCGTGTTTGATTACGATTCCGTGTTCTCAGCTTACCCTTGTAGTGAAGTGAAATGACAAATGTGCCCGGTAGAGGGCTGGTGAAGTTGAAGTAGATGTTCGCTCTCCTATTGTCCGGAACATTGCTCTTCTGGATGACACCTTCTTTCTCCAGTTGCTGGTGAGTAAACTTGTACGGGCCAAGCACCTGCTGCTTTTGCTGCTTGCGTCGGGTTCCCTCGGACTGACTGCGAACGTTGTGGAGGTAACTCTTGTACGTCTCCAGTTGTCCGACGAGATATGAGTTGTGGTCGCGGATGGTCTTGTAGACTTCCTCCAGCTTGAGCGTTTCGAGGAGCACACCGTCCTTGAGAGAGCCAAGATGTTGCAATTCCTGCTCCACCTCGTCTCTGAGCAGGCTGAAACCGTCCGACTTGTCAATGACCTTCATTTCTTGCAACTGACTGAGCAGCTCCATCGCCCTGATACCTTTCCTCACCATGACGGCGTCGTTCTTGGAGGTGGCAGATGCGTCGGCGATTCTCTCAAGACGCAATGGCCTCCGAGCGACCGAGCTCGTAGCGGGTATCGAGCGCATGACCTGGACAAAGATGGACTTGGCCTCCATGAAGAAAATCTCCTCTTGGGTGATATCGAGGGCGGCAGTCAGGTTGTCTATGGCCGTCTCCCATCGGCTGAAGAGCGGCAAGTTAATTGCTCGGTTCTCCTTTCGGGGCACTTGAGGCGGCGCTTTGGCAAGCTCAGACATGATGAGAGCCAAGTGTGAGTTCTCATCCTTGCAGAGCTCTCCAGTGTGCTTCTCGATCAACCCATGCATGGCGTACACTTCATTGAGAGTAATGGATAGCTCTAGGTCCTTCTTGGACAGAGCGACGTAGCTGTCCATCTCGAGGCTCTCGTAGAAATCTTGCACTTCGCAGAGATCGAGCATGAACTTGTTGACCCGGTCCTTGTTTTGCTGAATGAATGGTGAGAGCTTGGCCATGTAGGGCTCCTTGGCATATGATGGCTTGTTTGCGAGATTCTGCAGCATCTTGGCAATGAGCGTCAATGTTCTTCGCGGCTTTTCGGCCGGGACCCCCTCAATGAGCATGTATGATTTTGGTGTCACGATGGCCGGGTTGATGAACCGGAGGAAGAAGAAACCACCAATCAGTGTACAAATGATCTGATCGTTGGCGTCTGGGTACTTTCTCTTGGTAAGACTGCGAATCTGCTTGCAGATCCATCGGATACCGTAAGGAGCCTCATCCAATCCGTCAATGATTGTGTTCAAGAAACCACTGGCGATCTCGGTGAGCATGGTCAACCTTGGCTCGATAATGGCCTGAACCTGCGCGTTCTCAGCCGCCTGCTCTGCCGTGATTCCCCTAGGCAGAGATGGAGGCAGACTGCCGGTATCTTCTTCGATTTGCTCGCACATGCGCTCGTAGACTTTGAGAGGGTTGATTTCCAGGTCCAGATCCTTCAACTCGATCAGGCTGTTGATCCTGTCGGCCAGAACTGACCGGAGAAAGCTCTGTCCAGGGCCTCGCCGGGTATATGTCGTCATCATTCGCGATACCGGCGTGTTGGCTCGCAGCAGCGATGAGTATTCCGGCGTCGAGTCGAACTGGTACGTCAGGACGGACTGAAACATGGTCAACAAGAGATGTTCCTCGCGACTCTCGTACTGGTTTCCATAAATGGTAAACATGACGGTCTGCAACAGCGAGTCTATTTCCGACATGGACACCAAGCGGCACAAGTGCGCAATGTGTCTGGGTTCGGACTGCAATAAGAACATCAAGTTTCCATATTTCTGAGTCTTGTCGTCGTTTGGAAATGCACCCTCTTGTATATCTGTGGCGTCTTCCAGGTGGCTCGCAACCTCGTTCTGCTCCTCGAGTGCCATTCGGTTCTGAATCAACAGGGCGATTCGAGAGTCGAGGTAGCGCACATCTTTTTCTAGGACAAAGTTTTTCTTGGACTGGGACGAGATTTTGGATTTCAAATCGCGCAACGTCTTTTGAGCTGTGGTTGCAAAGTTAGTGTGTGCAATTGCAAATGGCAGTCATGGCCATACCTTTTGCCAGTTCATCTTCTATTTCCAAGTCCGTCTCATTCGCTGACATGGACATGTACAGCGCGGACATGGAGTACCGCTTGGACTGGCGGGCTGACCGCGTGCCATCGTAGGACGACATTGTGTTCTGGCGAGAGATGGGTTGGTAGGATGACGAGGAAGCCGTCGAGGCTCGCGATGGTGTCGACAACATGACGGACATGTCCTGCCCGCGGGGCTGTGAGTTGGGGGATCTGGCGGGTATGCACACCACGTGCGCTTCGTCGCTACCGGCCGCTTATCCTCGTGGAGCAGTCGGTGCCAAAGTGTTATGTCACCGAAAACGACGCAGGCTACTACAGCCAGGGAGTGCCCTCGATTGTTCGGCGTCGATCAATGCTCTATTGGCAAGGCCTTGGAAGCTGCCTGTTGATCAAGCGCAGTGACGGGCAACGAAGCAAGGCTGTAGAGCTCACTTGCCAGGTTCAGCGAATCTGTTTCCCTTGTCGGATTGTGGGACCAACCGGAATTCGAGCCCACGACTGAAGTTGTGCTCGGCCGGGTGGGTTGGTAAACGGGGCCTGAATCTACACAAGATTGATGAGGAGGATTGCGCAAAGCTAGCAGACCTCTAATGTACGAGCAGCAACCACGATACTGTTTGACAACATAGGACGGGTAGATCCAAGATGTTGGTTGTTCAAGTGTCACGCGCAAAAGTCGGGTCGAGACAAGACAGCTGCAGGTGGAATGTTGCACCAGACAGGTAGGTCTGATCGTGCCTGAGACCTGGCCTCGCTGGTTTGACGAGAAGGATTATTCTCCCCCAATGGAATGTTGAGGACGAGGTGCGATTATTGGGAGGGAGCGCGCGTGGACAGGATCCGTAGTAGGCCGAGCTGGAAGCGATAGTCGGCTTGTGCAGACAAGAGCAGGTAGTCAACGAGGTATGCGGGTAGGACGAAAGAGGGGTGGCAGGTACTGTGAGGGTCGAGAGAGAGAGAGAAGCGACGGGCGCTTGGAGGTTGTAGTAGTATTGCGAATTGAGGGTCGCGCGGATACGGAAAAGGTGGGACTAGATGGATAAAAATCGACAGATGGATGGATATGATTTTTTCGAAAGATAGATTGACTGATGGATTTTGCTTGATTGATTGCACGGTTGCTGAAACGGGGGTTTGGCGACGACTGTTGTGTGCGTGTGTGTGTGTGTGTGTGTGTGTGTGTGTGTGTGTGTGTGTGTGCGTGTGTGATTGAATGAGCGTGGGCGGGTGGGAGGACGACACCCTTGGAATGGATCTTGGGATGGAGCGATGGGATCAAGGACAACAGAAGGGCCTGTGTGCCAGAGTTGAGGAAATCAACGTACGGTACGAAATAATAAGGAGAGTAAATGGGGGTGGAGAGAGAGGTTAGGCAGGCGGTCTGGGGGGTGTGAGGGAGGGAAAAGGGTGAAGCACGACGAACAACGCCGCAACACAAGAGAGACAAGAACTGGAGAACCCCGATTTGCTTGCTTTCTGGCCTGTCCTGTCTGTCTGTCAGTCTTCCCCTCTGTATCAAGGTACGGTCGGTTCACTAGAGCGAGGCCAGGTACAAGTGTAATAAAATGTAGGTACGGTAGTATGGTAGGTATGCAATGCAGGTAGGGTAGGGGAGCAACACCCAACCCACACTTGAATGACTGTTGATTGATGGGCGACGGCGCAGAGCTAGGTAAGGTTCTCTACCGTAGTGTCTTCTGAAAGGCTGGTGGATTCGGATAGCTTTTACACCAGCGAGACCAACTCAACACCAGCCCGATATCAGTATTCGTCGTCACGAGAATTAGCGTGCAAAATGTGTAATTAATTCTATTCTGGTTGTTTTTTCTCCTCTTGAATATTTTCCTTCGCCATGGGGTTTCTATTCTGGTGGGCTAGGCCTGGAGATGGACACGGCAGTTTTCCATAGCACTCTCCCCTTCTGCCCCCAAACTCTCCCGTGGCTGGTGGCAGGTGGGTGGCGACCCAGCGTCTTAACAGCAAATGCGATCGTCCAGGCACGCCGATCAAGAGGGGCCACAGCTTATCCAACCCCTGATGGTGACGGACAATGTTCCCTATCGCGCTCGGCCTTTTTTTTGCTTTTTCCCTCTGCGAGCTCTGTTCTGCTCTTCCGCTGCAGGGGAGCAATGCATGTTCTTTGGTGGGGGTTCAACATGGTATAAACGGTGGACCGTTCCTTGATTGACCACGAGCTATGGTGCTATCAACGGGAATTCTCACCAATCTGGACAACTACCTCGGCCAGAGACCGGGGAAGAGAATGGCAATTAAGTTATCAGAGAAGATCGCAAGACCGCCCGTGTTGTTTCCGGCATTGTCATTCTCGTCATTCTAGAAGGGCAGAAAGCAGAAAACAGAAAAGCAGAATAAGACTGGAACACGATACATCTTCATACGCCGGAATCACTGCGCAGCCGCATGGCAGAATCCAAACTGCGCGGGATACTCTGTACTTTGACCTACGTTTTGAAACACGGACAGGTTATAACGAGTATATTATATGTCTGTCTACACGTACTATCATCGCCATTGGGAGAAACGATGCGCAACGGCATCATCTCGGGCGGCGAAAGCCCCAGTATTGAACCGGGGGGTCGCATGCAAAGAGGAGGCTTCAGCTCAAGTCGCAATCGTCGATCCTTCAATGCATGCACCCGTCCACTGATCTCACCCATATCTATTTTTCGTTTGGTTCATCACCGTCCGTCTTGCACCTGCAAACATCTGATGTGTGCGTGTGTGTGTCTGCTATCAATCGTCCATTGTGAATATCCCGAATCCTGATACGTCCACTGATGAGAAAGCTGCCCTAGCGGCCTTGGTAACGGCAAATAGGATAAGGATGTTTAGCGCTAATGCAGTTTTGGAACTCCTACAGGGGTTAGGCGCAGACCACATGATCCAGAAAAGGAGGAGACGAATTTAGTGATATGGAACACGGACGTCTGCGAATACTACGTACATACATACATACCTACAGACCTCTGTGCTTGATCAAGTCAAGAAAGTATGCTGCTTACCTTGTACCTCTTGTAGTATTGTCGGCAGTGCTGATGGCAGGATGTATGTAAACACGACGAAACATTTCATCTCAGGTGAGATATACAAAGGATCCCTCGCTTCCTGCAAGAAAGTCCTTTGGGAGTATTGCCAAGACCTGGCTGCTGGATGCCTCTGGATACTGCCAACGGACTACACACCACAATGATCAATACGACGACTGATATATCCCTTGAGCCTTGGCAGGCTGACCACTCTGATTTTATTCTCGTAAGCCAACAGCCAGCAGCCAGGAACAGGAACAGCCGAGGATATTTTGGTAGCGGAGTCAGGCACCAGGGGTAAAGAAGGGAAAACTAACTCGTGCTCAAGAAAGCAGAAGTTTGAATTCTGCCAGTCATAGCTTTCGAGCTGGATCTACACTACGGAGTTACTAGTGCTATCGAAGAGGGGCATATGCAAGTCAGGATTCCCCCGCCTTAAAACGGGCGGGCTTTGAGCTAGTTACAACTTATAAGATGCTACCTGTTACGTACCCGGATGGTGGTCATGATAACCAGGAGCAAGAAGATTCGTGGTAACGAGATGGTAATATCGCAACATTGGATATTGCAACTCAATAGCACTCGTCATGGACGGCACGATACCACCCTTGCCCACCTACCTAGGTATTGAACAGCAGCAGCGACATCCCGTCTGACAATTGGAAATTGAATGCAGGTTCCCTTGCGCGCGTATCTGGGGGTCCCTCCAAGGGTTGACCGAAACCCGGACCAATCGGCAGACTTTCTACGTCGCAGTCTTCTCTCTCGACCACGCGGGCCGGCAGTGGGTTGCACTATGCAATTTGACATTTGGAGAACGCAGGACAGATGCATACATACATGGAGTTTCCGTTTCAAAGCGGATAATGAAGGAGTATTGTTTGGGTGTGCTGTAGATCATGACGACAGGTCACTTGAAAGTCACCTGATTGAGCCCGACGCTCGAAACATGACAGTTATCGTGAGGCGACAGTCCCTAATATCGAGATCAGAGACATATGATCTTGTGTTGGCCGGGAAATATTCCAGATTGCTAGTAGAGTCCGCGACACCCACGTTACCAAGCCGCCGGAACCTGCGGCCATTGTGTATCGAGACACGCCCACCCGTTGGCAGGCAGTAGCAGCAGTAACAGGACACGCTTGAGTCATCCACTCATCTACAAACTCAGACACGTTCATTTGCTCCATCTCACAGTCATCTTACCCGTCGAGCTCTATGCATGTTTGGCAGTCTAAGTGGCGTGCGCTGTCCCTGAACCCCTGGCGCTACCCATGCAAGAATCTTACCTCCGGATCTTTATTGCGGATCAGGAACTCGCAAGGTTCAGTCAAATATCTATCATATATCCGTCTACAGCCTGGTCTGCGTAAAAGTACAGCTCACTTGCTCTCTGTGACCTTCATCACCGACTTGAACTTTCATCGCCAACTCGCTGAATCAACGATATAATTTCCCAGTCTAGCTTTCCTAGTGCCACGATGAGTAAACATGGCGCAACCAAAAACTCTGTGTCGTCTCAAGACGGCAGCTTTCTGACATCTGCCGTGCCACTCCAATATTGCAACGACCGTCGACGGTACATCGAATCTCAGCACTGCCTCCATCAATGTCCTGACCATGAGCTCACACGAGCACGACTCCCAGAAAATGATCCATCACAACCCGGCATCCCTGCCGAGACGCGCATGTCTTGGGTGCGCCCGTAGACGCGTCCGGGTCGCCCGATCGTTGACGCGGCGCCTTCGTCCGTCTTCCTACGTTGCAAGCTCGTCCCAAGCAAGCTCGTGAAGGGCAGAGGGTTACAGGCAATGTGGGGATAAAACTAGAGGCCCCCTTTTCCCAGCTTTTCAATTTCGGCAACATACGCAACCGCAAGCGCAAAAAATCATTTAAAAAAAACTTTCCGGATCTCTTTCTCCAGTAGCTTGGAGACGGGCTCATCGTCGCGTCGCAGCGATGTTCTCGGTATTCGCGATGGGTGGCTGTCGGAGACGCGAGGCCATCATGAACATCTGGGCCTTGGGATCTGGATCTCTCTAGCACGAGCAAGCGCTTACTTTATATGTATCCCCTCTTCTGCATTCGCACAAAATAAGGTGACGTGTATAAGGGTCCAACGGAGTCCCACAGGCGACTGGCGCTATCTTTGCATGCCCCTGCTGCAGATCAAAGAGGTAAAACAAGAGTTGGCTCGTGTGCCAGTATCAAGCACGATTCAGCCCGTCTTCTTTTCAATGCAAAAAGCCCGCAGACTTGCGCATGGGTCAGCCCGTGATCCCGTAGATGCCAGCTGCCCTCCCGTTTCCTGGAGAACGGGAAGCAATCATGCAGGGGCGGTCCAGTGTACAAGTTGGTAAGCTCGGTCGTATAACCGTAGAGTACATTATTGTAGAAAGGCATTACGATGTATTTGCAGTATATATAATATTTACAGCACCCCGACACACCTTTACATGACGATACAGCCCGTGCTCTCCGCCTCCGCGGCCAACGGGACCTCTTCCCCCGCGCTCCATACCCTCCGGATCTTCCGGGTCGCGGCGATATCCTCTGTCGGGTTCCCTTCCACCAGCACGAGATCCGCCCGCAGACCCGGTCGAACCACGCCCCTGTCGTCGAGGCAAAAGTACTTTGCCGGGCCCGAGGTCGCGGCCCTGAGGGTCTCGATCGGACTGAGCCCGGCCCTGACCAGCAGCTCCAGCTCGTAGTGTAGAGTCCTGCCCGCCGGCACGGCCAATATGGGAGTGTTGTTGGCGTCGGTGCCGGCGAGTATGGGCACGCCCGCTTTGTGCATGGCCGCGACGCTGTCCAGGGCGTTCTGAAAGTCCTGCTTGCCTCTGATGCACCACATCACCCAGCTGCTTGATATGTTTTCGGACATGGTCAGGGTCGGCACGGCCACGGTTCCTTGGGTGACCATCTTGTCGATGAGTTGTTTATCCAGAGACTTATCCATTGGCGAGTGCGTCAAGATGTTGAAGCCCGCGTGCAATCCCCGGACAAACGCTTCATACTGCGCCGTATGCGCGACCGTCATCTTGCCCTGCCTCTTTGCTTCGGCCTGGATCTTGTTCAGATACTCCTGCTCAATGCCCGGTAGGTCCGCAATGATCTTGATATAGTCGACGTCATCCCGAACTCTATCCGCCACGAATCGGACGGCGTCCTCCTCGCTGTGCACAGCCTGCTCCGCCCCGACGCCCGCGAACTTGAGCAGCTTCCCGTGCGTCGAGTTCTGCGCAAACGCCGGCAGGCTCGCCCCGAGCCACGTGGTCGGCCCGCCCGCCGAGCGGAGCTGGTTATACTTTTCTATCGGGAAGCAGGCCATGTCGCACACCGTCGTGATGCCGTACCCGGCGAACGAGGCGAGCTGCTCCGGGGTGTCGACGTGCACATGACAGTCAAATAGACCCGGGAGGAGCGTGCAGCCGGTGCCGTCAATCACAGTGTCGTCTCCTGTCGTGATGGAATCATGACTGATTTTCGATCCGTCAATGATGATGGTTTTCGGTCCACTGATTTCCAGCCCATCAAACACCAATGCGTTTTCGATCGCAATTCTGGGCATCTTGTCCTGTCGCAATCTGATTCAATCTCGATAGTTGCTGGAATTTTGGACATGGGCATTAGCTAAATAGTATGTGTCATTCAGCTCTTATACGATGAACTAGTGATCCTTCGAGTCGGAGGCGTAAGCGCCGCGATGCCGCTGTCTATGGATCATGGTGGATTATCGGACTTTTCCTTCGGACCTTTTTTCAAATCAAACATCTTGACTAGCAAAGGAGTGCCGCATGTGAGAGACGCTATAGCTGAGTTCGGTAGGTGCGAGTCTGAATCATTTCTACGTCTACTTACCCTTGGGGAGCAGATGCAAGATTAAAGGAGAATGAGTATGCTCATACTTGATCATTGCACATCATCCGGTCGTTACGACTGATATTGAGATCAATAAATAGAACAATATTTGTACAAATATCAACTGAGCATGAAAATATTCAAGTTCCGCTGCACAATCCAGACGTTTGTGCGAAAATATACGGTGTTGGCAACGTATTTTAGTGCAGGCGCAATCTCACTTTCTTTCTCATCCGCTTGCCTTGGCTCTATACGCCTCCAGATTCTTCCTCAGATGAGCTGTAATCATGAGATAAACAGTTCTTTCAATAGGCCGACAGGTATGATGCCACTTTGGTGCTGGTCGATCGATGGAAGCCCCAGAGGCAAGCAGCAGCTGCACCATCTCGCCATCGTCGTATGCCGATGCCAACTGGATGACCCTCCCACAAACGATAAGAGGCTTGCTCGAGTCTGGATCGTAAATCGAGGGACGTTTGTTATCATGGAAACTCACGTCGGGGTCCGCCCCGGCAGCGAGGAGCATCCGGGCCCATGCCACATCGTGCAGTTTCACAGCCCTCACGAGTGGCGGCAGAAAATCTGCTGGTTCCTCAACATCGTTGCCTCTTCCAAAGCTGCAGCCAGTGTCGAGAGATGGGCGAGGTCGATCAGAGTCTTCAAAGTCGCAACTGGCCCCGTGATCAAGCAGGATGCGCATCATGTCCGGATCGCGCTTTTCCACGGCAAACCCCAGGGCCTTTGTTCTGCTCACCCGGTCGGCCTCCCCCACGACATTTCTTACAAGCTCAGAGTCGCCCTGGATAACGGCATGGATTAGCGACCCGCTAGGAGCCCGGGTCAGTCTTGCGAAGAGCCCTGGCGGGCGAAACACTTTGTAAAGCTCATCGTCTTCTCCCAAAAGTATAGACCATGCAGACTCGTCCATTCTTGGCAGTCTCCATGCTGCACCCATGCCTGGCTCTTCCGTCGGCGGGTATCGATGTGTCTCGTCCTTGAATTGCCTCGTAGTGATCTCTCCAGGCTTGAGAGTAGGCTTCAAAGGCGGTTCCACCCGTCGTCTAAGCAGTCTTTGCCAGTCAATGTCGTGGAAGAATGCGTGGTCTTTGACTTCGGATGCGCCGTTTATCCCTAAGCGCAAATCGTGGTCGCGCTTCAATAGCCCCAGAAGCAAGTCATTTGTGCTCACGTCAAGCATTTCGATTTGCTGGATGGGCGTAGATAGGATGTTTCGATGAACCTCTTCTGTATTCTTCGCGTAAAATGGTGGCATGCCCGTCAACATTTCATACAGAAAGACGCCGAGTGTCCACCAGTCAACTGCTTTCGCATGAACTTGACCCAAGAGGAGTTCGGGCGCGGGAAACTCCAAGAGCCGGACAGCGTCACGAGGTTCACCGGTCCCCGAATGATACGGAGAAAAGTCCGCGAGTACGACATGCCCTAATGAGTCTAGGAGGATATTCCCAGGCCAAAGACCCTCGCAAACAATGTCTCGCTTGTGTAGGTACTCCACAGCGCTGATCATCTCAGCGGCGTAGAACTTGGCCTTGTTGGTATCAAAGTGATGCTCCCTTTGCAGATAGTAGAACAAAGGCCCACCACTGGCGAATGGTGCGACGAGGCTGAATGTTTCTGGCTCTTGAAAGGTCGTGTAGAGAGGACAGATGAAGTCGCTGTCCACATCGAATCGGATTCCATGTGGTACGCGGAGTGAAGAGTCCTTGCGGGACTTTCTCACCGACTTGACTGCATATAAACGTTCTGTGTGCCGGCTTTTTGCCAGTGATACACCTTGCAGAGAAATCGATTTGTGCTTGTCAAAGTCTACAATGTATAGTTTAGCAGGATTGGCTCTGTATTCAAGCTTGACCAGGAGCTTTCCCGTGCCTTCCGTCAAATGCAGCCACTTGGTAGAGGAGTCTGTGACTGTGTATGGCGGAATCACTCTGCCTGAACCGAGGCAGATGCCAGGACCAGGATCGCCGGGAATAGGAAGATAGACAAGTATTGTCAATTCGCCAGTTTGAAAGACATCAAACTTGATGGAATCTGAAAACCAAGTGGGATCTTGGATCGATGATTTGTATGTAGGAAGGATCACCTGCGACTTGTTGAGCTCCAGAACGGCGTATGGTAAGCAGGGTATGGGCTCAGAATTCGTGTTCCATCTGCTTGCGGTCACTTGTTCCAGACCCGTGAGCTGATGGTCGTCCAATAAGCCAAGATACTGATCCGGCACCGTGAGGCCAGCGCCTCTGGTGAGCTTCACGTCCAGAATACCTGGCAAGGTGACATCTGAGGGACTCGTAGAATCTTCCGGGTAAGGCCAGAAATCAGTAGGTTCGGGTGCTTTGGGTCTGATTCCTACAATGTTGTTAGTAGGCTCAATTAAAACCTGTGAATAAGAAAGCGAGCGCACTCTTGGTAATCTTCCAGACAGTCATTCTGATGCAATGGGATGCGCAGGCAGCTTGATGTCACTATTTGAGATGCGGGCTACAATGCGCATTTCTAGCATCAAAAGCGAAATGGCACAATTGATGAAAGTCAAGAACCAACAATAAAAGACCTGGGAAGCCGGGTTTATCCGGATCCACCAGGCAGGCACCAGACGCGGCCCCTGTGCTTCCATGCAGTCGTTGCGAACCAGTCTCCTGCGAAAGCTGCTCAGAACACATGGTACCTGGGACAGGTGATGCTCCAGACAAGATTCCCACTACAACTGTACATGACCGCCTCGAGATATGTTCGTAGATCTTTGGATAGTCCGTCATCCTTCTTGGCAGTCTGCACTATGCCCGTAAACTCGGACACATACTTCTTGATCTCTTCGGCACAGATGGCTTTAGCCTGCTCTTCCGTGACCTGCATCTCTCGTATAATGACCCAAATGGCATTAAATACATAGTCCTGCTTGAGCCGAAGAGCATCCTGCTTCTCCTTCTCCCACGAATACAAATCGTTCGTTAGCCCCAAGGCAGCATAACCTGGCCGTGCCAGCTCCATGCATCGGTCGTACTCCGACTCGGGGATCGTGAGCGCCATTCCAAAGGTGAGAACGCCAAACCACATTCTATATTCCAAAATCAGTTAAGCAGTGGCCAGTGATACGAGAAGCAATACTCACAATTCACCTGCATCAATCACTCGCGCCGGAATATACTCCGCGAGGGTCTCGAACGGCTCGCGTCGGGTCTTTGATGCTAGCTGTACGAATGCCGCCCATGCCTTGATGGACGTGACTGCGCGCTCAGCGTCCAACACCATCATATCCGACACCATTCTGGCCAGCAGCCATTTTTCTGGCCGCATTTTTGAGTTCAAGTCTTGCTTCAAACTGTCTATCTTGACTGGCTCAAGGATAGATCCGGAATTTTGGGTTAGGCTGCCTTTGAGATCGAGATTCTCCATCGCATCTGCGTGCAACGTACTCGTCCGTTAGCAGAGAGTTGATATATGCAGATGTGACGCCTCACCGTCATAGAGGAATGCGAATTCGTTCAGGTAGGATATCATCTCCAGTCTTTCTGGAAGACATTCTGGTACAGTCACTCGAATGAAGCTGAACCGGTCACCGAGGCCGCCTTGATACCCATGAACCGGCTTGACGTGCTCCGACCAATCTTTCTGGGCTCTAAGAGTGCCATCGATTTCCTTGTATGGATCAAGATGCCCTACGAGCCATTAGCCCAGTGGTTCTTTGTATGAGGTTCCTATTCAGCTATCAGATGGACTCACGACGAAGTGTAATACCTCCAGCAAGACCGTGCGTCTCGTAGAGGTCTGGATCTACCTCTTCCGAGTATACAAAGTCCATTTTGGTCGTCAAATTTCGACAGAAGCTCAAGAGAAACGATAGAAAAATAAAGTGTTAGCGAGACTATGCTAATACAGGATTACCTCGGCCACTTGCCATAATATCTTATTCTCTCGACTTTGACCGCCTCCAGCAGATACCCACCCACGGCTGCTTGACTTTGTCTGATTATCGAAAAGAACAATGGTTTGAACTGACGGCATGGATCAATCGAGGCTGCAGAACCCTTGCGGCAGGATTTCTTTGATGTAACATCGCTGCGCCGCCCTGTCGGAACCCATCACCACATGGAGCGATCGAGGCAGATAAGCCATCAATATGTAAGACGACGGGACCGAAAATGTGGAATCATTCGGCTTACCGCAAGGAATCAGTGGATAATTTATCGAGACACAGCGAATGGGGATAACTTGCTTCAAGTCTTGGCGTACAGTACCTGGGAATCTCGTCTCGAAGTACATACGGTAGCTGCATGGCAGGCTTGTCTGACTAGATCCTAGATGCTGTACGACCACAGAGAGCAGCATGCCATGTGACTTCTTGCTAAGCGAGTCCCTGTTCATCCGTACAGGCAACGTCTCAGCTAGATTCAGAGTTCCCGGGCTGATGTAGATGCCCAACGACGGGATCGCCAGGCACATCCGCGTAAGTGACGTGTCGTCGATCTTGGATAGATCTATACAAACGTTCGATTTTTGATCCCAAATTGATTCGTCAGACCGTCACGATGTTTGGCTCTGATTTGATCTTGAGCCCGCTGAGTGATTTATCTTTTGGTGGTATCGCAGTGTCTTTGATTGGACTCTATACGATCTATTTCATTCTCTTGGTAGTATATCGCTTGTATCTATCACCACTATCTGCCTTTCCTGGGTCGAAACTCGCCGCAGCAACAGGATGGTACGAATTTTACTACGACTTTTGGCTTGGTGGCAAGTACATATTCGAGATTGAGCGAATGCACAAGAAATATGGTCAGTAAATATTTCAGCGAGAGCAGCGATACGAGAGCATCCAACTAATCGTTGTACCTCAGGTCCTATAATCAGAGTCAACCCAATGGAGCTGTCCATCCACGACCCGGAGTTCTACAGCGAGCTGTATGTGACAGAAAACAAGCGCCAGACCAACAACTATCACGCCTTCTGCCAGGGCATCGATTTTGAGGACTCGCACTTCCTCTCAACTGAGCATGCTCTGCACAGGAGGAGGCGAAAGCCCCTGGAGCCCTTCTTCTCGCGCATGGGCGTCACGCGCCTGCAGCCCATAATCGCCGGGGTCGTCTTGCACTTTGAATCGCGTCTGCGCGCTCTTAGAGGGACGGGCACGGTCATTCGTCTTGATCATGCATTGGCTGCTTTCTCGGGAGACGTTATCGGAAGTATCTGCTTGGGGAATGATCGATGTGATCGGTTTCTGGACGAGCCCGAATTTTCGCCAGACTGGTGAGTCGTTACATGCGATTATTTAAGTGCTATGCGTTGATAGCAACCCAGGTACAACGTTATTGATGCGATTGTTCATTCCATACCTTTAATGACTGGATTTCCCTGGATTATACGGTCAGTGATGAACTCCAAGTCTCATTCGGCTGAGACTGACCCAGCAAAGCCTCGTCAGTTACTTGCCGTACAATCTTCTTCTTGCCATCTTCCCCCAAGGCCAGTCTTTCAACACCTTCAAAGAGGTATGTCTTGCATCTTCTTGTTGAAACAACACCTAGGCTCTTTATGCTTATCTGACCGCTGTAGAAATCTCAAGAGCACATTGATCGCGTGATGAATCAGATCCGCAACAAGGATGCCGATGAATTTTCTCTCTTCACGCACATCGCCAACAGCGACATGCCCGAATCGGAGAGATCCGTGGCGCGTCTGTCGAGAGAGGCGCAAACGCTACTCGGCGCAGGCACAGCCAGCACGGCACGCACGTTGGGCTTCGCTTCCTACTACATACTGTCGCGCCCCGAGATCAAGAGCAGGCTGCAACGGGAGGTTGCGAACACCATGGCCGGGTGGCCCGATCGAGTGCCTTCTTGGGCGGACTTGGAGCGGTTGTCTTATCTACAGGCCATCATCAAGGAATCACTCCGGTAGGATTACTTGTCATGCCGACCAATACTAGACTAACAATTGTATCTCAGACTTAGCTACGGCGTAATGCACCGACTGCCAAGGGTATCCCCCGACGTACCCATTCGGTACAGAGACTATGTTGTCCCGCCAGGAGTAGGTCAATTGCGTACGTGAACACTCTTTTCAGTCCTTACTGACAACGATAGATACCTGTTGGCATGTCGGCATACCTGATGCACTCGGACCCTCGGGTCTATCCCTTGCCAGACAAGTTCATCCCTGAGCGGTGGATGGGAGACATCGACCCGAGAATGTTGAAGAGTTTTGTACCCTTTTGCAGGGGTTCACGCAATTGCTTGGGTCAGAAGTGAGTTCACATTGTGATCATTGGTTTTATCGATCATTGCTCTCTAATTACATGCATATTCCATACAGTCTAGCAATGGCCGAAATGAGTCTGATGCTTGCTGTACTGTACCGCCCCAACGGTCCCAGTATCCAGCTGTTTGAGACGACCGAGCACGACGTCAAGCATATCCATGACTTCATTATCCCTCTTCCCGATGTCAGATCCAAGGGAGTGCGAGTCCAGGTTGATTGAAACCCAGTTGTCGGCGATGGGTCCGACGAATGCAAACCATGTGCAATGATAAAGACCAGAATACATACCAATCCAAAGAAACAAGGGCTTATGATGGAAAGAGGCACACTTCAATCGCTGCTGATGGCATCCAGAGATGAACGCTCTTTACGCCAGCGATGAGGACATACGCCCGAGCTGACTGATGTACCTCAGGAGTCTCTATTCTCCGGAGCCGTGTAGAAGGGGCTGTTGGGATTTGGCGCGGGAGGGCCCTGAAGATTCAAGCTCTTCCAATCGACTGACTCGATCCATTCATGGTCGGCTTGGCTATTCTCTTCCGAGCGTGCAATTTCTGCCTCCATTTGGCTCTGAATGGAGGCCATCAAGTCTACGGTTTCTCCAGTCTCGCGCATGGTTGCCCACCATGTCATAATATACTTGTCTGCGTCCATGAACTTTAATTCGGCAATGAGTTGCATGAGGATATCAGAGGATTCGTCGTCGTCCTCTACAAATGTCGAGATCGCAAATGCCAGGGGGTGCGGGATAAGTTGCATCTCAACCTTGAGAAAGGGCTGAGCTTTTGCCTTCATTTGAAGAGCTCCTTCCCAGGAGATGTCAGGACAAAGTGGGTAGGTTGCCGAAAGTTTACCGCCATTTCGCGTATTGAACTCCCCATCGGGAGTCGTGGGGGATCCGAATTCGACAGGAGTGCGCGAACCAGTACGACCGAAGATTGTAGGTGCGCGGTTCTCGAAGAATGTCGGTGTCTGATATGTTGGCGTCTGGTTGGCAGCCTCGCGATGCTGATTCCTGGGAAAGCGCTGGCCATTGTTGCAGAGGACTTCCAAAAGTTGGTCCACGGTCAGCTCCTGTGTCGTGAAGACGTCAATCAGGTGTCCAAGATTTGCGGTGTCGTCATCATTGTGTGCCTCGGGCTCCTTAAAAGCATGTCCATCAGGGACAATCTCATTGAAGAGTTTGATCTTTGCACTTCCAAGGATCTCAGACGCAAGCTGGATCACAATGTCAGCTTCGCTGTTGGAACGAGAGAGAAATCTAGGTACTTACCCATCGAAGGCTGATGTCGTAGTTGTCGTCGCACTCCTGCCTCAAGACTTTCATGACAGTCAAACCACTCTCACGAAGGGCTTCGCGCAGTCCGGATGTCTTGGATTCGCGATCGGCGCGGGCCTTGATACCCTCGAGGCGGTGTTGAAGCACAGCATCCATTGCCTGAAGCAGGCGAATGACTCTGTTGGTGTCCATCGTGTTGAGGCTGCGCGATGATCCCGCAATGATGAAATGGAGGTTTACGAGGAAAGGAGGGAAAGAGAGAGAAGGTCTGTCGCCTACGGCAAGTTCGAGGTTTTGTTTTCGAAAGCGGCCTGCTGAATGGGATTGAAGGGCCAATCAAAGCCACTGTCTCCGTTTGTTGATTGTTCTCTGGGCGTGGACCGCGCTTGGATTTTGTGGCCAAAATAGAGGGTTTCAGGCAGTATCTGGGCACCAGTCGGATAATCAAGAGGAGAGAATAATATCTTGAAACAAAGTTCCTATTCGGCGGACCGAGCAGGTTTAACATCAAGCAAAATGGGCAACCCCGTTTACACACTCCAATCACTCTTCCATTGGATAAACCAGAAAGCAACATACGTTTTGGTCGTTGTGTTTATCTGGAATTGCGGCTCGTTTCCTAGCCCGAAGGTACCTAGACTGGTAAAATCTCGTTTGTAGGGACCGGGGAGTGCCAAAGTTGGGTATACCTTCCTAGATACGCCCGCATACCTGAAGGGAGAGAAGCACAGCTCAGATTGGTTTCAAGCAACAGTTACAAAGCTCCTGACGAACAGGGCCCGACCTTTCGATTGGTCAGCTGCTCTCCTGCCTCGAAGCTGGCGCACAACTGCAAGTCACTTCCCCCTTCTTCGCACAACAAAACACAGCGACGATCAGGTAGCCTTTGCGAGCCTCATCACCGCCATCGTCAGAATGGACGAAGCCAATGCGATCCGATTTTTCCATTCGATCAAAGAGCAGGTCGCGATTGTGCCCAGTGTTGTGCCGCTCGAGTCTGCCTGTCCCTTCATCGGTCGAGAGGTACTCCAGGCCGTCAAGTCCAGCACCATCGAGACAGTGAGTCTTCGATGGATCGTTCCCACCTTTCTGGAATGCCTACAAAGATACGTAAGTGCCTCCTCAAAACATCAACGCCTGAAATCTCTACGTAGAGAGAGCATGCTGACGCCTTCTCCTCCTAGCTTTGGGGAGGCCGTCTTGACCCCATGGAGAGGCTCCATAGACATGGCCCCGTCAGACTTGACGACATTGTCGCCGACATCGACCATCTCATGTACCTCTTCGAAATGGAACACATGTCTGTCAATGAGTATTTCCATGTCCTGTGCACCAATGGAAGCAACTTCCCTCGGCAACCACAAGGCTCTTCGAAATCGACTGTGGCACCTGCTCCCGCACGGTCAAGTCTATCTACTTATGCCACCGCAAGTACGTTGTCAACGCCGAATCCCTCAGATCACATCGCCTCAGCCACTCCACCACTGGCGACGAAGGCCAGCGACCCCACCTCGTTGCAACAAACACCATTCGGTTCTACGACATCTCAAGAAGGGGCCATTTTGTCGCCCCAGGTCGTCCCGATCGAGATTCGACGCGGTTTGGGAAGAGATTCGCAGTGGCGTGAGAAATAAAAATTTCCTCTCGGACATCTTGGGTGATTGGCAGGAGACGTGTCGCCCCTTGTTCGTACGATACGAACAATCCAAATTTGAAGATTCTGAGCGTCTCCTTCAAACCCTGGACCAAATCATCATGATTAAGCTGTACCTAGCCAACAATTTTGACGCAAGCCACTGGTGGGCCGCACACCGAGTCATCCTGAGACTTCATTTGAGCTTGAGGAACGAGGCGGAAGACCCAGATCGGGCCCGTGGTGCTGTCGAGGACTGGCACGAAAGGTTCAAGGCATCTTTCTCGGAGATGCAGGAGAGATTCTCGGAATGAACCGCCTGGAGCAAACAAGACTTGGAGTGAAGTCGAACAAGGCGAGGGGGCTTCAAACCAACTGTGAACACTTGCCCACCGTCTGCAATATGGTGGTACGAGCCGCATATGCTACTCGCCACCCTTCAAGATGATGAATAAGCTCAAGCACTGTTTAATTAGTTGAGGGCAGATGCAGGGATCGATTGGGACTGAATCAGTGTAGAGGTGAGCAAACGTCAGCCTAGTAGTTGCCAGGAGTACACATGTCATGGGCATGGAACATATGCATTAAATAGAACAAACCGCACTTCGATAATAACTTGTGAAAGAACTGAGTATACTGGCTTGCCTTATTCCATGACGTGTGGCGGATATTGTGACTACAACATACTTGATTGCCTGCCGCAGTGAGGGTTTGATTGAAGAGTGCTAGTCACTTGTTGTGCTCTTGTTATACAAATACAAATATGCATTGATCACATATCCGCAGCCCGATACAGATGTATTAATACTGTCCAATAGGTCGACCGCATTTCTCGTCAGCCGTACTCAATGGTCAGCAACCCACCAAGATGCCTGTTTACTTGCCTCCCCTTCAGACGCATGCTCCTACATTCGATCATCGACACAATCATTGACCGTCAACGTGGTTCTCCCTCCGTTACTAAAGAGAACATCACTCGAGTTAGCAATGTTAAACTTATAAGTATAAACGAATTGCCACTATAGGACTAAAAATGATATTATATAGAATCCTTGAAAATATTATTCAAAACGCCCTTGTTCCTTTTTTCCTTTTCCGTCCAAAGACACGCCAGTTCTTGTCTGATGATATTAAGCAAAAGAAAAAATATTAAGAGCAATTAGATGAAAAGTTTATATATTACCACTTACTCTGCAATAAGTACCTAGGCTCCACCAGAATATCTATTGAAGTAGCTCTCCCTAGGAGGTGGCACAGTCCCAGTCATCCGAGAGGAGAATCCTGCTCCCTGGGATGTTGCTGGTACTGAAGAGCCAGAGACTTCGACTTCTGAGCAGACTCCTGCTGCTTCGAAATCCCAGGCCTCGCCACGCCGAGACTATCGACATCCCATGGCCACCAAGGCAATGTTCGACGAGATGGCGGCCCCTGCTCCCAAGGAGTTCCACTACCCCATCCCACATCCCATGAAGTGGGCGGACATGGAGCATGTCGAGCACAAGCTTCAAAAGGTCCTGAACTGTAGTTTGTTCAGGGTCATGGTTACCAACAATGTGTCTATGGACAAGTTCGGCATCAGGTCCTACCGAGCTGGGTCACCAAGGCCATGTTCGAAGAGATGGCGATACATTCAGAGAGGGAGTAAACGTACCCCGTCCCACCACCCATGGAGTGTGAGGACGTCCGGACCATTGAGCACAAGCTGCAAAAGATGCTTAACTGCACCTTGTTTCGGGTAACGGACACCAGAGAGGCTCTACCGGCGCCAAATATGGCATCAGGGCGTACCGAGCTGGCCCACAGCGACATCTGGAGTATAAGGCTCTGACCCTGGAGGCTGACATCTATACAAAACGATTCTATCTCGTGTTGTTGACATGGGTCACCACGGCCCTCAAGACCTAGGTCTGGGACGACCTGGGGCTGTTTGTTCACTCCTGGTTTTGGGATGAACGTGACAGACTGGCGAACGTCTACAAGTGTGGAGTTGGAGAAACAAGAATGTGGTGATCGAAAAGAATGGGAAACAGCGGTAAGGTGGGGAAACGAAGCTCTTCAATGCGCGGAAGAATTCTTCCTCGCGTCATGCTCGGAGTAGGATTGATGAATCAGATCAGAGGCGGCGGAGTGACGCGGTGAGGGGGGAGGAGCGTCGACGACGTTGACGATGACTTCGGGTTTAAGCGTGAGGTCTACAAGAGGGGGGATCTGACAGGACTTTTGCTGTTCCCTAGAGATTTGGTCGAGTGATGATGCGAAGTACAAAAGGAGACCAGAAAAGATTAGGAAGAAACAAGCAATTGTTGGATATATAAGTTCAAGGTCTAGTAAATATACTCGGTTTTAATTGATTGGACCTGATATCGTTCTCCCAGCTTTGATCACGTCCCGTATATGTGACTCGTCGGCCTTTTCGGCTCCAATCTCCACGCCCCCTTCTGAATATTTAACAATCTTCATCTTGTCGGGCCCCTAATGAGGGTGTAACGTCTCCAGCACATTCTAATCGTTCTGACGATGTGGATTCGCAGCACGGCGGCGATTGATTGCTGGTTCGCTTTCCCAGTCCAGAAGCTCTCGACCATCCCGCTCCAGGCAGAGCAGTACCTGAGGACAGAAATTTATCAAGCAACGAAACTTGGTTGAATCTCTATTAATTGTTTTCTGCTTCCCTACCATGCTCCCGTGACTCTTACAATCACAACCAGAACAATCTATATGCCTGATACAGGACATCTGAGAATCCTATTCACTAAGGTAGTAGAGAAGCGTTTGCTCGGAGTAAAAGTGAATCAAGATTGGCAGCGCCCGAGCCAACCCACTTTAGCTCTGTTTCAAACTGGCTGTGGGCGGTGAACAATGCTGCAGGCAAGGCATTGAAGCCATCGACAAACGCGAAGCTGGCCTTCTGGTTGGCTAGGTACCTGGGTCGATTTTTGTCTGCCGCGCTGCAATCAGTATCGCAGTCAGGACTTTTCTAAATCACCTCTCGCCACCTCTCTCCCTCATCTTCTTTCTTCCCCATCAACATCACACTTTCACAACCCGCTTCCGCTCCCCGGCCATTTATTTCTTTTATAAACTATACAAACATACACAAAATACACAAAAGTCATTCGACATCATGACTACCTCGCCTGCGGCCACCATGGAGGATATTACTCGGGGACAATACGCCAAGATTCTGGCCAGGGCCAAACTTGCCACGGCCTGGCGAGAGGAGTACACAGAGAAATTCCGAGAGACAACTCTGTTTCACGCAGAGTTGCTCGAGGACACTCCGGGCGTCAGCCTTTCCTGGGTAAGTACTCCAAAGGTGGTGGTTCCAGCTTTGAACGTATTTTGATGGCGGCTTCAATCTCCCCTCTATAAACACACACACATACACACATCTATTATAGCAAACACTGACAGCTTCTGACTTTTAGTTCTGCTACCGCGTCGTCCGTGCCGTGGTTGAGGAGCTCTTCCAGGTGGACACTTCTTCGGTCTTCGAGGCCACAGAGGACATTTACGTCAGTGGCAATTGCGAGGCGGTGGACATCCAGCTCATCAAGCAAAAGTTCAAGGCCAATGCTCTGGTCACACTGACCTTGGAGGACCAGTGGGGGATCCTTTCTCCGACTCTTCACACCGGGACATCTGCTGCTGCTAGACCTTCTTCCGAGTCGGCCCCCAAGTTGCAGCCTCCGAGACATCTGCCGGCCACACTGGCAGAGTTCAACGCCATGACGGTGCGTGAAATCCAGGAATACCAATACGACATTCCTGATGGCGTCGACTACGCGAGGGACATTGCTCCTCTAGCTCAGCGGCTCCATGAGCACACAAAATTCTTCCGCTTCGGACATGCTAGCGCCTTCGGCATCAGAGCATACCGGGCAGGCCCGAAGAGCGGACTCGAATTTGCCTCCATGGCGTTGGCAGCCGACATGCGGGTCCGAAAGACCCATTCGGTCATCTTGGAGTGGCTCGCGGACATCATGAGGATGGGAACGGACCAAAGGATTCCCCAGCTGACATCATACTGGGACCAACACTTGGTTTATACACGGGACATGTTGATCATAGAGGAAAAGGCCGCGAGGGATAAGCTGGGGGACATGTCGCAGTTTTTGACAATGAAGCTCCGGGGACCGCCGAAAGTCCTACCAGAGAATATATATTATTCGGGGGACATGAAGCCAGAATCTTTGGAGGCGACATACGCCGCCAATTGGAGGGACCCTTCGTGGATACATTCGAAGCCGTCGGCAAGCGAGGGGACAGGGTAATGCGGGGCCATGAGTGCGTACACGGGACATCAGGATGATGTATATTTTATGCTTTTCTACCACGCGGTCATGGTCTCTTTTGGGGGCTATCATTGCCACCCGACTCGACTCCTTCTGTAGTTGTTCTGAATCTGCTTTACAGTTCTGAGTGTATGTTGAACTTGATTGAGCGACGACGTTCCTGTGATCCGAAACGCTGTTAGAAGTCGGCACCATCAAGACATGTTTAGTTGCGTTGCGATACAGCGGTAAGTTGGCTTTAGTCTGCTCCTAATTGTCGTCGTTGAAGCTCGACTGCTTCACGTTGCATCTCCTTTGGTCGATCAGAGAGCCACCCAGCATTAAAATTATGTGTCTGGGTATATATGGAAAAGGACAAGGAACTAGACAGAAACAAGCGACACGATCCTCGTTTTGCAAGAGCCGTTGTGTTGCGAAGAAACGATCAAAGTGCCGTATCCTCGAGATGACAAAAGACCAATCTTGTGGCGTCTTATGGCTGATCAATCTCAACGATTATCTCAGGGGCAAGAGCCAAGTTTCTAGTTCCAGAGAGTACTTATGCTGATTTTCAATCTAATCCCCTGGAGATCGATGGCCACCATCTGCAGGAGGTGTTCTCTGAGAGCTATCATTTTACCTCTTTCGGAAGTGATCGACATCCCGTAGTCGAGATCCCGAAAAGGTTTCCCTGGGTCGAGACTCGACGGAATCAGTCGGCATTTTTCAGAAGAATTGGTTGTTATAATGTTGCCAAATGAAAAGAGTATCAAGCAGAACACTAGCTATAGTTTGATCATTGAAATATTCTATACAACAGAGATTTTCCTCGGCTGGATTTTTCCAAGTATGCTTCTGAAGAAAGCTGCACTTGGACAGCGTTTGTTACCATGCGTGCCAAGAGCCAGGTTCCCTATGCGGCCGGCGGTGACGGACTCGAGCGCCCGCAGGGTCCCACTATTGACTCGTCCAGCACCCAGTAGGCTTTTGAAGCCATCGACAAACGCGAAGCCGGCGATCTGATTGGCTGGATTCTTTCCGTCTATGTACAACATGTTCTCTTATACTGCCTTGCCGCAGGCCTGTAAGATGCGTGCACGAACGGGCTTGCAATCAGAGATTTCTCCAGAGTATCTATAAGACCACTGCTTCGCGAATCTCCCTTCCTCCCTCCCTCTTTTCTTCTTTTCCTCTTCAACCCCTCCTGCTGTGACTAATTTTTTCTTCCTGAACCATACACAACCCCATATCCCCAAGCACTAACCTGGGCCATCACCATCCCATTGCGCCACAATGGAAATGAGCAAGAAGGCACAGATGCGCTTTGAGCGGCTGAAGAAATGTGCATTCGTGGACAATGCCATGGACGACCTTAGGGATATCTTCAACGCAACGCTCGTCGACGTGTTGACATACATTGAAGAGTCCGGGAACACTGAAATCAGCAAGCAATGGGTAAGCATCGCAGATGCTATTCTTGGCAACGGATGGAGAGGCTAACCCGTTGCAGCTCGTGTACAGAGTCGTCTGGGAAGTAGACACCATCATGTACGGAGTCGATGGTCGGGGATTCAATGGTCGCAAAGACTTCACGGCCCACGGCGAGGCGGACAGGCTGAATGCTCCGCTCCTTCTGAGCATCTTCAAGGCGAAGAGGCCTCTGGACGAGGTATGGGCGATACTCCTTGCCATCAGCGGCCATCAGCCTGTTGCAGGGTCAAAGCCTGCCGAGAAACCGGCAGCATCGAGACCGGTTCTGATACCGGTACGCATTAATTTCGTGCATCTTCTCATGGTTGCTGATTCCGCTAACGTCACTTGGTGCATCAGACGGGACCGAAATTGCCAGCGGGCTCTCTACCCGGACCAAAGGCGATGACTCCACATGCCATTGTCAGCAAGACAGACTTCCCGACCCATGCCAAGGGGAACATGATCCGAACGTACAAACTGCCGTACGGAATCTCGTTCCACTTCGCCCTGGCCCCATATCGAGTGAAGATCAGCAAGGTTCTTGGCATACGGATGGACAGTCCGAGGGACGACAGGTTGCGAATCACGTCGCACATGACGGAGATTCGCGGCCCCCAGGACGCCGCTCTGCAGGGCGCTGCCGAGTTGATGCTCATAAGGGCACACAAGCTTATCGTCGCATTTCTGAAGGAGAGCCGCGATTCCGGACGTGTCCCTGACTTCTCGGCATTTGTGCATATGCGAGACTTTGAAGAGGTAGCCTCGGGACTATCTGAACCGGACTGGAACCAGGACATCAGCTTTGGCGACGTCAAACTCGTCCTCCCTCCTCGGCCTAGTCCTGATGGCCCGTACTACAACTACGATGAAAGCGACCATCCACGGAGGGAGAGGGGTGGCAGATCCCGTAGTCCAGCGCGCGTGAAGCCCGAGAGCAGCATCGATTTTCGGGTTAGGGATTAATCATGGGACAGGCCACGATAAGAAACGCGAGGGAGATGAAGAGGGACATAAAAAGAAGGGCAGCAAATGGGCGCTTGCACTTACGTGATATGTTTATGAGAGACATCTGGGTTGCCCCCGCAGTCGCTTTTTGGCCTGTTCTAGAAGACTTGGTTTGCAATTCACTTCCAATTCGTATAGGACGGTTGGTTTCTCGTGTGGATATGCGTAATCGTGATGAATTATCAAGACTCAACTATTGATTGACTGGAAAGCATTCTCAAGCTAGTCATCCAGGCCAGCGCAATTCTCCGAAGTGATGTCCGTGATCTCGGTCCAATTATAAGGGTCCGTCCAAATCAAGTTGTATGAATCATCAGGGTAATTATCCACATCATCGGCGCCGAGAGCCTCTGCAATGTTGTTGAGCTGCTTGTGTTCCCAGCAGACCAAGATATTGCCGCTTCCAGTGTAGGCCTTGACGACGTCCGCGACGCAGTCCTCGTCGTCGCGGTCGCAAGAAGTGTCCACCGTCAATCCCAAGTCCGTGGCAAGAGGAAGGACGGTATCATACGGCCTCTGACGCTTCCCGTCTGTGTATACTATTAGTTTCCCGCTGTTTAGAGAATTGACCGGCTCGTTCAACCTACTGGAAAGCGGAGTCTGCGCCATGATGTGGCCGATATCGTAGGAAGATGTAGCACCAAAGACGCTTCGCAGGCATTGTGCGCGCTGTTCGCCCTGTGTACTCAAGCCCGTCTCGTCGTCATCGGCGGGTTTCTCGCCGTGGCGGATGAGATAGACGGTCGGCGTGGCGGCCAGCGCCGTGGTCGCCAGGAGGAGGAGAGGAGCGAGGAGCATGGTGATGTGGGAGTACAGGTGCGGTTGCTTTCGCGCGTGGCGATGGAGTAAGTCTCGAGCAGCTGCTTTATATAGCGAAGAGCAATACCGGGATGTTCATCCAGCTTCCAGCATCTGGGTCGCTATTGGTCGAGGAGCGCATCCGGGGACGGCAGGGATGAGGTCGATCATTGCTTGTCGGTGATCCATCGTGGGTAGTAATCGTGGGGCTCCGGGCGTTGGCGCCGATGCTAGCTTCCGCACGTGCTGGAGCGTCTCGGCACCATTTGATACAGGCCTTGAGCCCAATCCTCTTCGCGCAGTCGATATTATGAGCAGGATCTAGTAGTCGGTCGCTAAATTGAGTATTTGGAATGGGTTAAACTTCAAGGTCTGCAGGTGCTCCGAATCTGTAAGTGTGCCTGGAATTGCGGCTTGTGTAGGTACGAGGGTACGAGGAACTTCATACGTCATCTAGCACTGTATGTAGGACGCCTTCCCATCCTCTGCCCGCTAAAGTTCCAGTGGCAGTCAAACCCCCGGGGCCCCGGCGACAAACCCGAGAAGCAATCGGTCCGGATTTCTTACAATCATGTAGGTAAATCATTCCAGATCTTGGAATAAAGACAATCAATACTTGATTGCATGACATTCGACAAATATTCTAAAGACTTCCTAACATGCCAGCCCAAGCGTTACCTCAGATGCTACTTGCCAAGTGCTTGTAGTCCTGGAGTCATCTAGTTACCTAGGTAGGTTAGGTACCTAGGTTTGCACACAATTCGAGACCAGTCATGATGAGCATTTATTGAAGTTTCTTGCTTGACTCTTCTGTTTCCATAATGCCATCTGCATAGGTATGTACCTGGATAGGTATGCAGTCATTTTTAAAAAAGCTTTACCAAACATAGACCGGAATAATCAAACAGATCACACAATTAGTCACCTAGGTAGTCTTGGGTCAGTGACTGATATCTTAATATAAATAGCAGTATCAAGAATGCCAGCAACTCTTTTCTCCATTCCCAAAACCATACAGCATAATTCAAAAGCCAGACGAGTGGAACATAGAAGGCGAATACATCATTGAGCAGCACCGTCACGATGTGACATTACAGCCACCACAGGCACACCTGATGACACCTGCCGCAAGGTGCTCTTGCCACGAGCATGGCACAACTGGATGCACGCGCACCAAGTTGGCCAGGCAGATTGAATTCTACTCGGCTGGTGTGCAGATTGTGGTCGCCCAAAAGCGTGTCAACAGGCTGAAAGAGGACTACAGGATGACCAGCGAGGACCGTTGGAAGTAAAACCATGGAGAACCAGGGGATTCAGGTTCGGACAGAATCGACTCTTCGTTGATCAAGACAGAAACCGACAGCTGGTAAAAAGGTCTGGAAAAGTCACCATGGCCGACCTGACGATGCTTGCGGCTGCAGCTGAATTTGACGGGGCGGAATTGCTCGTCTTCAAAGAGAGATGGGAGCAAAGCCTCTGCATCTAATGGAGCCTGTCAACTTGAATCTGGCAGTCGATCAACCCAATCTACGAGAAGGTTATGTTGCCGTGATCCAATTCGAATTATCTTTTTTTATCCACTACACTACTCTAACTATTCGCTTTCGTCGCATCCCACGCCTGATGCGTTTGAATGATCAAGGTATCGTCTTTCCCATCCGAAAGCGTCGCCATCTCGGTATCGCTCACGCCGCCATCGCGGCTCACGGGGTCGCGCACATCGTCCCACTCGGAGAATGTCATGGTCGGATCGGTCGCGCTGTGCTTGCTTCGCTCCTGGCTGGGATGGCTGGGTCCCGACCGCTGCTCGTATCCGGTGGTGGCCCGCGTCGTATTCCTGCCCGAGCCGCACGCCGCGTCGCCGAGCTTCTTGAGCGCCGGCAGGCAGGCGCAGACCATGCCGAAGAACATTTCGATCGCGGACCAGTAGGCTACTGGTGCCAGGTTCCAAGTCCGGTTGCGCGTGTTATATAGTGGTGGGAGGGCCTGCAGTCGGAGGAAGGATACCAGGGTGATTCTAAGAAGATGTTAATGGATGCAAATTCGGAGGAAATTGTATTAATGCTCACGCTGATCCGAGAAGAAACATGCAGATAACAGCAATCTTCTTCTTCCAGTTCATGTTGAGCTTGTGGACGATCCAGAACGCCAGGGTCAAGGTGGCGATGTCGAGAACAATGTTGAGAATGGAATGGGCCCATGATATAGCACCCAGACTTCCGCAGTGTCCCCAGAGCTCGCCATCCCAACCCTCCCAGAAGGCCCGAGATGGCGTACACTGGAGGGCGTCGGCGAGGGCAAAGGTGATGCCGATGATGATGGTCAAGGCGATGCAGACCCAGATGGCTACATAGGCCTTTCCTTTTTCGAAGATGCGCATGTAAAAGCAAAGAAGAGACACGCGTGTGGCTCCGTTGCCGAGCTTATAGCCTACAGCAGAGACAAAGAAGCACTTGGACGTGTCAGTGCATCGTTCATATATCTGAAGAGAGGACCAACCTTGTAGACTTTGGTGACATCCTCGACTGGAACCTTCCACTGATCCCGGCCCATCCCATACCAGGCAGCTGATGATAATTAGCGATGTGTTGGAAGTGGCCCAGCAAAATACATACTGAGGAATTGTCCTACTGCTGCAATCAAAGTGACGACCTGACTTGATTAGCGACGATCGTATAGATCGGATGAAAACATCTTACCACGCCGATAACAATCGTATAATCATCCCAACCAATACCTCCCGCGAGACCTTTGATCTTGTAGAGAACCCGAAGACCAATGACTCCAGAAGCGACCGTGGTTGAAGCAATGACAAACCCGCGAATGGCCCAGGAGATATCTCGCACCGGTTGATCACAGATGATGGAAGTCACATTTAGCGCTGATAACGCATCGTATACCGAGCAGGCATCATAAAAGCATGGCGAAAACGTCTTTTCAAAGTCCGAGTTGGCATCTATGTGGCATGATGGCGAAGACGAGTTGGTGGGGATATCATTCTGGAAGCAGTCGAGCTTGAAATCATTAGTCGGAGGTTCCCCTCAAGTTTTTCATGGCAAACTTACAGCACACGACGGGAGATCGTGATACGTGACCTGCGCGGAGCAGAACGTCGCCAGTAGCCAGAGCAAAATCGCACATCGATGCATATCGCCCTGCTCGATATTGAAAGAAAGAATGATGGATTACATTCGAGAAGTTTCCCACAGGGCTGAGCGCCACGTCCGTGTTGAACCCCGACGGAATATATATCGGCATGGCACTCTTGAGACCCCTTGGGTGTCAAAAGGTTCCTTCTCCATCTTATAGCGCATGGTTCTAAACCCTGGTGTTGAACTTTAATTCTGTACACTAAAAAATACCATACGAGCGTTTGACCTGTCACTGCTTGCGGCTCGATTCCGCTTCCCAATAGGCGTTGAATATCAAGACGCTATCACTGATTGACACCACCAAGACGCGTAGAGATGCAGGGCAATGCAAGCTCAATAGTACCGAGCATCGCTATTAGCGCAGGGGCTCTCCAGGCACGAACGAAAGGAAATAATCACTAAAGAGAAGATCATATTCGAGATCCGGCTTAGCGTCTGCCAGTTGGATTCCCAAATTACCTATGCGAACCGGTGCCGTCATGTACTAGTTGGTAGCTGCTCTTCTTCATGACTCGATAAGGCGATGCATTCGCACTTGAGTTGAGTCCGGCAACCCGACGTGTCGGAAGCGACGCCATCGGCAGTTTGCCAAGTGACTGGAGAATGGGACGACTTGATAAAGCAGCAGTCAACCCACGTGGGAGAGGGGTCAACTATCTAACTAGCCGTCGGGAGCACCTCCGGTGAGATTGCAGTGCAATGCCATGATGGTTTGCTTGGTTCGAATTCAATGCTGAATATGATTCCGGCAGTTGTCAAAGAGACCGGCGCAGACTAGAGAATGTCCGCCCGTGATGACAACGCCGCGCAGAACGACTCTTTTATGCTGATGACAATGTTAGCTCCCGGTCGTCCGTAGAGATGTGAAGAAATGAGAGGTTCGTCCGAGGCTTGAGCCTGAGAAGCGCCGTCGGGCTGCTGGCTGCCCGCGGACGAGTTTAGTAGTTCCCGTCAGAATTTGTCTCTTCTCTTGACCATCGTCTTGGTAGGCCCGAATCATCAAGCCAGCTCAATCAATAAACTTGCTTGACTAAGCGGCCTATTAAATTCTCCAGTTGTGGTATGTATGGAGCGGCGTTTTCGGAGTATCACTCTGGCGACCTTGAAAGTGTTGACTACAATGATCTGACAGTTTGGATTATACGGTAGTAATAGTACCCTGGGCCGGAGTTCCAGTCTACCAATAAAGTCCGTCCCATCGTAGATCACTGCAGATCTTCCAAGATGTATTCGGAAAAGCCGGGAAATCGTACTTTCGCACATCAGCTACAGTAAAAATATAAGAACACAACCGCAGACTCCAGAAACGAGGCAAAATATACAGGAATATTTCGAGCTCAAGCCATTGCTCATAAACATTCATCCGAAGCCCAGCGTTCACCAGGGGCTTCTCCTGGCCTGTGCCTCGGATGTCTCCGTTCTAGTGCAAGTGCACAGTCATCTCGAAATCCCGAGCGCCTGGTCGCAATTCGACGGTAATCGGCACGAATGGTGTTGGATAATGATACCATGTTCAAGTTTGTGTGTGGAAAGGATCAAGAATTGTTTACACCTTGCATCCAGAAACAGAACAGCATCGCTTGGTATTCCGAAGCCTTTACCCCTTCAGGAAGAGCGGAGAATTACCCACAGGCCACTACGTACGTCCCATCGAGCGAGTGTCAGGCCAGGCTTCATCCCAACTCAACACCAAAGCAACCCAAAATATGTAAGCGCTTGGTAAACATGCCCCGGTGCCGTACATACATGACCCTATCCAGACTTCCCGTCGCCCAGAAATGACGAGGACTCGATCAGGGTGGGTTGCAAGGCGACGACGACCCATCATGCACCAGGTCTCTTAAGCCTCCGTCAATCAATCTGGGGCATCGGCGCCCCAGATTTCTTCCCCCCTGACTGCACCAATTCGGCAGTGCGACCCCTGCCTCCGCCGCGCATTTGGGGGCCCCGACCTGGTTCGCGTGGTCCTGTGTGGACTGAAATTTCCCGTTTCCTCGTGGCGCGCATCCGGATTGATGGGATCTGGAATGAGAATTCCTCCCCGTCCTGGCGCCATGGTTACATCGCCGCACAATGAGTCCAGACGTTGTCACCTCGGGTCGTATAGATGGGCCCCACTGCCGGTTGGAAGGAAATAGACGATACCAAGCATTGGCGAAGAAAATAAGAAAGGGGCCACTCATGGCTGCGATCTATATAAGCACGATGTCTTCAGAGATTGAGATGGGGGCTTGGATAACTTGCGGCTCAAATAACCTTTCACTCTAATAAAACAAGACGATCCACTGTCAAAATGGTCTCCTTCACTTCTCTCTTCCTTGCGGCTGCCGCCACCGTCTCTGGCGTCCTCTCCGCCCCGACTGCTCTTGCTGTGCGGGCTCCCGGTGAGCTCGTCGCTCGGACTGCCAGCTCGACGGGCACAAGCGGAGGTTACTACTACTCGTTCTGGACCGACACGGAGAGCACCGTGACCTACACGAACGGCAACGCCGGTCAATACTCTGTGTCCTGGAACGGCGACGGAAACTTTGTCGGAGGCAAGGGCTGGAGCACCGGTAGCGCTCGGTATGTCGTGATGATCTTTCCATAGAAGCCCTTTGTACTAACATGATCAGCGCAATTTCCTTCTCGGGCACCTACAGCCCCAACGGCAACTCGTACCTGTCCGTCTACGGCTGGACCACCTCGCCCCTCATCGAGTACTACATCGTCGAGTCGTACGGCACGTACAACCCGTCGACCGGCGCCACCTACAAGGGCCAGGTGACGAGCGACGGCGCGACCTACGACATCTACACGGCCACGCGCACCAACGCTCCTTCCATCGAGGGCACCGCCACCTTCACCCAGTTCTGGAGCGTCCGCCAGAGCAAGCGCAGCAGCGGCACCGTCACCACCTCCAACCACTTCACCGCCTGGTCCAACCTGGGCATGACCCTCGGCTCCCACAACTACCAGATCGTCGCTACCGAGGGTTACTACTCGAGTGGAAGCGCCAGCATCACTGTCTCGTAAGAGTTTGTCGGTGGCTGTTGGAAAACTGTTGTGGTTGAATGTTCTATTTCGGACTGTATATACTTATCTCAATGTATAAAGCTCGCTGAACGCTTCGGTAAATCTTTGTGGATGATGTCGTGAATATGTTGGACTATAGCTTTGCCTTGTCGTCTCCATTGAGTAGTTTCCACACATGTAAACCCTCATCCCACCTCTCGTCGATCTGGACAACATCAGTCTCTCCATCGGGACGCAGTCGCTTGATATCGCTCAAAGAGGTGGTGCCCCATTCAACCACGTCTCCGTGTACAAACTGGGCAAATGCCTTGTTCCACGGCCGCAGGACTTGCTTCTCCTCCTCGGTCAGTCCGGGATGCCAGAACCAGATGGCCATGTCCGTCGCATGCGTGACTTGCCACTCGGGCGGGTACGGAGAGCACGCGGCGCGCCATTCGATTCTATACCGCATCAGGTCAACCCCGGGCTGGAGCAGAGGCGCCAACGCGTTGTGGAATCCTCGTTCAAGCAGGTGCACCTGCAAATCGGCGTAAATATGCCCAAATAGATCTTGCCAGCTGCTGTAGCCTCGAGGAATGCTCTTGGACCGCCCACAGTAGTGGCCGAGTGCTTTCTGAACCACCTTTTCAGGATAGTCGGCACAGAGTCTCGTGAAGACGCCCTCGTATGTGTCCTCAGACATTCTCCAGGCCCGGTATAGGTTGCGTTCGTCCCGGCATTCGCCATTCATCAGCTTGATGCCACGGCTCTTCATCCGTCGGGCAAACTCTCCAGAGGTGATGTGTGCAATGTGGTCTGCGTAGATGAATGAATGATCCGTCGTGGCGCGAAATTCGGTAATCTTCATCCGATCTTGCACATCGATAATATCCTTTGCAGGGACCTGGCGCAACCTGTCCAGCTTTTCCGGCCCAGAAAGCGAGTCGGGAATGCCAAGTACTGATAACAGCTCGTCAAACTGCTTTTGCTGCTCCTCGAGCCCTTTCGGCTGGATTCCTGGACTGTTGCTCCACATGATGGCCCTCTTGATAATAGCCTGCTCCGGCGGGACATGGAAGAGTTCGTGCGCGAGCTGCTGAAACGTGCTGTGCGAACCGGCCGAGTATCCTCCGACAGTAATGTTCTCCGAGTTTCCGCCAAAAGCTCCGATATGCTTGTGCGTCCATTCAAGTGCCATCCTCTGATCCCAGAAGCCCATGTTTCCCGAGGCCTGGCCGTCGGCCGAGGCTTCGGCTTGGAGCTCCTTGCTCGCCAAAAAGCCAAACGCGTTGAGCCGGTATCCGGGTTGCACAATGATGGCGCGGAACTCTGTCTCGGTCAGAAGCGGCGCCAGGGCCTCGGGTGCCATGTTGGGCGATCCGAACTGCAGGAAGCCGCCGTGGATGTAAAAGAAGACTGGCCAGCCGCCGGCCGGGGGCTTCTCGTCGGCGGGCACATAGACATTGACGCGCAGGCAGTCCTCGCCCCAGAGTGATTCGTGTCGAGTCCCCAACCATTCGGGCTGTGGGCAGACGGGTGTCTTGCCGGAAAAGACGCCGTCGTGGCGGTGGTCTTTAGGCAGAGGCCTGGGCCGGCGGAAACGCCATTGGCCGAGTGGAGGCAGAGCGTACGGGACACCTCCGAAGTAGTAGATGCTCTTGCCGGAATCTTTTGACCGTGCATGTAGACCTTTCAGGGTACCAAGCCCGTCGGATTCGACGACGGGATGCATTTTGAGTGCGATGGAATGATCCAATGACAATGATCAAGCTGTCCGGAAGTTCAGCTATTTCATACAATGAACGCGGCGAATTGGCGATTCAGATAGGTTGGCTGGGGAATCCAGAATACTGTGCTCGGCTCTAGTTCTAGGACGGCGACTGAACATTGAACCAGGAGATGAAATCCAGCGGATTCTTGAGAAAAAAAAAGAAATGTGCGAGGGAAGCCGTACGATCAAATGATTGCGACAATGGATCAACAAGTGTATCTATATCCTGGCTGAAAAAGATATACCCTAACCTAAAGGTGTACTGTAATAAAGTTGCCGCGGATCACCGTGTTCCTGAACACTCATGTTGGAGGTCTCCTATCAACCCCGCGCCATACAGTTGGATAGCGGAGCACCACCGACTTTAGCCGGGTCAGTGCCATAATTCCAGGTAGCCAACTCCCCACGCCCGAACGAATGCAGGGTCGGAGAGATTCTCGATATGGTTCAAACCCATACAAATCCTGGATGCATGAGCATTCTCTAGATTATAAACTACGAGTAAAGAATAATCACAAGAATCAACACCGACCCTCATTGTTCATGTCGTCGTGTGCATTGGCTGGATTGCAAAACCACTACTCTGTACCTCACTGCCTCGGTCCCCACTGTCAATTACTGCAATTGAATAGTACGTGGGTACCTGTAGGTAGCGCCATCTATGCCTCTAGCGTCCAGCACCGCAGGTCCCTGTCCTTTATCGATAAGGAATAATTTACCAGTCGGCTCAAAGTCTGAAGAGTCACAACGAACCATCGACAAGACATGATCGCGACTGCGCCGGTCGAGTGCAGCCATGTTCGGAACCCTTTGAGTCACCCGGCCGACTATCTTTCAACTTGATGCAAGCTACAAGATTGCTGCATAAATCTGCGAGCCGGTCTCCACGTGTTCGTGCTCAAGCCCAGTCGGCAAAGCTCCCAGCTTGGACACGACGAGCACTTGAGAAACTGGACTCGTCAGAGCCCGAACCGGGCTCGGATTCGGGAGACACATCCATCTTCAACGGAAAATTCCTAAGGAACAATCTAGTGAAATTTGACGACGATACACAAGCTCTTCCCGTTGTCTGGCCGGCGCCTCGGTGGACGCGCACACCTACGTTGCATAACCCCATTACCCACAGGCCCTGGTTTTTCTTCGCCCTCCCACGCCCTGAACCAGGCAAGGTCACAGCGGAACAGCTCGCAGAAAAATACGCTCGAGGCAACATGTTGAACTTTCTCCAAATCGTCACGACGCCGACGGCGGACACGCCCGGAACTTGTCTCATGCTTCACTTTGACGACCAACGCTATGTCTTTGGCAATATCTCCGAGGGCACTCAGCGGGCCATGGTACAACGCAAGGTGGCGCTCAACAAGACGGGGGATATCTTCATGACCGGACAGGTGAATTGGCATACTGCTGGTGGTCTGATTGGTATGATCCTGACCCTTGCCGACGTCATCGCCACACAACAGGAAGAGAGAAAGAAAAAGGGTCTCCCTGAGCCAGAGAGTGGCACCTTGACGAATCTCCGCATTCATGGTGGAAAGAATCTCAACCAGTTCTTGGCCACGGCGAGGCGCTTTGTTTTCCGCAAGGGTCTACCCCTGCGACCAAAAGAGATTTGCAACGACCCCCGAGCAACAGAGGCGACCAAGTCCAACGCCACGCCAGATTGGCAAGATTCCAACATCAATGTCTGGTACATGCCGGTCGAAGCGGAGCCGAAGTCGTCGAGAAAGCGAAGTCACGAAGAGATGTTTCGGGAAGAGCTTTCGGAAGAGAAACAACACTCCACCGAGGAACAAGATCAGCAAGTAGTTTCGGAAATTGTGACCCAAATGTTCGACTCGAGTTGGAAACTGGATACTCTGGTCGAGACCACCCTATACGAAGCAAACCTACCAGCCAAGCTCTTTTACCGGGACGAAAGGGGGAAGATTGCAGTCTACCGAGGCCCGCTGCCAGGTGAAGCTGATAATGTTCCTGATATTCCTGTCTTGGTTCGCCAACCATGGCCTGCCGCTCGGGTTGTGAGCCTTCCGCCCACGAAGCCTTCTAGAAAGTCCATGTGCTACATTGTCAAAGGCCATGACCGAAGAGGCAAGTTCAATATTCAGGAAGCGCAAAAGTACCAAATTCAGAAATCCGACTACAAGATACTGGCACGGGGCGACGACGTCGTTGCCGCTGATGGGACGCGCGTTACTGCTGAAATGGTCCTGGGGCCGACTATCAAAGGACTCGGATTTGCAGTTTTGGATGTTCCCGAAGCTTCCTATATCGAACCCTTGATCAATCGACCGGAGTGGGCGAATGAGGAAATACTCGAGGGTATCAAGGCTGTCTATTGGCTCCTTGCTCCAGGTCTTGCCAACGATCCTCGCCTGCAGGCCTTTATGGAAAAGTTCAAATCACTCAGGCATGTCATTTGCTCTGGTGATACTGCTCCCAACATGTTGGCCTTGGAGTCCGCTGCCGCTCAGACATATAAACTGCATCAAATCGATCCGGATCGATTCCCTCTGCCATGCTACAACAATGCCGAGACTCTTTCAGGATCAACGACCGTACTGCGCGAGCCAATAGAGGTTGGCAAGACTGGAAAGACGGTCCAGTTTTCGCCGCGGTATCTTCACCAAGACGACAAGATCCTCGCCTTCCCCGATATCCCCACGCTTGCAAAGAAGAATGAAGTCCCCGAGTCCGAACTGTTCCCCTTGATTGAAAAGGCAAGGCAGAAATGCTCCGATCCCGATTTCCTGGCCAAGGTTGAACAAGTCGAAGCAGATATTCCGAATCGCGACGCCGAGGTTATCACTCTAGGCACTGGTTCGGCACTTCCCTCCAAGTATCGCAACGTCTCGGCGACCCTGGTCCGGGTTCCTGGCTACGGAAACTATTTGTTCGACGCTGGAGAGAACACATTGGGACAGCTTCGACGTACTTTTGGAGATGAACTTCCCTCAGTCCTCCAAGACTTGAAGGTGATCTGGATCAGTCACCTTCACGCCGATCACCACCTCGGTACTGCCAGTGTCATCAAGGCTTGGCACCAGGCGACTGAGGCGTCGAAGCCCTCTGCGACACTTCACATCGCTTCCCATGTGCACATGATTAAATGGCTCCGGGAATATTCCGAGATCGAAGACTACGGCTGGAACCGTCTCGTTTTCACATCCATATCCCCGTGTGACTTCAAGACCAAGATATGTCAGATACCAGCATTGACTCCGAATGAGCAGGAAGCGTCAGGACTTGAGCGGATCGATGCCTGCTACGTTGAGCACTGCTTCGGCGCGCTCGCGACTGTCTTTACTTGGCCGTCTGGTCTCAAGATTGCATACTCTGGTGACTGCCGGCCTAGCGACGCTTTTGTACAAATAGGACAGGGCACCACTCTGCTCATCCACGAGAGCACATTCGACGACGAACTCAAGGGGGACGCCATTGCAAAGAAGCACTCGACCATGTCCGAGGCAATCGACGTTGGAAGGAGAATGGGGGCAAGAAGGATTATGCTGACGCACTTTTCGCAACGCTACCAAAAGATTCCTGCCCTCGATGAAACCATGGAGATCAAGGTTGATGGTCAAGTCGACGGTCGCGAAAAGACCAAGTTGGACGAGGTCATCTTGGTTGCTTTTGATTATATGCGCGTCAAGCTTGGAGATTTCAGAAAGGCACAGGCATTCCTGCCCAGCATCCAGAGACTGCTCGGCGATGCTGAAGAGTAGAGGGATTCACAGCGTCTTGGTTCTAGAGATAGATGTACATGCTCAAGAATAAATACAGTCAAAAGAACATTTGGCAATATCGCTGCCATTTACCCTTATGAGTTGCAACCTTTCTATGCATCGGCTAAAGAGGTTGGAGCAAACTGCCGAATGGCATTCTGTCCCGGGTATGACGAGGGTCCGGAAATGGACAAATGCAACGCGTTTTGAGCCTTGATTGGTGCGCTTTCTATATGACCACCATTATAGGAGGTCGTGTGATATAGCATTGGTTTCTTGGCTGTTTGATTTATCTGATGTTTTCCTGTGTGGCTGGATGCTACCATTTCCGATGGAAAAGATACAATAAGAATCGTCTACACAGCACCAGATCTTGTCGTTTTCATCTCAAGATACACCAGATCTACTAGGTTAAGCTCAAGCGGATCAACATGCGACGACTCACTATTCCGGCCTTGCTCCTTCTGGCGGCCTCGCCATGGCCGACCGGTGCCGTCCGAACAATGATCCCCAAGACGTCGTTCAACTCGCAGGCCGACTTTGACGCCGACTGGGATTACCTCTACCCCGTGAGTATATCCGCCATCGAAACGATGTGTGACTCCCGCTGACACCTCGCCGTCCAGTGGGGCAGCGACCACAACGGCGGCGCGCGTATGGCCAAGTCGCAGGTGTCCTTCGGGTCGGGACAGCTCACGCTGACGGCGCACAAGGTCAGCGGGCAGCCGGACGCGAGCCACGGCGGGCAGGCGATCCCGATCCACTACCTGAGCGGCGCGGTGCACGCCAAAGAGCACTTCAATGTATCAAAAGGCGGCGGGTATGACTTTGCCGCCGAGTTCAAGGCCACGACGACCAAGGGGACGTGGCCGGCATTCTGGCTGACCGCCGTCGACGGGTGGCCTCCGGAGATCGACATGGCGGAGTGGAAGGGGAGTGGGAAGATTAGTTTTAATACGTTTAATGTGGGTTATTTCGGAGGGGATTCCATTCTTTTTGCCATATGGGACGACGCGGGAGCGTTTGGCTGATGACTTTTCAATAGACTTCGAGCGTACTCAGCTGGAAGGATGTCGCGTACTCGAACCCGGGCGATTGGCACTCGATCAAGTGCGAGCTGCGCGATATTAACCAAAAGGATGTCCAGGTCAAGTTCTACATGGACGGCGTTTTGCAGGCGACGCAGGTCGGGGGTGGATTCTTTGGGAAGCCCATGTACTTGTGAGTATCATCAGGCATGGAAAACATAGTGCTCATGAAATACTGATATTATGCCCAGGATCATCAATCTACAAATGGAAGGGTCCTCTGGATCTCCTGGGCCGACGAGTGGTGAGTTATCCAACTGCAACATTAGGTATATAAGACGACGCTGACCAGCTCAGATACTTTGTACCAAGTGCGCAACTTGGAGGTCTTGACTTATAATCCGTAGAGGTGACATAGTCGAAAAATTCTTTTCTTTTTCCAATCATCGTGCATCAACTCAAAAAATATAATCGTATAGTCGAGCCAAGACGTCCCTGCATCCCCTAGAGCCGGTAGTGCGCATAGCCTATAGCGCACTGCCGATCCATTACATCATTACTTTAGTTACCGAAATGCCGAATTGGCGTCATGTCCGGGGCGCAGACGATATCCAGAGGCATGTTTCATATTAGTCATTCTATACTAAGCAAGAAGGAGATCTGACAGATCTCGTCGTGATCCATACTTGATACAATTATTTTAATCTCAATCGTGCCAACCGCAGCTCATGCCAATCCACAGATCCTCTGCCGCCCGCCTCCTCCTAAGCTCGACCGTCCGAGCTCCCCCGCCAAACGCCCTCACGACCCCTCTACCACCCCTCATCACGCACCGCATCGCCTCCAAGCTCAAGCCCAGAACCATGTCCGTGTCGACGGCCGCCGAGGCCGAGATCAAGCGCAACCCGCACCCCGACTTCAAGCAGGTCGAGGGCTCGCGGCCCGACTGGGACACGAGCGCGTCGTTCCGCTACACCAAGACGGCGGACCCCGAGTGGAAGTTTGGCGGCGGCGCGAACCAGCTGCACGATGGCGACAAGGCCAAGCACGTCACGATCGACCCGTACGAGCCCGGCCGCCCGGCCCCCTTCAACTACAAGCTGCTCATCTCGAGCATCGTGCCGCGGCCCATCGGGTTCGTGAGCACGACGAGCCCCGACGGTGCCGCCTCCAACCTGGCGCCCTTTAGCTACTTCAACATGGTCAACCATGATCCCCCCTTGTTCGTGCTCGGCTTCGCCAGCGGCGTCGAGCGGCCCAAGGACACGCTCAAGAACCTGCTCGAGTCCAAGGAGTGCGTCGTCAACATCATCAGCGAGGGCTTCGTCGAGGCGGCCAACGCCACGAGCGTCGACGCGCCCTACGGCGCCAGCGAGTGGGAGGTCAGCGGTCTGACGCCCGTCAAAGACTGCCGCGACGTCAAGGCCGCGCGCGTCGGCGAGGCCGTGTTCTCTGTCGAGTGCCGCCTCGAGAGCGTCCGCGAGTTCGAGAGCCGCGCCACGCCCGGCAAGAAGACGGGCTGCCTCGTCGTCGTCGAGGGTACCAACTTCTGGGTCCGCGAGGACGCCGTCAACGAGGAGCGCAACCTCGTCGACCCGGCCATCCTGCGGCCCATCAGCAGGCTCGGCGGCATCACCTACGGCAGGCTGACCGAGGCCATGGAGATCCCGCGGCCCGTGTTCGAAAAGGACGTCGGCGGGCAGGAGGGCTACGAGAAGCTCAAGAAGGATCAGCAATAGACGAAGAGTCAGCAGGCGGTTTAGAGATAGATCTGCGGCGCGGAATTGCCCATGGCTTAGATTATGATAATGTCGAATGCTACAATGACTGCGAGTTACATGAGGTCTCACTCCGATCCTTTTCACCACGTTGGGCCTACCTTGAGCCTACTAGGATCAGAAAGTCAGTACAGCGACGATGTGGCAGGGATTGAGAGAACATTGTCCGCCGCGATGGTCTAATATTCCGTGGGCATAGATATCCGCGGGCATACCCGGTAGATGACCGAGTCAGCAATGTTCAAACCGTGGGGCATGGTCTGACCGTGACAAGGCTAACAGATTCGTGGCTCGTGTATGGGCTGTTCGAGAAGAGGCTGATGTTTTAAACTTTTGATAGGCGTGTTGGTACGACCAAGTGCACTATGGTATGGCCCAGGAAGAATTGTTTCTAATATACCTACTCGTCGACCTGCCCTTCCCACGCGGATAATTGGTTAATCTTCTGATCCGACTGGACCCGAGCTCCGTTTGCTGGGCTGTATTCTCTAGACCAAGATCATGAGTAGACTGTAGCACATGACCAGACCCTACAGAGTTCGATGCCCAGATCTATCAATTACCAATAAGGCATGTATAGACGATCTCGATCTGACGATAGGGAGTGTCATGACTCGACGAGATATCTGGGTAATCATATAACCGTCTGGGAATCGCATCGCCTCCCCATCACGGACAATATATATCACCGCGATCCCCGGCCGCCCCGCAGGGCTGATATAGCGCAGGGTGCTCGAACTCGAAATGTGCGAGAATTGAAGCTTTTCACAAGGCAATCAACACCAAACAAAGTTCAAGCCGGCTACTCCTGCCCTGGCAATAGTCCCGCCGCGGCCGAGATGCCGCCCATCTCCTGGTCCGTGAGCGACGACGACTAGTCTTCCACTCTGCCGGGTCCGTCGATTGCTTCTCCTGTGTAACCAGGTGCTTGGCCTGTTCACAACTAGCGATTGCTGACACAGGGCTGTATCCGCGTCCCTGGACCCAGCTCCGCCAGAGCGCTAGTCACGATAGCTTCATCCACGCCCCATGTAGCGCTGATGCAGTCATGGTCTGGGCTCTGCCCAAGTAGCGGCCGGAGGGAGCAGCCGGATCTGCAAATAGTCCATCCCTACGAATGCCACCAGCATCTCGACGCTGGCCGTATACTATATATCACACACATGTGCCGCGACGGTGCCTGTAGTGCCCCCTTTTGGATGCGGCACTAGAGGCGACCGGTCTCGTTTGGGACCGGTATTCAGGTTCAGCTCTGCCCCGGGGGCCAATCTCGTTAAGCCATGCCTGTCGACCTATCTGCTGGAGGTGTGGCTCGATGTGATCAATCTTGCATGCAGTACCTGAACTAGGTGAACTGTATCTGTCACTGAAGTGTACTGAGGCTTTCAATCGAGCATCTTAGATGGTAGCCACGTCTGCATGATGAGTAGTCCTCACTTTCAAATAACAAGATGGTGTCGTGTTCGGATAAGAATATCATTGGCCAGAGGGGTAGAACCCGTCCAGTGTTGAGGTTATATACATGATGCGGCTCCCTGTATGTATCAATATTTGTGATAAACCACACTTTCTTTCAATTCACATTCCTTTGCGAGGTGGAGTGTCACCGGCCGACGTGGATCGATCATCGGAACCTGGGGACAGTGAACGAAAGCCGACCCTCCATTGTAACCCGGCGATCAGACATCAAGATGAGGCTCTTCATCTGGCTGAGCTTTTTGCTTGGCAGCCTCTCGGTCGTTGCCGCAGCGAGCTCTGGTTCCTCGACGTCGTTGGCAGCGGTCCCAACCTGTGGTGTAAGTGCCTCTCCGACGATCCGGTATACAATTCGCTTTATACGAGTCGCTTACGAGGTGTCAACGTCCTAGCTGCAATGCATCCAATCCGTCGCCCTCGGTTCGGTCTGCGGCTTCAACGTGACGTGCATCTGCATGAATATCCAAGTCCAAGATGAGATCAAGGCATGCGTAACTTCCAACTGTACCATCCGTGAGGCACTGGGTAAGTCTCGAGCTCCCTCTGCTCCCCAAAGCGGCACCACTCTTCTAGTCCGACGCTTACAATCTATTCCCAGAATCCGAGAAATACGCAAACGACACATGCGGGATTGTGGGCGAGGACAGAACAGGACTCTTGTTTCGCATGAGCGTCGCCTTCTTCGCCGTCGCCGCCGCCGCCTTTGGCCTCCGGTGCCTCGAGAGGATACGGTCGGGTATGTGGGGCCCGGATGACTACGTCCTGGCCGTCGTGACCGTCATGATGGTGCCCATTACCATCATCATGGTTTTACTATCACAGGCTGGCCTCGGGCTCGACGCGTGGAACGTTTCCGGCGATAATATCGAGAGGGTTTTATATGTGAGTCTGCAGCCGCGGTTTGTGAAGAAAGGGTACTGACCACTGTTCTCGGCTGCAGCTATTTTACTTCGAGGAGGTCCTGTACCCCTGGGGCCTGGCACTCATCAAGATCTCCATCTTGTTGTTCTACCTGCGGGTGTTTCCCAAGCGGACGATTCGCATCGTGGTCTTCGTCCTGATAGCACTCAACGTCTGCTACGCCCTGTCGTTTAGTATCGTCCTCATCTTCCAGTGCAACCCCGTCAGCGGCGCGTGGAAGTCCTGGGACGGTCAGCACCCTTCTACCTGCCTCAACACGAATCTCGCGGGCTGGTCTGCAGCAGCGATCAATATCGTCCTCGACATCGCTACCTTGGCGGTGCCGCTTCACGACGTGTCGCAGCTTCGGATGGGTTTGAGGAAGAAGATTCAGGTCATGTCCATGTTTGCAGTCGGGTTCTTGTGAGTGTACAGGTATATCTACACTTGATCGCGAGCTGTATCTCTAACAAGCTTCTATCAGTGTCACTCTCATCAGCATCCTGCGATTAAAGTCCTTGATCGAGTTTGGTTCAACCAAGAACCCCACGCGTAAGTCATAGTCATGATGGATACCTCTCAGAGCCATAGTAACTAACCCATCTGGCTGCAGAGGACTATGTCGAAGCGGGCTGGTGGTCCATGATTGAGCTCTGCATCGGCATCTTGTGCGCGAGCATGCCCGCCATCCGAGCTCTCCTGGCCCAGGCTCTACCCGCCGTGTTTGGCTCCCAGATATACGGAAGCGGCCAGGCCTCTCGCACGACGAATCAAGACCGGTACGGGACGAGTCGCGCCGATAAGACATTCCAGCCGCAGAACAGTGGCACCGACGATGAGAGCTCCAAAGATATCGTGGTCAAGAACGAGTGGGTGGTCATGGAAAACCTCCATGACAACCGGAGCGACATTGAGCTCGTTACTTTCGAGTCTATGCTACCACCGTCTAAAGATCCTGGCTGTATTGTGAGCAACCGCCCTCTGCAAGACGATACCGAGCGGTGGGGTAGAGGTATATCGGGCAGTAGGTAGTCGTCTTGGCGGCCGTCGGAGAGCAAGTACACTATATCATGACCATATCCTGAATAATTAAGAAAGTCCTCTTTGTACCACTTCGGATGATCGGAGAAGATGATTGGAGAAGATGCAGGGCCTATGCTTCGTCTTTAGTGATTCACCTTCTCGGCTCACACCTGTATACCTTGTGCCTAGATGGGTAAACAATCATGCAAGTCGGACGTTGCACCCTCGCCGCAATCTTGCAGATTGTGGGGTGTTGCTGCGCCCGCACAAGCTCTAAGCGAGGAGATACACCATCTCAAGGCAGCCGAGCAAAGTAACGTACAAATACTCGTCCAATACTCTGCGAGTTCCCTCCAGCAATTCAGGTTCTCGCTGATCGACTGAAGAGACATACACATCTGCATATCGTAAACATGTGCGATTCGAATATATCCACAGAGTCATGGCAGGCCAAGGCGGCCGCTAGAAGAGCTCAGAGAGACTCTCGTATACCACCCGAGTGGAAATTACCTTCAGCAATCTGGGACTCCCTCAAGCTACCATTGGAGACCAACAAGAATAATCTCATTGACCTTGAAATCGTCAAGAAATCCGGACTGCTCACTGACAAGGAGCTGGAGATCACCGAAGACTTCAATGTCGGTGCCTTGCTGAGCTTGCTGGCCACCGGAAAGCTGTCGGCTTTGGAAGTGACGATTGCCTTTTCCAAGCGAGCGGCCATTGCGCAACAGCTTGTAGGTCTTTAATCCAAGGACGTTGACTGTACTAATCGTTGTCCAGACCGAATGCCTCACTGAAACCATGTTCGACCAGGCTCAGGAGAGAGCTCGGCATCTCGATTCTCTTCAGGCTCAGGGTAAACTTGCTGGACCCCTTCATGGACTCCCAGTCAGTCTCAAGGATGGATTCCAAATCGCCGGAGTACCAGCCACCTTGGGCATGCTGTCGTTTGTTGATCATGTCTCGGACACCAACTCACCGCTCGTCGACATTCTTCTTGACCTTGGGGCGGTTCTCTACGTCAAGACCAATATACCCCAGACCTTGTTGGTATGTAATCCAGTGATTTACAACCGGATATCTTGGCTGAAAGAAGACAGACTACGGACTCTTCCAACAACATCTATGGACGCGTGCTCAACCCTTGGAACACTGCTCTGTCAGCTGGAGGGTCCAGCGGAGGCGAGGGAGCACTGGTGGCCTTCCGGGGCTCGCTGCTTGGAGTCGGAACTGATGTCGGAGGTCGGTAGTTTTTGATTCTTGGCTGTTGAAGTGACTGATAAGTATCAAGGTTCTATTCGCATCCCCGCCACGTGCAACGGGGTCTACGGGTTCAAGCCGACAACATCTCGAGTGCCATACGGTGGTCAACAGACATGTGTTAATCCCGGGCTCAAATTTGTAGTCGCCTCGGCAGGACCCATCTCGAATGACTTCGATTCTCTCAAGTTCTTCGTCAGGTCTGTTCTCGACAAAAGACCTGCCACGTTGGACTCGACGGCCCTGGATATTCCCTGGCGTGAGGTCGGCCACCAAGATGGCAAGAAACTGAGGTTCGGCTTCTTGTCAGAGGATCCAAACTTCCCCATCCACCCTCCCGTCAGGCGAACACTCGAAAATGTTGTCAAGGCTCTGAGATCAGAAGGACACGAGGTGATTGGGCTTTCTCCTGCTGAAGGACTCGTCACGGATGCTGTAGCGATTGCCGGGCTCCTGTTCGGACTGGATAATACAGCAGCCAGTCTCGTCCAGGCGGCCGGCGAGCCTTTTATCCCCTCGCTCGTGGCTATACAGCAGAACTCGGCCAAGCTACAAATGTCTCCGAATTTCGCCAAGTTCGCGCATCTTGCGCAGCTGGAGGGTCTCGAGAAGCTGGCTGCTCTGAATATCGAGAGAGCCAAGATTCTGTCCGAATGGAATCAACTCTGGACGAAGCACCAGATTGACGCTGTGATTGCGCCGTCCACGAGGACCACGGCGGTCGAGCACGATTTCATGGGCATTCCTGCTTATACCATGTTGTTGAATCTTCTCGATGTAAGCTCGCATTCGACTTTCTAAACGATTCTCGCTGACGTCCTGTAGTATCCTGGCTGTGTGCTTCCGTACGGCAAGGTCATTCCTTCCGATGTCGCTGACGATCGGGAACCGCATGCTCTGAGCATTCCATGCAAGTCGAGTCCTGGCATGATTCTTCTGGACACATTGACTGACCCGCTATTCCCAGACAATGCTGAGCTGCTGCAGGGTGCACCATGCTCGGTCCAAGTATTCACCAGCAAGTTTCGAGACGAGGAGTGTCTTTTGATTGCAAAGATCGTCGATACTTGTTTGAAGCGGACTGATTAAGAAGACCTGGATGAAAATGGAAGTTACTGCTTCAGTCGCTGCAACAGAGCTATTGGCGCGGTCCGAGTTGAGTCAGTATAGCCGAACAATATAGTTGTATGTCTTCGTACTTCGACTATAGGCGAAGCGATCATAGATTGGTTGAATACAAGTAATTCCGATGCAATTGAACATGAATTGACTTGGTCAAGCAAGCGAATTGACAGTGTGCTGATGTGCCTCGGAGTTCGGTTTCGGCGTTGACGCGCTAAAAGATGATTGCTGTCAGAGGCGACCCCACTATTTCCATCACTGCACTGCAACTGCGCCTCGGCCACTAAGATCATAGCTGCATGGAGCCCCAAAACAGTGAATCAACGCGTCAAGACATTATGATCAGCAAATGTATACACAATACAGTACCATACAATACAGGATGATGGACATGAAGATGGATACTCTATTATAATGCCAAGAAGAATTGATTATAACAATTATATCCTATTCCTTTCCGCAATCAACATTGTAGGAATGAGATGGAAAGACATACCCCGCAATAGTACTCGCTCTAAGCTGTTTACATACAGCATCACGCGGTGAAGCACTGACGTCACTGAAACGCCAGCTCACTCACCTGTATGTAGGACTGTACCTTAGGCAACCACGAAGCATCCAAAAGTCCCACTCCGACAAAAAGAGGAGTCGTCAGCCCATGCCTATCTGCAATATTTTCCTCAGATACACCGCAACCCACACACTTCTCTGTAATACATCAAATCGAGACAACAGCATCGACCTAGACAAAGCAATCAATTCATCACCGTTGATACTCGAGTCAACATGTTCCAGAACGCTCTGACCATCTTCTTCCAGCTTTGCCTGGCCACCCTCGCCTTCGCTGCTCCTCTCGCCGGTGAGGTCTCGACCACCACGGCTGACGCTTGGCAATATGGTACTGGCGGTGGCATTATCGGATTCGTCGTCCTGATTCTCGACATTATCGTCTTCAGTACGTCTCCCCGTCTTCTTCACGGCAAGGTACATCTGCTAACCCAACTCTTCCCACAGTCGAGGTCCTCCAGTCGAACCGCCCTCCTTCCCACAAGCTTCTTTGGTGCCTTATCGTCTTCATCTTCCCCGTTGTCGGAATGATCATCTACTGGCTCTTCTCCAACCGCCAGGCTCACAAGGCTGGTTCCTACGAACCCCTGGCATAGACTGATTCTCCCGCCGAGAGATTCGCAAAATGAGCTCGACATCCTCCATGTCAAGGACGCGGCCACGGGCTTCGCAGTGAAGCTCCAGCCTCGTGAGGACGTCTGCCATATTTCCGGCCAGCCATTGGAAGGCGCCACATGTGTTACGAGGCAACAATTGTTATTTGTGAACTGCATTGTACTGATGGGACTTTTGTTTTCCGCTGAATGGTCTGGCGTTGTTTTGTGTTTCTCTTGGACAGCAGCTTTAGGTGTTGTGGCATGTCTCCCGAGCGTGCTCGTCAATCTATCCATTTTTCACTGAGCATGCTGACTTCTCCACGTATTGTTGACTGCCGGCATATTATTGTTTGTCCTGTTTGTGTCTTGCTGGTGAAGGAAACTGACAGCATCTGCGGGATAGTGTACCTCCCAAGTCAAAGTGGCAGCCTACATCGACAGAGAAAGAAGAGTGGTCGCACATATCTCTCCCTTGAAGCCGCTCATCTCGACATCGGCCTCGAGTGTGGCGTTTCTCATCTTCCGAGTCACACCCGGCAAGCACGAGGTTCCGTGGAGGCGGTTTGAGCTCCAAACGGATAAATGAGGAGGAAGGCGTGAAGGCTTCCGCTACGAATGGGTCGACATGATCAACGGCGTCGCCCCTTTTCTTGGCGACATCGAGTGCTGAAATATGCTTCAGTTGTCCAAGAGGAATACTTCCAGCAGAACTAGCACGTCTTCAAGGACAAGTCAACAACCAAAGCTTGTTTTGAGCCGGGCACGGTCGGCAAGTATCCAGTGTCTTCGGTTTGGTCATTCGCCCTATTGGGCAACAGAACCCTCTGCCGGTCTAGAAGGGGAAGTTTGTGGCCAGCTGAATGGACAATATTCGGCCGTAGCAGGTCTAGATGTCGAAACAAGAAGAGCGGGACGTAAATATCTAGGCAGGCAGCAAGAAAGCCCTTCGACCGGCAGCGCAGATTGGTTTCCGAAAATTGACTCCATAGTCGACTCCCAACCCGGCACGGATCGTTCACTCCGCTGGGATTCGTCAGTTTAATTAGGCTTCCGATGATCAGCCACGATCATGTTATTGTCGGGAGCATTGCGGTTGTGGTCGCGTGCTCATCCACTCGGACGGTTGCATAATCGATGAAGAACGTCCATTGTTGCAGAGGCTGGGGAAAACGAGGGTAGGAGGGGAATTTATGTATCCGCCCGTCTCCCGATATGCCGATACATATTCTAGTGGCCACGAGTGCATTCATATGCAAGGCTGAGGAAATCGTTGACTGATCAATCTCTAGGGATATCCTGCCATGCACTGTACCGCTGTCTCAACTTCAAGCATGCTGCGCTGGTCATGTGGGGAGCTACTGCTTCGAGACGAGCCTGGACACCCGTTAGGTTGGACTCGGTTGGCTATATGAAGCTGATACTTCGTAGTTGGCTTCAACGGTTCCCGGCCGTTGAAATACCACGCGGCTCAGAGCCCGCGGTAAACCTCGGCCGTCCAACGGTGGAAAAAGCAATTTTCGAATCAATACGCAAGCTTTTCCCTCTTTGAGACTACCGATGCCGCAATGTTCTGCAGTGAATGCCTTGAGATGGTGGCGTCCCCAATATATTTGGACCCTGAAATCCTCGGCCGTTCCCAAATTTCCACCATTGGTTCCGGCACGGCAGTTTTACTTTATTTACAGCTTCCAATGGCGCAGACGAGCAAGAACGGATCATGGAAGCATTCATCCTTTACGATGGCGTGGCAGAAATGCCGCCAGCATGGTGTCTTACGAAAACATGACGACCAATTGAATATGGTTTCTCGGCCGTGGTTTTCCTCGAATTTCACTTCCTCAACCTTTTTGGAATTCTAGTCTCACGGCTTGAACACGAACACCAGCATAGAATGGATACGCTCTCTAAATAGGCACCGCTGGTTGTGGAGGCCAATCCAAGGTCATATTGATACAACAAAGTCATGAACTCTGTCGATATAAAGAGACAGTTGTCGAACCTCATGACAGCTTCTCCAGCTCATTACAACAGTACTCGACATTCAATCGCTCTATTCAATTCACCTTTTAGGGTAACCACCGCAAGTCTGCAACTCTTCGAAGTTTATACAAAATGCTCAAGTCAATTGCAACATGCTTGCTGGCATTCGCCGCCTTGACCTCGGCGGGTCCGATTGAACCTCGTGCCACGTCGACGTCCAGTGGCACAGCCAACTTTGATCGCATCAGCGCCTTTGACCACCCTGAAATGCCCGTAGGATATTACGGAGGTCTATTCTGGACCGGCATCTGTAAATAAATCCCATGCACCTTACCAAGCCTCGAGTCATCATGCTAACACATTGACTAGACGCCGTCAACGCCTCTGATACCACCCAGGGCCTGGCACCCAAGTCCCTCCCCAACCTCGCCTCGTTCGGCTCCGTGACCGCGGACCTGCCCATCATCTCGAGCGTGTACAAGGGCTCGGGCGTCAACAGCTTCAAGCTCAGCTCGCTGTACTTTGGGTGCTCGAACGAGGCCGGCACGGTGCCGGTGCCGTGCAAGGTGTCCGTGTACACGTACGACAAGAGCCTCAAGCTGCTCTCGTACAGCCCCTTCTACTTCACGCCCCAGACCAACAAGACGTCCAAGCTGCTGTACGCCGACCTGAGCAGCACCCCGTCCGCCATCCAGTACGCCCGCTTCATCACCAACTTTGTCAACGGCACCAAGGGCCTCACGTCCATCGACGATGTCAAGTACTCCATCACCACCAACGGCACCAGCGACGCCAAGACCCTGGTCGCCTCGTAAAGCAGTTGAGCTGAACTGTACGGCTTGCCTGGGGACAGCTCGGGCGGCCATACCATCGGCACTAAGGCATTTCTTGCCAAAAGCGAACGACCGATCCTTGGACTTTTACGCACTTGTGTAAATCCACTTCGACACATTCATTTATCCCATTTGTTTTGACATTTGCGCTTGTTCTTGCTTTGTATGGATGAGATGAGGATGTATGAGATTGTGATCGCAGGACTGTGGGATACAATCTCGCCTGTCAATAGCTGTGAATACATACTTGTCTTGCCCGATTCAAAGTTTTCCATGATGTCGTGATATGGGTTGATTCAGTGCATATGCTACATTCGTACGAGGTACCCGACACTCGGGTGTACCCAACACACGGGTGTCAAAAGTCTGGACAAAGTCATCTTCAGTAGTGCAAACAATTCTCCCATTCAGCCGGGCTCAACAAAGAGAGTCCAGAATTGTCTCGTCGGGGTATAAACACTCATATTTGGTCATTATTCCTGTCTTCGTCATGGTATCAAACTCGCATCTCCACATTACAACCGCACAGCCTGTAGGGACAGGCATCACATGATTCTGGTGAATTCACTCCCGCTCCGGCCCTCTGCTCCGCTCATTCCAAAGCTGTCGTCTTGCCCTGAGCCTGAAGATCCTCGCCCTTTCCACCATACGCCGCCGGCAGCTTCTCGCCCAGGTTCTCGACCTTGCTGTCGGGAAACTCGAGGGCCAGCGCGCCTCCATTGCTCATAGGATGAAACTTCTTGATGGTCTTGGGCGCGACGAAGAGCTTCATGGCGCCGTAAATGAATCCCATGATGACAGGGACGTTGACGAAGAACTTCTCCTTGAGGAGCTCGGGGTAGGCCAGGGCAAAGACGCGAATGGTCTCCTTGGAGGCCGCCTTGACGGCGGGGCTCTGGCGGAAGAAGCTGATGGAGAGGTAGTCGTGGACCTGGAATATCTTGTACGGGTCCTCAGTGTCTGTGATGCGCTGGGTGGCGGCCGAGAGGTTGAGTTCCTGGAGGGCCAGCTCCATCAGGGCGGCTCGCCATTCAATGAATCTGGGGTAGTATCAGCGTATAAATATTCGAGATCCTAGAGAAGACTCTTGACTCACTCGTCGACATTGCCAAAGGTAGCATCCATGGACTTGACAATTCCGTAGATGTTCCAGGTGAAGACTTCCTTGGTCTCTGGGGTGTCGCCGCCGTACGAGGTGACGTAGCCAAGGCCATCAAACTTGTCCTTGGCGAACGCCTTCTTGAGCGAGTCGAGCGGCTTGTGCTCGGCGCGCCACTCGAGCGTCTTGGTCAGCTGCTCCAGGGCCCTGTCGTAGTCGCCGTCGTTGGCGTTGAGGAACTTTTGGTATACGATCTGCGACGGGACGTGCGTGTCGGGGTCGCCCAGCGTGACGCCCCAGATCTCCGGGTGGCCCGTCTTACGGGCTGCCGTCGACAGCTGCTGGAGCTTGAAGGACTCCTTGCTCAGCTCGTGGCTAGAGTCCGGGGAATCCGCGGCGGCCTTCTCTCCGAGCTTCTCCTTCAGGACCGACGGATCCGGCTCGGTCGCCTTGGTGTCCATGGCTGGGTCCGTGGGAGAGGTAGGCTGGCTGGAAACAGCGGCCGGCGCGCTGACTGGAGCGCCCGGAATGTCGGGCTTGGGCTCGGCAATCTTCTCCACAGTGGCACTGGCGTCGGCCATGATGTCTGGTTGTGGGAAGCTGTTTGGCTTCCTTCCCGACGAAACACTGACGTCTGCGCGAAGCTGAGTCGGCAGGTTGAACAGAGTCGAGGTTGTTTGTTTCCAGGTGGCTACCCGTCACCGCGGCGACAACGGAGATCTGATAAGATAGGTACCTACGAAACTGTGGAGAGCGGGAGGCAACCGCACCCGAACCCCACCTGGCACTCTTGGCATCTAGGCAGTCCAGCAGCAGCTCTAGGGACTGTTTGGATGTTACATGTTACATTATTACAACCATCAATTTATAAAAAGCAGCAAAACATTGCGAAGATCTTTATAAAATTCCAACGACTTGAACACGCTTTTGAGACTTGACTCTCTATTTACATTCGCACAACTGAACTCTGTTATGTCGTCTTCTTGCTCGCATCATATTCTCATCCTAACGTGAACTGGCATCCCATCCTTTGGGTGAACGATGGTGGTGTCGACTTGATACAAGCGCTGGCCACCCACCATGTCTGACGGGGTAGCTTTGGCGCCCCTATAATCTGTTAGCAATCATCAACCATCGCGAATGTCGATCTTACCTCTCCCGATCCCAATCCGCCCATGCTTCTTCCACAGAGAACGTGCGTGCTGTAAACACAGACCCCAGCTTCAATTCCATCATGGCCAGCTCCATGCCGATGCAGTTCCGGGGCCCCAGCGAGAACGGGAGCCAAGCATTCTTTGGCGGACGGAGAGGGCCGTCGCTCGCCAGCCAGCGTTCGGGGAGGAATTCGTCAGGCCTAGTCCAGTACCCGGGGTGGCGCTGAATGGCGGGAGCTGAGAGCCACAGGCCGAAGCCTTGAACCGGATACTCCAGCGATGAATCCGTCCCGGTCAGCCGCAACCCGGCGCGTGACTCGCGGACTGTACCGGCTAGTGGAAACAGGCGCAGCGTCTCCTTGATCACGCCTACCGTGTATGGGAGGGATTGTAGCAGGTGAGGCGACGCCTTGAGAATCTCGGCAGTCTTGTCCAGATCCGAGCCGAGGACTGCGTCATGCTCGGCGCAAAGCTTTTCCAAGCAGTCTGGATGATCTTGGAGCAGCTTCATCATGAAACAGATGGAAGAGGCAGTAGTATCGTGGCCAGCGAAGAGGAATGCTTTCAGGTTGGAGATGAGGGTGTCCACGAATTCTGCAGTTGGCTTTTGGCCATCTAAGTGGTGAACTACTGCAAAGTCAAGGATGGTCTTATTGTCCAAGTCTTCTGAGTCGCTGTCCAGCCTTCTTTGTATATGCGGGAGCAGAGAGTCTCGCATAGTCTTGTTGTTACGATTCACTGCTGCATTGTGCCAAGGCATGCGGCCGACAGGTATTGCCCTCGCAGCATTGGCCATGATTCCCATCAAACGTAGTTGATCGAGCAAAGATCGATTGAGAATGCCATCCGAACTATTTGTCTGCTCATGGAGACGTATACCGCTAAAAATTATCAACACTGGATCGAGACCGGACGAAATTTCCCCGGGTCTGGGGAGAAGATATAGACTCACAGCTGCCCTACAGATGACATCAAAGGTGAGGTTGATTGTCTTCTTGTGCAGCTGAAGAACCGGGCCCCATTTCCCGTCCTTGCCAGACAAGTGTTTGAGGCCGTCGACGAAGACGTCTACCTCTTTGAGTATTGCCGGCAGCAGGGCATTGAGATTTCGCTGACTAAAGCCGGGATTGAATCTGGATCGCCAGGTCTTCCAGTTCTGCCCTTCAGTGCAGATGATGTCGTTGCAAGAAGTGAGGGGCTCCATCATTTGCATAAAGACGCCGACCTTTGGCAAGCTTGTGGTCACGGTAAACTGTGCTGCAGTACCAGGGTCCGTGATCAAGGCCAAGGAGTCGCTGATGGGCCACAGATCCAGATACACGACTGGTGGCAAGTAATCAAGTCCGGCAAAGTAAGTACTGCAATTGGCAGACAGCCATGTATGGAAATGGTGAACATTGACATCTCGTGGATGCGCGTTTGAGAAGTTTGCAAAGATGGGCAAGTGGCCAAACAATACAGAGTGAGGCAGTAGAGGCTGTCGAGTGTTAGTCGAGAAGTTTTCCCATCAGTGTAGGTTTGAACTCGCCAGCCCTTGCGATTGCAGAGATCTTACTGCTCTCCGGTGTTGAAATCCTCGGTACAGTCCTCGCAATATTGCCGCAGTAGTTACCACCACGAGACTGCGGAGGAGAAGCGTTGTTGTAGCGGCCCACTCCATGGTGCCTAGAACGCGTGAGCAGATATAAGTTACAACAGTGACAGTCGTCAGCGTTTCTAAAAGTGTTGTACATTCAACGTCAAGAAGACTTTTTATTGCCATACGTCTGCAAACAGAAGATGCTGAAATCAAAGCATCCCTTGCTGGGAGATGGGCATTGGGCTGCATGAATTCTTGCAATCTGTATGCACTGGTCTACCAACAACACACCGGCAGCATGATCGCCACTCTAGCGTAACATTATACCAGGCAGAGAACACACAGAAATTCTCTGAAGCCTGTTCTCGCATTTCCCGAAGAACAATTCAAGAGCCCTTTGCATAGAGGTTTTTGACGTGCATTGGGCAAGGATTGCATAGTACAGCTGCGGCCCCAGTCGCTTCTGAAAACCAGGTATGCAGTCTTCATCATGCACCTTTGAGGAGAGCCAAGATATTTGTCGGCCAAGAAGGAATAATACTCTAGAGCCGACTGCTGTGGCCGACTGCTTACGCTCATGAAGAATATCATACTAAAGTAGGTGAGAAGGAAGACAACAGGCGAGTGATAACATAAGACAACGCTCATGCAGCTAACATCCAAGTGGAAATGAAGTGCCTATGATGTACCTCGTAGCTCTGGCTTAATGTACTGAACAGCCGCGGGATGCACTTGCGCTAGTGCACTTCAGATTGGACCACGCACTCAGAATTTGGCACGGAAGCAGTGCGAAGCAACAACACTCCATCAAGAAAACGCTCTCTCGGGTCCCTCTTTGATCTCGCTGATAACTAAATCTCTGACATTCGGCATCGTTCTCATCGTCTCACAACAATGGCCAGCCCCGAGACCCATAGGCAAGACAATGCACAAGACCTGCGTGGCCAGACCGTAGCTGAGCTTCTCAGCCTCCTAAATGAGCATATGCTCTCTTCCACAGAAGAACCAGGAAAAGAAACCTATTTCCATCCACCATCCTCTCGCAGAGACATAGAAGCGCTTGCAAAACGGCTGATCAGCAGGCGCGGGCTCTGCGCTCTCGATCCCGACTACGTGGACTTCCTCAAGATTAGCAATGGCTTCTACCTTGACCAACAAGAGCAGGAAGTCTTGTATGACGCGGCTAGAGTTGAGGTGGAGGATTCTGTAGACTTCCATCTTTTCAGAGCGAACCCGATCTTGCATCCACTACCTGGGGATTTGTGGAAGAAGTTCGACTGGGACGACGGCGTAGGAGTCGATCTGGGCCCTGCAGGGGACGAAGGGAATCTCTGGATGTTTGGCCCGGTGGAGCTGCAGATTATTATGAAGCAGTTTGACAAGATTTATCCGTCGCTCACAGATGAGGAAAAAGGGCTCGTCGACGACCTCATAACGGAAAGATATGGCAGCGAGGAGGCAATGAGGGCGCAACAGTTTACCGTCATGGAGTTCTATCATTGGTCACCAGTAGTCAAGATACATCTTGGCTTCCGTGCCTATCTTGAGGAGCTTGTAAGGATGGCCGTCAGCAGGGAAGACCCGCATGAATACTTCCTCTCCTAAATAGAGTGGACATGCAGCACACTCAATTGAACAACGTCTCTGAATAACGTCCCTGAAGAAAGTCCCCGAGTCGTGCCGGGAAACCCCCTTTGAGCGCAAATCTGCACTGCTGCTTTCACCACCGAAGAAAGCTTTTTATGCGGAGGGACTGGCAGGAGAGGAGACTACATGCTTGAGGACCGATTTGGAGAATAACAGAATGACAGGACTCATCAAGTCCGATGGAAATGACGAGACAAAGACCGAGGTAATATAACACGGTGGTTAAATCTAATAAGTAAAATAAATATAATAAGCGCAATACAAATCATCAAAAACGTTACAAGATGCCTGTTTGTATGTTTTGTGTCAGAGTTGTCTGTAAATAACAACTCCCTGCAGCGGCTGTGAAATGATTGCATACGGCTGATTAATTCACCGACCCCCGATACCTACCCCTCAAATATTGAGGCTGAGGAGTCACGACCTGTGCAGAGTCTAGGCAGAGAAGACCGAGTCAATAGAGACAACCAAGAAAGACAACTACCTCATGAATCAATTGATCCACCCTGGACCACAACTGACTCTGCTATACTATATTGGGTACACCTAATCGGACAGCTCCATACCTGCCGCGCCGGTTTAAATTCGAATCGCTTCTTTACTGCAGGGGCTACTGCAGGTCAGGTATCTTTTGGTTGGTGTTATGCATCTTCTGAAATGGACTATTCCGGACGATCCTGGCGAAGACATCAAAATCGAGCTCGAGAAAAATACCCAGGAGCGCAACTATGCCATTCTTTCGCATAGATGGGGAAAGCCTGAGGATGAAGTAACATTCGAAGATATGCGCTCAGGCTCGGACCTCTTCAAAAAGAAAGATGGGTACAAGAAGCTTGAGTATTGTTGCCGACAAGCACACCAAGATGGCCACCATTACGTTTGGATCGACACCTGCTGCATCGACAAATCCAGCAGCGCCGAGCTTTCCGAGGCAATCACCTCCATGTACTCATACTACGAGCAGTCTCAGGTCTGCTACGTATTCTTGGATGACATCGAGAGGGATTCAGCAACCACTACCGGGGACGAATACCTTAGGGGCCACCTTCCCCGTATATCCCAAAGCCTTTGGTTCACCAGAGGATGGACTTTGCAAGAACTCATCGCGCCCCCAAAAGTCAAGTTTTTCGACTCCTTCTGGCAATTTATTGGCTATAAAACGGACAATCAGATGAGCCGACAAATTCAGGATGCTACAGGAATTCACCCAAGCATACTTAGGCACCCAACCGCAGCGAAAGCAGTGAGCATCTCGGGTCGAATGTCTTGGGCCGCGCGACGAACAACCACACGAATAGAGGATGCATCATATTCGCTCATGGGACTCTTTGGTGTATATATGCCACCACTATATGGGGAAGGACACCACGCTTTCATACGTCTGCAAGAGGAGATCATGCGCATCTCCAACGATCACACTCTTTTTGCGTGGACTCGCCCGCCGCCGCCGGAAATATCGCAACACCATACCTTTGAGAGACTTTCTACCATGCTGGCGCTATCGCCTAAGCAGTTCGACGAGTCTTCTGGATTCAAGCCACGACCGTACGATCGCTCCTCCAACACACAAGTTGCCAAGGGAGCTGGACTTGATTACACCACAACAAATGCTGGCTTGTCAATCAATCTTCCCATCGTCCAGGTCAATGAGGAAAACCATCTGTACGCTGCAATTCTCAGATGCACCGAAGGCGAAAGTAAGACGCCTTCTGCAATCCTGCTGCACACAACAGCCAAAACACCACAAAGCTATTTTTGGAGAGCAAATACAACTGTGGGGACCATTGAACGGAGCGGAAATCTCTGGTTCCAAACCGAGCGCCGGGAAGATCTGAAAGTGCAAACCGTGTACATCCTACCAAAGCTGACGTCTGTGTCTCAAGACTACATTGAACCATGCTGGGGCCCGCTGAAGTGTCTGGAGCCCAAAATCGCAGTCAATGCGGGAACGCCACTCGACGAAAGCTCGATAGTCTCTACCACTACATTTAAGGCAAGACGAACCCTGGTGCAGGCCGAAGACCCATTCTCGAGAGATCTTCAATCTCTCAGCAAAGCCCGCCACATGACCTATGGACCGGCTTCCCAATTGTATAAAGAATCCCTCGGACGTCAGCGCATGTTTCCAAAGGGCCTAAGATGGAACAAAAGTCCTCACTTTATTGGACGCTCAGCCCAACTGCAGGAAATCAAGAATCTTCTTGAAGTCCCAAATGGTGAAACTGCAAATCCCGATCTCCTTCTCATCTCAGGTATGGCAGGAACTGGGAAAACTCAGCTTGCGCGGGAATTCTGTCACCACTGCCTGAAGGAAGAACTCTTTAATCCTGTAATTTGGATTCGTTCTGTTACTGATTCAAATATCCTTGGAGACTTCTATCAAGTCGCGGAAGAGATGGGACTTATGACTACAGGAGCTGACCCATCGAATGCGATCTCCATGGTGTTACAATGGCTCAACGGCCTCGACACATTTCTGTCATATCCTACTAGGGGCTCTTTCGCAGGTCAATATCTCATTGTATTTGACAACGTTCAAGATGCCCACTCATTGGATCCCTTCCTGAGGGAGTTTTCTCTTCAGGGTGCAGGGCGCATCCTTGCGACCAGCCAAAGTTCCCTTCTCGGTTGGAACCTCGACGTAAGAACCATTGTTCTGGGCCCTCTCGACGATAGCGAGGCTCACATGTTGCTCCAATTGGAATCGGGTGAAACTTCAGACTTGACTCAGATAGTATCGAAGATAGGCGGTTTACCACTTGCCTTACACACGGTCGCACAGCTTCTCAACGCATCAGGGCTTTCAGTGGATAAATTCCTTGAGAAGTATGGGAAGCACGAGGAACATCAGAAATCTGATGATCACAAGAAGGAATTTGATCGAAATCAGCACATTGGCATTGATCTTGGCCCTACTTTGAGCGAGAGTTTGGAGCTCAGTTTTCACATGCTCGAGCCTTCCAGCCTTGCTCTCGTTTCGACAATGTCATTCTTTGATCCCAAATTCATATACAATGGAATTCTGATGTCATTGAGGTCATTACCTCTCGAACATTACCCGAGAACTCCAGAAATCTTTCGCAGCAGCTTGCGGGGCTTACTGCTGGCGTCATTAGTCGCTAGATCGGTACAGGGCCGTGGACTGTCGATGCATCGGGTCATCCAAAGGGCGATCCAGGACAGGACGGATACCGACTCCTACAACAAGGCATTTGCCACAGCAATCACCTTGATCCACTCTGCTTGGATTCACAGAGGATCAGATAGCAACGGGCGAGAGTGGATCTTCAAAAACATATTGCCGCATCTACTCCGACTTGAGGAACTGGCAGATAAAGTGCCGGAGTCGGAAGACAAGTTTTTCAGCAAAGAGAAGTTGGCGAGGCTTTTGCGCTACAAGAACGAGTAGGTTTCTTTCAAGACCAAAGACAATGATTATGTTGCTAACATCAAGACTGTAGAATCGAACTTGATGGATGATCCCATCTCACCTGAGCAAATGTGTACCCGGGGGGCCGAGGACCATCAAGGAGGGCTACCAGAAGGGGTGGTAAAAAACTGCTAGATATACCGGAGTAGGAGTGCATTTATTGGGAAACACTTCCTGAACACTCGTTCTCCAACGGCATCTATTCAATACCGGTGGTACCGTCTGCCAACATCTTCGCATAGTCGTCCAAAATGCTAGCTGTCGCCGAGGCACCAAAGCGCCGAGCGCCAGCCTTGTAGTAGGCCAAGATTGCATCAATAGTATAGCAGCCTCCAGAAGCCTTGATGGTGGTTTCGGGCTTCAAGATGGATCGGAGCAGGGAGACTTTCGCCAACGATATTCATGCATCCAAGGCAGGCGCAACCGGAAAGAATGGCAGCAATATAGTATATGCAAGTATCTCAGAGAGATGTTAGCAGAGAATTATCATTTGAGCAAACTTGACCTACAAAACCCCGATACTTGGGCACGAATTCTGGGATGGGAGATTTCTTGCAGCAGAGTCGGTGCCACCGCCAGAGCAGTGGAAGTGCCGAACCCAGTGATGGCACGCCCTGCACAGAACACGCCAACGTTTGTGGAGATGCCCATGACGATGGCGCCAACGGCCTGTGCGTTCCTCGATTAGCCAACGGATTTGAAACGTTGGTTGAGAAAGAATTCCCTACGAACCGTGATCGTGTAGCCAATCCACACACTCTAGCGACGCCCAAAGCACCGGGAAATCTCATCGCCAAAGAAACTGGCAACCAGCCCTGGCAGAAACCCAGCAGAGTTCATGAGCCCCAGCATCGACGGGCTCGGGTGTCCAAAGTACTCCTGCCAAGGATCGATGCTCTGAAGGCCATTGAAGAGACTCCCATCGTCTGTGAGATGAAGTAAGCTACCCGAAGCTAGCACCCCGTGGTAAGATGCCGAAAGCATCGACAGTCGACACTTGACCTACATCCGTTGAAGAAAAGAGTACCACAAAGGCCAACACAATGCAGTACTTTGATACGAAGGCCTAGTTTGTAAAGATTAGACTAGAAGTAGACGGATAAGAAGTTCGATCGTCCGAAATCACACACTTGGATCGAGCCACCAATGCTTGTTGGTGTTATTCGGCACGTCTCTGAAGCTGATCGTGACGAGGTACTCAGAGCTAGAGATTGCCATGGTGTCCCAGAAGGCCTGCTACTGCGATATCGGGTAATACCTTCTATAATTGATTGAGGGCTAGCAGGATATGGGTACTGCTAAGGTATCGTCAAATCGTTGGACTCATTTGACATAACATTTAAAGACCGGTCGGTTCTGATTCCTCGGAATGCACTTCAGATTTATCTTGTCCTCAAAGCAGTAGTGGGCTGACTAGTAGAGTCGTACTTGGGGCCAGCTTTCCTCCATCAGTCACCCTTGGAGTGCTTCGATAGAACCATTTTGGCCCTGTCCACTACGTCTACAACCGAACCAAGGGGGTACTCAATGAGGCTTGCTGTTTCCAATGCCTCGTTGAACTATACCACAAGAAGCTGAATAAGACATGAATACGACTGAAGGGTACTACGCATGAACAAAGGCGCGGGTCAGTTTTCCGTCGTTTTTCGGCTTTTCTAAACCTCCGTTGTCCTAAAGGTTGCTGTCTCGAGTTATTTCCAGTGGCCTGGCCTGAGCAACACCAAATAAGCAGGTGGGGAATACACTCACATCGTCACCTCATATTCCTTCCATCGCATCATCATACGCGTCTCCAGGGAAGTCGTTTATTTCATCGGCATCTCTGATGGTTCGAGTGACATCTTAGCGGCAGCCGCAATGGCTCATTTTCAATGCGGAGACTAATTAAACCTAGGGAAAATCTGGGGTAACGATCCACAGCATGATATGTGAAGTATCTGGGGTATAGCCTGGCTCCTTTCCCTCTCCCTGCTCGTTTCGGCCATGCTGGCGGGTAGGCGGCAGACCGCCTGTACTGAAGCGCCCTTCCGCCCGTGACGATGTGGAGAAATTGCAGCAGAAGACATTAGGCCTTGGACCTGTATAGGAAGACTAGCCAATATTACAGTCTAATGCGGAGATGCTCCACGTGTCTGTGTATAGACTATTTCTTAATATCCCGTAGTCTCCTCAGTATTACAGAATTTCTGCGGTTTTCTGGCTTTAGTTGGGTAGCAAATCGTTTGGATCCATACCACCTTATCGAAGTCGCGATGTTGAAAGGCGATTTCAAGGGGCGCACTGTCCCAGTCGAGTATGGCCACTCAAAGCCAGCTCCCAAGATGCAATATGTCATGTCATATTGGGAAAAAGCGGACTAAAGGTAAATCTCAAAAATGAGTTCTGAACCAGTAATAGATGAATAGGCTGACATTTGGGGACGAATCTTCAGGTATCACGCTTAATCATGGGCACGGCTACGTATGGGACCAAATCCGACGTGGCTTGGCGGGTTGAAGAGGAAGAGGCCTTGAAACATTTGCAGGTCGGCATCTAACCCTGCCATTACAGATGTTCTGAGACCACGCGATGCTGATAGCTGTCCAGAGGGCCTGGGAGCTCGGAATCAACACGTTTGATACATCCAACTTCTATTGCAATGGAGTGAGCGAACAGATACTCGGAAAGTTCTTGAAAACGGTTCCAAGGGAGGCTGTGGTAGTCATGACAAAGGTAAGAGTTTCTCGATTTCCAGGACCATACACAGGCTGATCTATGACATAGTCACACTTTCCTGTAGGCGATTCCTCGACGCAGGGACCCGCAGGACTCACCCTGACCGCCGGCAATAATCGGAAGGTAATTGTCAGCTGTTATTTACAGTTAGCTGTCGCTCATAATATTCCTTTCAGCACATCTTTGACAACATGCGACTTGCCTTGAAAAGGCTGCAGATCGACTACATCGACGTCCTCCAGGTAAGATCCCCCTATCATTGTATAGCTACCCAAGCCAATCAACGAAATTAATTACACCGCTTCGACTACGAAACTCCCGTAAGCTATATTAATGACGCTCTTTTTTCTCTAAGGGTCAACATGCTGATTCAGACTATCAGATTGAGGAGACCATGAAGGCCTTGCACGATGTTGTACAAGCCGGCCACGTACGGTACATTGGCATGAGCAGCTGCTGGGCGTGGCAATTCCACGCAATGCAGAGTAAGTTCAGGCTCCGAGCTGAGAACTGGCGACTCAGCTTACGTTGGGATAAAGATTACGCAATCGCAAACAATCTTACGCCATTCATCAATTGTCAGAACTTTTACAACCTGCTCTACCGCGAGGAAGAACGAGAAATGATGCCATTGCTCAGACACCTTGGCGTCGGCAGCACGCCGTGGAGCCCCATGGCCAAAGGCCGTAAGCTTTCCCTCGCTGTGGCTCAACGGCACTGCGTGCTTACACAGCTCATGACTTGTCACAGACTTGACGCGTCCCTTGGACCAAGCTTATGACACTGTGCGCTCGGTACGTATGCCGTATGATGGAATGGCGGGTCTTGACATGTAATCGCTGACTTGTGTTCAATTCGGCTCAGACATCGGATGCATACCACGATGAAGCTATTCTCGGCGTCGAGTGGGAAAAGGAGATCAATCGCCGAGTCCAAGAGTTGGCAACCAAGAGAGGCGTGTCGATGGCACAAGTAGCCCTGGGTAAGTGAGCCCACATCTGCTCAACGACAAGTGCTTCTCTCCCTTCTAACATAAGGACTCAGCATGGGTTCTGCATCAGGACGTCGTTGCGGCTCCCATCATTGGTATCTCAAAGATGGAGTGCTTCGAAGACACCATTGCAGCCTTGGATCTCGAGCTCAGCAAAGATGAGATTGCATTCCTCGAAGAGCCTTACCAGCCGTAAGTTTTCAGGCTACGTAGATCTTCGAGACCATGAAACTAACAATTATTACTCGGAACAGGCGATCGGTTGTAGCATTCACCTGAATTGACAAACGCGCACATGTAAAGCGGGTAATGAATGACTATCGAGAGGAGAAACTGTCTGTACCATGGGGCAAGGAATGAGAGCTTTTATGAATCGAACTAGTCAGAATGGAGAATCAAACCACCGTGAGAGACGTCGGGACTGATTCAATTACTCCACCCAGCCAGATGGATCTACTGAAAGAAGTCGAAAATCCGTTGTCCAACTGCGGAATAGCCCGGCACGAAGGCGTCTCCAAAAGCCTGCTGCCATGAATCTGCGACGGATCGTCCTTGTTAGCATCAATCTCAACATGCGCATGTATTTCTAAGCACGAAGAACTAACCATAAGTCGAGTTTGGTTTTGCCACGCAGAGCTGCACAAGCGTCGTGTTGACACCAGTGATGAAGTTGAGCCTGGGAAACGCCGCCTCAACGTTGTCATACTCGGCACTCGTAATACCATACGCTGCGAGAGAGGCCAGCCCTTGCAAATCAATCAAGACGCCAGTCACCAGCACGGCCACCGTCGGCTGCTTGTACAAAGAGAACCTGTACTCGGAGCTGAGCAGTACCGAGTCGAAAAGCAGCTGCAGCCGGTTGGCGTCCCAGGCGGCGGCCTCGCTGTCATTTGAGACCCGGCGCTCGACGAAGTCGGTCGTCGCGGAGGCGCTGTCGACTTCGAATCGGCGATCCGGGCTGATCCAGGAGGCGTTGAGCACGAGGCCGAGGTCGTGCAGCATCGAGCCGATGGCGTGGACTTCGAGGTCGACGGTTTCTTTCAGCGTGGAGTTGTGACTCATGACGAGGGCCCCGAAAAGCCAGGTACGCATAATGTGATTATACAGGTAGACATCGCTGGTTTGTTGAGCAAAAGATTGGGCCGCTCGCACACTGTTGACAAGGGAATTAATGATTTGAAAAGAAGGAGATGTGTTGCAAATTATGGGTTTGGCTTACAGAGGCGTGTCAATGACTTGGACACCGCCAATCACCTGTGTGGGTTTCTGATGGATACCTCGGGGGAGCACATGGTGGAAGCCGAGAGAGTGGTGGGCCTGGAATGCGAGAAGCATTTGAACAATCCAAGTGAGCTTGAATTCCATGATTTCAGATTCCAAAAGATTTCAAAAGAAAGATCGATTCGCTCTCTGCTTTGAGAGACTCATTAGAACAGAGCTTGCTGGCGATAATGTGCGCTTTATAAAGATTATTGAGATGAGCTTTTGAAGAGCATTACAAATTCCCGTGCATACGACAAGTTAATCAGAGATTTTACCGCTTTGGGAAGAACAGATACTTCCTAAAGGGGAAGTGTGGATCTCAGCACCTATCATGCCATGCCTGTGATTACTCACCAGGTACAGACGAGATGGACAAGGGGCAGCAGGTGGTCGGTTATAGCCAGGCTACACGGTGATGCGGCAGCTGAGCGGCACAGCTCTTGGATTAAAAGGGAGGACAGGAATATTGTGCAAGCAGCGATACAAGAGACAGACTATACTCTTGGTTGATTGCAACAGGAGTAAATGTTTTCTATAGTGTTTACCGACGTAATCCGCTCCGACCAGTTTGCTGCCTCCCAGAAACTATCCGATAGTCAAGGCTTTGGCAGCAGGGTGGGTACGATATCGAAAAAAACTATTTATAGGCTGCATCACCAGTCATCTGGTCCAAATGTATGCATGTCCTTCCAAAACTGCTCAAACTGCGAGCGATAGGCTTTTTCTGACCAAATGAATTGCCTCATAACCTCTATCAGTTCTGCCAAGGAATCAAAATTGCGTTTAAATCGCTGTGATTCGCAGTTCTTCTGCAGGAGCTGCTTGTATCCGGAGCGTATTGTTCCTCTAGGGGAAAATGATCCGCCCAGATGAATCATCCAGGTCAGGAGATCCGGATCATCGTTCCAGAACAGGTCCTCATCTGACTGTTGCAGGCTGTGTAACAAGTGCTTGGACACATAGGACTTTTCCCCGTCCGGGTCAGCATATTGTAGCTGGAAGTTTCATCCTATCACGAGTAAGGCAAATCCTCGGAAGATATTACATACAGGTATCGCCGAGTGTCGCCAGACTTTGGAACAGAGCATACAAGCACTGAGATATGCAGCTAGATGACAGGCTTCCAAGACCGGAGAAAGCTTGGGCAGATCTACGAGCCTAGACCCGATGGATGCTTGATGATTGTCGACTCGGAGCATTTCGATGGGGTTCTGGCACGAATAGCCCGGGAGGTCTTGGACACATTGCAGCGCATGAATATCCTTGAGGACCTCAACGAAGTCCTCTGGGAACAGGTGCGCGCGTTGCTGGAACCCGGGTGCTAGAACAAAGAAGGTGGAAGCAAAAGGGTCTCGCTTCCACTGAAGCTCGTCAAAAGTTGTGTAGTCAACGACTCGGTCCGATCCAGTCATGATGGATGCATTTAAATCCTGCCTGTCCAAAGCACAAAAAACCATAAGCGATTTCCAGCTCAGCACACAATCGTGTCGGAGAAGTAATGGCTCACCAGAAGATGGCTCGCTTGATCCCGTCAGTCAGGTAGATGGGATTCGACTGGCCCAGGTCGAGCAATCGTCGTATCGCGCTCATGTGGAGCTGGACTTGCCACCGCATGCCCAGTCGAGCCTGACGTATTACTGCGCGTTAGCCATGGAATCACCTCTTGGTTGTTTGCATTTACGGACCTCCACTCCGGCAAGAAGCAAGATGGCGCCTAGCGTAGGCAGCGACAACGCCGTATCGGGAGAGCTCATTCTTCCACGAACGGCGGCCAGCGCCTGGTTTTGGTACTCAATGCACTCGTTGTCCATGTTTCCCCCAGTCACCGCCAACGCAAAGGTAAGCTTGACGGCATTCAGCAGGGCCGGGTCGTCAATATCAGTGCGGAAGACGGAGCCAAAGTCCTGGAATAGGACCGGGTGCGCAACGCTGAACACGGGCTCGGCAGCGCATCTGGCGGCACCTACGTACAGGCATAAGTACAGGCCGCAACAGGCCACGAGGAAGCTTACCGTGACTCAGCAGAGTTCTCAACCTCGGCGAATCCCCAAACAAAGTCTCGAAAGGTCCGTACACTGACGGAGAGACGAAGACGGACCAGGGACTGACTGTTTGGCTGGATGCGACAGCGTCAGCCCTCGACGATTCCTCTTGGGGTTTTCGAGCAAGCTTTAGGGCCTGTCGGACAGCGTGCGATCGTGCTAGGCGTCTTTTGCCGCGATCTTTGGCTTCAGTCGGGTTTTGTATTGAAATGAACTGGAAATCGCTGTCTGTACCAGGAATTAGTTCTATATCCTCAAGTCCCAAGCGCGAGATGCTAGTCTTGGCTTACTTTCATTGGCTCTATTATTTGTTGCCTCGTGGGTAGAAGACTTGGTCCCAGCCATGGTGCAAAAAAACGAAAAATGAGAAAAGGCGTCATAATCTCTGGTGTTTGGCTGCAGGAAACCCATTATGGAGTATGGAGTGATGCCTTCTTGATGGCCAGGGCATTCTCTAGAGGCCTGTTAGGCTAGCTGCCTTGGTAATAGCGCTGTAGCTGCATGCTGGAGGGTCCTGGATGTGCAGGATACGCGAGCTGAGTATAAGCGAACCAGATACGGTTCCAACCCACCATCTCTCCGGACCTTGCCTTGGTAATCCCAGCAATTGATATTTCTAGCTCTTTAAATGGTTCATCTCTGGGAGTATGCACAGGGTTGTTGGTTACCGAGCTCTTCAAGCATGATGGAAATCTTTCGCTGTAGCTTCTTCGCAAGAACTAATGCAGTCATGGTTGTAGTTAGTCGCGCAGCAGCTGGTTGGAGGCTTTGAGCAGGCGCATTTGGTTCAAACAGAAATTGCAATTAAAAAATTTCAAAGATCACATGAATCTTAGCTTTTTCTACGATTGTTTGGCTTCGCTTTCCTAGGAATCTGAGCGCGATCGATATGATCACATACCATTGATTGTAAACTCTGATCTGATTCAGTCTTGACGTTGTACACACACTTTCTCACTTCCTACTCATTTGTTGCAACCTGGCAGCGCTTCAAGCGAAAGCAACCTTGGCACCTCCGGGAACGAGATCAGTAAAGACTCGCACGGGATCGTACTTGTCTCTGATCGCCTTGAGCCTTGCCAGGTTCTCGGCTCCATAGGCCGGGTACAGTTCGGGAATCTGTGCCTTGGATATATCACTCAGGTACATGAACGGGAGCGGCCCGAGCCCAGCAGCGGAAAGCTTTTCTTTGATGTTCGCGTTGGCTTGGGCGTGGACCGCAAACACACGCTCGTCGTCTTCGGGGTTCGACCACAGAGGGGTCTCGACGTACCAAATTGCCGGGCCGTCGTCACTTCCCAGTCCCATGGCATTTTCAGGAGCAGAAGTCACGATGGATGTAACCGGAAGCATGCTGAACGTGGCCGAGAAGCCTTGGACCTCGGCCAGTTCTGCAATGGATTCGAAGTAGGTGTCGAAAGCAATTCTTGCCGCTTGTGCGCTGGCCGCGCTCGTCAACCAGTTGAAACTTGCTCGTGTGCCAAGAGTAGGGGCATAATTGAACGAATTCGTCCACTCGCCCATCGTTGTCCGCGTGATATTACCTCTGGTGATGGGAAAGACGGGAGCGGTGAAGTTTTCGAGGCCAAGAGGAACGTCGCCCTCACCGCTGTACCAAAGGTAACCATCAAACGAGATATCGCTGCTGCGCGATGGCACCCAGCGGGTCTGACCCTCGAAGGAGGCCTTGGGATACTCGGCGCCGTGAAGGGCAAACTGCTCGACACTCTTGATATCTCGATCTGAAACGTTGGCTCCCCAAGAGACCGTCCCGATCAAAGCGGAGGAAATTGGCAGCGTGTTAAGGACAGCTGAAATGACGACACAGTAGTTGTTGCCGCCCCCCAACAAGGCCCAGAACAGGTCCGGGTTCTCATCGGCACTGGCAGTCACCAGAGTTCCATCAGCGAGAACGCACTAGAACACAATCAGGGCGTGTTAGCCAACCGGGATGTCTTCATACGGGCATTCTGATGATATCACTTACGTCCAATGATTTAGCAGTATTCGACATGCCGAACTCGTAGGCCATAAAGCCAAAGGGGCCCCCTCCAGGAATCGCGCCAATGACTCCGCCATTGCCAGAACGAATACCATTGACACAAACTTCATAATCGTCCAGATAGGCGTATAGTGGAGGCCAAGTCACCCCAGACCCAATGGTAACAGTCTGGTGGTCATCCGAGATAGCCATGGTGCTCAGGTTCGTCATGGCCATTAGGATGCCCTCTGGGCCAATGTTGGCGGCATTATCGATGGCCATTGCGCCTCCGCTACGAATGCCGAATTGGACTTGATTCTCTTGGAAAGTCCGAAGTGCGAATTGCACATCTGCCGTACACTGTGGGGCAAAGATGCAAGACGGGCCTAGATACGTCGCCGAGGTCCACGAATCTAGGCCAAGCATGTCAGTAAACTTGAGCTGTACGGGGAGTGAATCTCTGGCAGGTTCCTACATTCATTCTCATACTTGTATCGCTCAGACCCAGGGAAGAAAGTTCTGTCAGGATAGTTCGCTAGCAACGCACTACATCCATCTTCGACGGCAGTGGAGGTCGCGACCGTGACAAGTGCGGCGAGACCGAGGACAGTGGTGTAGGACAGCATCTTTCAAGAAATTGAGAGACTTCTAATATTGATGGAGGAAACGCGCGCCAGAAGCTTGATGCAGAGCAAAATCTTCCCTTCAAAGAATAGATGCCCTCATCTTATATATACGCGCCGGATTGCAAGGTACAGACAAGTCAACTTTTTTCTCTCTCCATAATTTCCCATGTCATAATTAAGCGCAAAGTCGTTGCTCAGGGTCCAAAGTGTTGTCTTGGCTTGTTTCGAGCTGCTTGTTTAGTCACTAGAATGGATATCATTCGATGAAGTATGAGATCTTGGACAATCATCGCACACATGCACATCATAACACATGTTGTAGCCAAGGCTTCCAAGGAGCATGGGTGTTTCTTGGGAACACACGAGGTTCACAATCGAATCAAAGTTTGTCATGGTTGGGAGAGGGCAAGTAGATATCTAAGCAATTGGAGACATGGCAGCGAGCTTTTTCCAGATTCGAGGAGCCAAGGATGATCGCATGAAATAGAGTTGGTTTCTTCCATTCTAGCAGCGATGGACAGTCTTTCAAATATAACTAATTGCTTGGCTCGTTGGCGCTGCGTCTCGGTTTCGGACGTTGCTATGATTGGGTCTTGGCAGACTGTACCACTTGGCCAAGATTCTTGGGCATTGAAATGACAATGGCAAGATCAAAGCGACGACCAGTCAGTACCGGAGAATCTATGCTAGGAGACGATCGGAATAGAATCCCGATAAACGACGGATGGAGCGTCTTGCCGAGGAGTAGGCGACAAGGTCACGGCCCTCAATCGTCCGGCTCGGCGGCGGAGAAGAACGGTATCAATGTTGGACCGCCCCACTCGACGATACTGCATCATCTTGTTTGAGAGCGACGGCCAGTTTGCTCGTTCGGCAACGTCACACGGCACTCCATTTATTTGCTCCAATCAGCAATGTAAATGTGTTTGATTTCTGACTGGTCTTTTGCAAAATAAGCAGCAGCCTTTTAGAGAAATCCTACCCCCATTGTGTTCATTGCTGTCGCCCTCCTTTCTGCTTGTGCGGTGGAGGCTGAGCAGCCGTGGATTACAAGCTTTCTCAAAATGACAAAAGGAAATCGAGAAAAAAGAACAAACAAGACCGGGGATTGCCCAGTGGTCACCCATTTAAGTGTTAATCCAGCGGTTATAAGACATATTTACCTAGCCAGATGGCATCCAGGGCTGTAGTGTCAAAGTCATGCAAGATGTCGATCTCGACACCATCTGGTTGTGCCGACTTGTTCTTCTGCAGCTCAAGGAGTTCCAGACCGGCTTCATACAGACTAGGCGTCACGATCCTGAGCAAAAAGTCGGGCGCCATGATGTCCGTCCAGGGCTTCCGGTGGGCTGTATGGTACAGGCCCGAGGGCCTGACGATGCTCGAGACCGCAATAATTAAGAGCTCCGAGAAGCTCTTCCATGGAATATGATAGCAAGACTTGGTACCGTTTTTGACGCGTGGTTGTCAAGGAGAAGCACCCGCCGCACGCTGCGTGACATCCGAGATCCTCAGGCTGTCTAAAATGTGCCGTCCGAATGAGTTCCAACTTGTGAATTGAAGCAAGAGACTTCCAATCCAGTCTTAATCCATGGACGTGCAAAGGCTATCCTAGAGATTAAATCTGGAACTCATGTAAAGTCTGTAGTATTTCATCAGCTGGGTTATGTGCAGCAGTTTCATCGATCCGCGCATGAAGAAAGCGCCAATGACTGCGTTCAGGCGATCTGGAAATAACAAACGATGTTCGAAATATTTATTTGAGTAGTGCATTTCATCAACTATCCTCACTCACTGGGTTATAGCCGCAACAAAAATCTTCAGGATGGCATTTCCGCAGAAGTTGTTCAAAGCGGTCATATTTCGTCAACACGATAATGGCGATACTTGTGGGAGACTATATCAAAGTAATGAGCTCTTAAATGCATGCGCTGATATATTATTCCAGGCCGCCGACATTCTGGTCTTCCTTTAGATGCTTCCCGTAGCATGCCGTGTCTATCACGAAAATGATTGTAAAGGCGCAAAAAAAAAAAAAAGGATGTAAGTCGATTTCTTTCACTTGATCCATGATATAACCAGTATCCAAAACCAAAAGTAGAATTAAAGATGGTCTACATCTACGAAAAGAATGTGTAAGCAAACAGACTTGAAAACCCTTCCCCTGTGTTCTGCATCTACGAAAAGAATGTGTAAGCAAACAGACTTGAAAACCCTTCCCCTGTGTCCCCCAAGCGGTGCCACAATGATGCATAGCCACAGGTGGCGCATCAACAACCTCCAATACACGCTCATGATTGAGCCAATATGAGCCAGTGAAGCGCGGGTTCCATCTCTATGAATGAACCAACGATGTAAACAATACGCGATGCTGTTTACTTCTCCAAAACCGACGGGCATACAATGACTCTTCTCAAACTGTCTTTCAAGGCCGCTTTTCTGCCCACCAGAAATGCCAAGGCCTCGACATGCTCCTTTGTAGATAAGACGAGGGATTTCGGATCGGCGATTTTCAACAGGGCTTCAATGTCTGTGATATCGGTATCAGCCTTCGGCGTCCCCTGGCGCTCAAACTGTGAGAGCAACTTCTCTCGAAGAAGCCACCATGGCGGCATAACAGGAATCTTGCCGCCTCCCGCTGATGCCGACGACGCTTGTGGGAAATCAAGTTCCATGATTGGATTTGAAGCTTTGTCTGCAATGTTGTACTGTGGCCTTCCTGGCCAGTTTTGGACATCGAAAATCTCGACTTCAACAAGGAGTTTTCCTCCACGGATTGGAACTGCAGGAATCTTTACTCCGAACTGTTCAACAAATTGAATACCTCCTTTTTCGAGCAGCCAGTTTGACACCATCTCGGCGTTGCAGCCTTCCTTGACTTCGACGATAAGGTCTAAGTCAGAAGTACCACGCCAGTCCGTTTTGTTAGACACTCGAAGAAGTGAGCAAGCACTGCCGCCAATGAGTGCAAATTTAACCTGCGTCTTGAAGGCCTTTGATAGCTGGTCGAAGAGCTTGGATACTTTGCGAGCTACATCCACGAGCTCCTCGGCTGTGAGTTCAGTAGATTGAGACATCTTGCATTCGCGGGTACGGCAGCGAGAAGTTATTCAAATAAATCGGAAAAAGAGAAAAGAGATAAAATAATGAGTTTAGTTGTGATATTGAAGATTGGATAGAAGTGAATGATGGATATTGAAACGTTTCAGAGTCCTCTCATACGATATGAGTATATATACTTGGTTTATCAACACCGGAAGACCCCCCTTGAGCGTTCAGCGTACAGATAATATGTTAGGACACACACCATCCTTGACATCCTATCCTGTATTGCGATCTCTCCTTTCATTCCTCATGAGTGATGTGTGATGAAAACAGCTCTATGAATGAAGTCTACCGAGCGTGGTAAGAAAATGAAGGTGGGAAGACAAACCAACATCACAGTGCCATGGACCATCCCGTATTGATCACAACAAAGAATTGGTAACTATAGCGAAGAATATGCGGCATAACAGATCTTCGGTCTGCTAGTATTATCTTTAGCTTCATTCCTGATGGTTGACAGAAATGGTTCTGGTGATGGAGTCTACCGGATGCGGTAGAAAGATGAAGGTGGGAGGGCAACGACCATCTCAGCGCCCTGGATTATCTCGCATCAATCACAACAAAGGAAATATAGTTATATGTGAGACGACAAGCTGTTATGAAGCTTCAATCTGCTATTGTTGGCTCTTTCTTCATTCCTGGTGGGTGGTGGAAACAACTCTGGTGATAGAATTTGTCGAACCTAGTGAGAAGGTGAAGGTGGAAGAGCAAACCTTCACCCGCGCCGCCGTGGACCATACCGCATTGATTACAAAAAAGAACCCATAGCTGAATATAAGGACATACGCTGTCATGGAGCCTCGTTCTGCCATTTTTGGCTTTTCCTTCATTCCTATAGAGAACCAACAGACAAGCGTTAAAACGTACGCCATGATGGAGCTTCAGTCTGCAACTGTTGGCTCTTCCTTAATTCCAACAGAGAACCAACAGCTCAGTGATTCTTCCCGGTTCGTGTCCGCGGAATCGGGGCTCTCCTTCGAATATTGGAAGATTACAATAGAAAACATTCGGCTTAAGCGCCCGTGGGATATGAAAACACTTCTTGACTCCTGCCTCCCCCCTTGACCCGATTCTAGCGGCCGGGAATTCATGACTTTGGGGTACAAGGTAATACCTTTCCGGCGATCAATCCTCTTCTGTCCACTACTCATGGAGCTGTGTACTTACATTTGGGTGCCATGGAGAGTGGAGAATAAGCGCGCGAACGAATGGATAGTGGGCCGGGCCGTCTTCGTCACCCCAGTGATGTACTATATATAGGGTATATTTGAAATGTGGCAGTGGAGTCTTAGAATGCCTTTTGTCATGACTCATAACGGAACAGGAACAGTGGGTATATAGCGCCGATCCCCTCTTTGGATTAAACTCCCATTCACCAAGGCTCAATTCCCGTCATGTCAATTGTATGACTTGACAGAATCAGTTAGCGGGTATCTGTACATAGCTGAACGAGTCACGACCGCGAACAACCCCACACTTTATTCATCACCGCCGCGACATTTCTGCCTAAGGCTACGCAGGTCACAGGCACATGTACACCGTATATTCCGCCAAAAACAACTCTCCCCAACAGTCGCCATAGTCCGGCTCCCTTTACTCCAGTACTCCAGCTCAATGAACCTTCTCACCGAAGTTTTGAAACCCGTTCCATTGGTGGTTTGGGGCGGACCTGCCCTACAGCACTGTGGAGTAAGGGCGTTCATCCGGGTAGGTGCTACCATTCTTATCAACGAGACACACCATATTTCACATACTGATATAAGCGTCAGGGATACATCTTCGTCATCAATGAATGCGATCGTGACCTCGCTGCGTCGAAACTGCTTGACGCTGGATTTGTCAGCGCAAGCTGGTCGTATGGTACCTGCGACCCTGCCGTATTGGCAAAACTAGATGACAAAACCAAGCAAATACACGAGAACGAAATCCCACGTTGGAAAGACCTTGATGATAATTCCATCCGTTTCGAATTTCCCCCGAAATATTGCGTTATTGCCAATGAGCCTGTCGCTTTTGTCCTTTCCTCCTATGTTGGTCTTCCACCGCCACCTTTGGGAAGTGTAGGAGCAAGCCGAGGCAAAGCAGAGCAAGAAGCAACGCCATCGCAGCAAAACGAGACATCGCAGCAAAACGAGACATCGCAGCAAAACGAGACATCGCAGCAAAACGAGACATCGCAAGAAAAAGCGCTACTACCTCACGCAGAGCAATCGTCTGAAAAGGGTGTAACCGAAGATTCTATATTCACCTGCGTAGACGGTTTCCTCTACTATCCGTGTCTTCCGGCTCTGCTTGAAAGCCTCATTCGCGTTCGACTCCGCATGCCCGAGAACACATTTGGTGGCTGGGTATCACAGCTGGAGGTTTGGGCCATCCCCTACCTGTGGGCACAGACCATGGCACCAGAGGACGTTTTGGACGGAATAGAGGACGAAAAGATCAAGGCATGGTTCAACAAGAAAACTTTGAGATTCGAAGGTGGCATGGACCGTGTAACTATTACCAAGAGAAGGGGACGGCTGCCTAATACGGCTCGCTCGTGACACCGGGTGTGGGACCATATGGATCTCTCTCAGCACAACGAGGACGCTGCAACCCAGCAGAACAAAAACTACATCACCTTTCCTCGCATGAGGCGAGCCTATCCCCATCATTAAGAGAAACAAAAAAAAAAAAAAACATACAACACCGGGGATTCCCCAGTGGTCACCCACCTGAGTACTAATCCAGCGGTTACTAGTTTATCTAGGGCAGAGCGGACGGGATGCCGAGTTCTCTAGTACCTATGGTCGTATGTACTGACATTGTCAGCTACATCAGTTCATACGCAACAGTCATTTCATGTACCCTCGCTATGCGCGAGTCGACTTGGTGTGCACACCAGAGATCAATATGACGGGGTGGACGATGCCAGCCACAGCGTATCAGTGATGAGTATCCATTCTTCACTGGAAGGAAGACACCCATAACAGGTTGTGTCTCTTCACCCCTCTCTGAGTAGCTCAGCTTCCTCCAAAGGTCTTTCCAAGTGCTTAGCGATGCCAGCCAGTGCTTTGGCGGCCGCAGCAGCTTCCTTTGTTTTGGTATCATCACAGGCCATGGTATAAAATAAACAGTCATTTTTGTGAGGAAAAAGCCGACCAGCCTCGTCTGCTTCCCCAGCGTTACTCATCGTAGGCCCCGGGGAAAGAGGATGCAGAGCTCGAGAAGGGAGATTGACGGGTGGAGATATAGCTACGTATTTATAAGGAAGGCTTTTGCCACCACAGTGCTTTATTAAGGTAATTGCGTGCCGTTTTTCGGCGGCCCTTCCAATGTTATTGGCAATGCCTCGGCGCCACTTTCTGGTTTACGCCACCGGCCAATATCGCTGCACCGGGCACATGATACCGCTCAATACATTATTCTTTCCTGAGAGCGAGTACAAAGTATGAGGAGCCAAGTTCTGGCTAAATGTTAACGCGAAGGGTAGAGATAGGCGGAATTCGCACCACGAGGTCTTGAATGGCCCTGCGAGGCTGCCAATGGGAAAAGAAAATAAGTGCTACATAGGTAGCCACCTAATATGTTCGAGCAGCTTGACCTACGGTAAGTGCTATGTATGTCATTGCATCATGAGCATAGGTCCTTACTTTCATAATTCGTAGCATGCTTGGCTTGACAGAAAACGCTTTCTCTGAGGCTGAGAACAAGATCAGTTGTAAAGAATGCGCATAAACACTGCGACTATTGTTCTATCACGCGCGATAATTATTATCATGGAGAGAACAGCTTCAGGGGGCACTCGCTGACTCAGCTCTTGCCGACTCTCACGTCTTCTATGATTAGGCGATTGCATAACTTAGGTGGGTATTTATCGCATGCAACAGAAAGAGATTTAGCTATGATGATCCCGAAGGCAGCCGCAAGTAGTCTATCGCAGATGTCATGGGGCGAAACTTGAGAAATCGGATACTTAGTTGAACCCTATGTCTCTCCTTCGGGAAAGCTTTCGAAGTATTGGAATGCGACCAGAAATCCTCCTGTGTGGCGGGTCTGGAGAGCACAACGGGGCTCCGTTAACAGAATTATTTCCCAAGGCCGAGGGTGGCCCCTTGACCACTATGGACGGCTTCTGGTCGTCATGGGACATACCATTCGTATCCTGGGGCTTCTGAAGCCCAAAGGACTCTAGAAAGTTGTTCAATCCCGGCGGTTGTCCCAATTGTCCGAAGATCACGGCCCCCTCAGCGTCAAGGGGCCCAGGACCCGTCACATGCCCCACCACCACCTCATTTCGTACAATGCGTTGCAGTCTGACACAAGAAGAGTACGATGTGTGCGGTTCGCAGGCTTCAAAAGAGCCGAAGCACCTCGGTGCCACTGCAGTTTCTGCGTCGTGAGGTACTTCTGGTCCTGTGATCCGGCTTTCTTGTAGAGGTCCACGAGAGTCTCAACGGTTGAAGCGAGAAAGTCGTGATCGCGAGGCATTGTAGCCCAAGCCTTGCAGAGGGAAGGTTCGATTGGAAGCATGATATCTCCGAAACCCATGCCAAAAAGGACGAGTGCGTCAATATCGCGGACGAGAGCGGGCCATCCACCATGCGTATTGTGGAGGTAGAGCTTTTTGCGGTGGACGGGCGATGTCTGTTCCGTTAGGTCCATCAATTCGAACCCATAGATGACTTCTCTGAGGGTTCCACGAACTGGCTGTTCCGCCGCGTTATCCTCTTGGACATTGACCTCAATCATGTAGTCAATGAAATTCCAGATTGTGGATATCTCGTCCGCCAACGAGTCTTGGCCAGTTACAGGGCATTCGTCACGATGATCCAGCAAAGTTTGAAGAGCGGTACCATTGAAGGGAAGTGTCTTGTTTTTGTCGCCTCCAAGTGGGCTTGAGTAGATGGCCAGCTGCACGACATGTAGCATGACGGCTAACGCAGGAGTCAGCCAGCCCCTCCTGACACCTGTGTCGAAGAGCACAATAGGCGTCTTCGAGGCGATTTTCAGAATTCTTTCGTACGACCCTTGTCTTCGGAATGCGTATTTGCCGACTCTTTTGCCAACGGAAAACTCCACTTGAGCCGCGACTATCTGTTGAATGCCGAGGGCCATTTTCCCGGCACTTCTCACCATGCTGGTGGCGTTCTCCGTGCCCGAGTAGCTAGTCGTCCCATAATCAAAGTCCGAGGTGCCAAGCATGACTTTGACTTTGCTGCACCACCCGACTATATGGCGACAGCTTGAATATGATTCGAGGTTCAACTCGTCGCACAAGATTCTCTGTCCAGCTCGGTGCACTGCCTCTTCGCAGGTCAGCCGGCAATCATCATCGTTAGTGACAAGATGCCATTGGATCGTGTTTGAACAGCGTTTCGTCGAAACAAGAATCGCTGCCAGTCCTTTGAGCAGCAAACCACCGCGAAAAACGACGGCATGCCTCGCACCCGAGAGCGCGGACAAGACTTCCAGATCAATCTCTAATCCAATCAGACCGTCCCGCTGGGATGGGACCGGGTATCCCCAGGCCAGAACAGCTTGACTGAACAAAGGCAGCCAACAAACGTCGGCCGGCTTCACCGGCTCGAAAACCAAGGACAGTTCGACTTTGACTGGATCGACAAATTGTTGTTGAGAGGCGGCTAAATCCACTCGTCCGCGCCCAAGCTGATCGCCAAACGGGGGTCTGCTGAGGCCTATGTGTGCCCACGCGAGAATTTGTAGACTTTCGACAATTATGTCTACTGTTGCTTGGACAGTCACAACGAGCCGTCCTCTTTCCACCGAAAGACTATAGAAGCGCAGGTTCTGGCTCAGATCCGTTGACGAGTCCTCCCCTGACGCAGGCTCGTAAACGACAGTTGGGGTACTAGACTGCCCATCAAAGTGCCCCGGAGGACCTGGCTCAGATGACCAATTAGCATTGGCCCTAGCTCCGGCCACAACTTTGAAGCATATTCGCCCATGGGGGATGCGCACGCCACATTGTCGGCGCCAATCAGTACAAGTAACCAAAGTCTTGTTGCAGATAGCCTTGAATGAAACTACCCACCATGTCCAAGAGCATCGACGGTCTCAACTGCAGCAAATATGCCGACGGTGGCGGAGGTTGCAGAGCACAATTCGAAGGAGTCATGCTGGGTGATTGTTGCCGATTATGTGTACGACGTAACCGAGTTTCTCGATCATCACCCTGGTGGTGCGGCGCGGATACTGAGATTTGCTGGACTGGTGAGAAACCTCCCCTCCCTCAACTGCTTCGACGGAAACAGAACCTCGATCATTCAGACTGTTGACTGTCATTTGAAGGATGCAACGGAAGAATACAACCTATTCCACGCCCCAAGCATCATAGTGGAAGAGCTCCCCAAAGGTCAGCCCTTTCCCGCATTTCGGCCGGAATGCTGGCTGATGCTCGACAGATAAACACCTCGGTCCCATCGCTGGAAGACAACAATCAAGGAATGTAGTGGGCGTGCCATCTCCCCGTCAGTCGCATTCGGCGCAGACCAAAGACCACGATGCGATGCCCCTGAGCGTTTGCCAGTCTCTGATGACCTCCGAGCGGCCGCAGAGGCCAAATTGTCGGCGAGAGCTCTGACCTATTTTGCCAGCGGTGCAGAAAGCATGACCTCGGCAAAGAACAATAGAACGCACTGGGAAGCCATTGGCTTCTATCCCCGAGTGCTGCGGAGCGTGAGCAGCGTCTTTATGCGCTGTCAGATCATGGGATCTCCAAGCACCCTTCCGATTTTTATCGCCCCGGCTGCGGCTGCCAAACTTGGGCATCCCGAGGGCGAGCTTTGTCTGGCCCGCGGCGCCGCGCGCATGGCGACAATGCGTCTGCACATATTCATCCATTCCCAACGAGGAGATTGCACGATGCTTCGAAAACGACCCGCTCCGACGCGGAGGCGCCTTGGTTTTCCAGCTGTACGTGCCCAAGAGGAAGGACGAGGCGGAACACCTCATCAAGCGAGCCAAGTCGCTGAATTTCCAGGCCTTGGTCATCACGGTGGACTCACCCGTTATCGGCAAGCGTGATGACGACGATCACCTCAAGATGAGCACCGAACACCTGGGCGGCATTGAAGCGCAGGCACCTGGAAAGCATCTCCCCGGTGGAGAAGCGCCGACCTTGCGAGGAGTCCACTGCAGTACGCTGGAGTGGAGCGATATACCCTGGATCAGGAGACTCTGGGGACCCCAGCCCATCATTCTCAAGGGCATCCAGTCAGCAGAGGATGCACGTGAAGCCACAAAACATGACGTGGATGGGATCTATCTCAGCAACCACGGAGGACGAGAACTGAACTTTGCCCCGAGTTCCGTGCAGACGCTGCTCGAGATCAACATGAAATACCCCGAAGTATTGCAAAAGGTAGAGGTTTACGTCGACGGAGGAGTATCTCGGGGCAGCGACGTGGTCAAGGCGTTGTGCCTGGGTGCGAAGGCCGTCGGTATCGGACGTGGATTCCTTCATGCCCTCAGTGCCCATGGGACCGATGGTGTACTACGTGCCATTGAGAGTGAGTAGAGATTCGACCTTGTAAACTTTGAGTTTTACTGATAATGCTGTCACTATATCAATAGTTTTGAGCGATGAGATTCAGACCACCCTTAGACTCCTCGGCGTTACAGACATTGCGCAACTTAACCAAGCATACATCAATACATGTCGTTTGGCAGATGACATTGGGCTCAAACGACTGAGGGCTGTGATCTAGTCTTATCCTTTCGTGGAGTTGCTATGAGAGTCAAGAACGAGAGAAGCGTGTCTAGTTGAAATATATTGCCTGAAAGGTCTCTTTATTCGCAAACTTTAAAACATGGTCTTAGAGTGACGGTCTCTGTGCTCTTGCGCCTTCTTGAGTAGCCGTCTCCAGATGCGCAGTAAGGCCAGCAGATAGCGTACCGGCGTCCGATGAAACTACCAGGAACTTCATACCATCCTGTATTCGCTTTCGGACAACGTCTGGACTCATGGCAAGAGATCCGACAAACTTTCCATGCTTCTCACCCAATGTGCATATCTCTCCTAATGCCTCTAGGAATACCGGCTCGGTGCCATCAAGACCGGATAACCCAAGCGACAATCTCAAATCCATCGGGCCCACGAACACGCCAGAGACACCCTTTGTTGATATAATGTCCTCGGCATTCGCGAGACCCTCTTTCGACTCAATCATTGGGAAGATTGCGACTTCACCGTTCTTCGCCCTTTGAAAGTACTCCCCGACGCCTCCTTCCGGACCGCTTGGCAGCCCCCAAGGAGCTCTGGCCGGGCCAAAGCTCCTATAGACGGCACACTCTATAATCCGGTCGACTTCCTTCTTGTTACTGACCATAGGCACAATGATGCCAGAAGCGCCGCTGTCGAGTGCCCATTTGATCCATTCCACGCCAGGAGAAGGCACACGGACGATGGGGAAAGTTGCACCCCGAGAGGAGGCAACAATGGCGTGCACCATCTGCGTAGTGATTTCTGGAGAAAGAGGCGAGTGCTCCATATCGATCAAGACGAAGTGATACCCGATAGTCCCAATAATCTGCGCAATGACAGTTGATGGGATGGTTAGAGCGGTGCCTAGGAGGGGCCCTTGCTGTTTGTCCATTGCAGTGACGAGATCTTCTGCTTGGTCGTGACTTTGCAGCTGACTGGAGCCAGGGGGATTAGACTCGTCGTTATCCGGATACATGATTTATGAGTGAGGTCAAGTAGGCTGATGAGTGGAAAAGACAGCAGAGCTAGATTGATGCCGAGTTGATCAGCATTCTCTTTATTTTGCTGTCATCTTTATATGAGATATACATTGGTTGAAACAAGAAGAGCTTAGAACGGCGGCTGCCCGACAGGACGGAAAAGACACTCCGCGAAGTCCGACTCCAAAAAGGCATTCAGCGCATGGACCGGTTGGCTTCGAATCCATAAATACTACTTGGAAAGGCCAGCTTGCCAGGAGCATCCCACTCCGTTCTCTCCCCAGCCAAAAGAACCATCGTCCTTGACAGTAGTTCTTCTCATGTCACGCTTGTACTTGCCCCCATAGTTCCCAGCACCCGTAGCTCGGTGGAGAACGGCTCTGTTGTCCCACATGACGAGATCACCGTTGTTTTCGTATCGGACCGTCAACTTGTATTCGGGCTTGGACACCCAAGCCAACAGCTCTTCCATGAGTGGACGGCTTTCTTCCATCTCCTCATTGTCAAAGTGATGAGCGTATGTCGTGATGTAGAGATTCTTCCGCCCCGACTCCTCGTGCAGCGACACGAGCCGGTGACGAGACATTGGTGAGTCGAGCGGCTCCACATTGGCAAAGATGTCGGGAGCCGCCAGCTTGCGATTGTGGAAGAGAGAGTTGTTAGTCACCAGTGCTTCGATCTGACGTTTCTTTTTGTTGGGAAGGTCTTCGTAGGCTTTCCGCGAGTCCAAGTACTCGGTCTCCCCTCCAGTTCCAGTAGGCGGTAGCTCCACGGCACGGAGAAGGGAGTATGCACATCGCTGGGGATTGTAGGCCATGTCGGCGTGCCATAGACTGTTCCCCTTGGATGACGCCATTCGGATGGGATCCGCGTCGGTGATCACATTGCCATTCTCGTCCAGGTTGGAAACGTCGAAAATTTCCGGCTGTGTAGGGAAGCGCATTGCCCTGCCAGCCTTGATGTGTGCTTTCACATCGTCTAGGTTTCCAAACTGCCGAGAAAACTCAATGTGCTGGTCATTATCGAGATTGGCGCGCCGAAAAACAAGCACGCCGTATTTGTGGAGGGCTGTTCGAATTTCATCAATAATTGACTGACTGACGGGCATCTGCCATTGCATTCCTTTCACTTCGGCCCCAAAGGTCTGATTTAGAGGGGTGAAGGACAAGTTTTGAGCTGCGTCGGCGCTTGGCATGTTTAAATGTGGTTGGCGGTGGTAATAAGATCGATTGATTAACTATAGTATTAGGCTGAGGCCAAGACTACGGTCATATTCATCTTACCCGCAGGTCTGTTCACCCTTTTAATAGGACTATATCATTTATCGAGATGAGGTGTACCTAGTATTCACACCCGGGGAGAGACATCATCTGGCATGGCCATCGCCTTCCAGGGTCTCTAGTAGACTCAGGTACAAAGCCATAGCCTGGCGCTACACACTATTCTACAATAGACCGACTAAGGTTAGCTCAGTGAACTGAGGTGGCCGGGTACTATGACTTTCCGGACAGCCCGCCGGACTACACGTATTGTCACAAACCTTGGGCTCCTAAGCGGCGCCTGACGCTCGTCCCCCGGCTATGTCTTCCGATCCGCACGCCAGTCTAGTAGCACTTCCCCCAGATCGACAACCACGTCATCAGAGCTGGGTAACTGAGTACCCACTCTATACACCTTCTAAATTGCCTGCGTGACGTGTTTTGTCTCTAACCATAGCTAGGTTTATCTTCGCGATTGTCTTTGGCAACAGGAAATACTCTCGTAACACTCGCCAAATTCTTGCTACATGAACCACTTCAACCAGACTCGACCATGGGTAAAAATACCGCATCCGCTTCTACCGTACTCCCCTTCACGCGGGAACAGGTCTACGATTTTGTCTCGAACCCGCACAACTGGCCGCTGACCTACAAAGGCAGCGGTGGAATCCAACAACACCTGCAGCTCCCTCTGAAGATTGGCGACAAATGGACAGAGAAGGTGTCCCTGGCAAAGAACACCTACTACTCCGAATGGACGCTGATCACCGCCATGCGCCCGAGCAAGTTCGCCTTTGAGCAAGTCAAAGGCATTGGGGCGCTCAGCGAGGCGCTGGAAGGCGGGGTCGAGGGGACGACCAAGATCGAATACGTCTTTGAAGAGGTCAACATGACCGTGGACGGCAAGACGGAAAAGGGCACCCTGTTTACGAGGACGTTTAGCTCGGAGCTGCCGCGGGGCGTGGAGATGCCCGAGGATTTACTGGTTGTGTGCATGAGGACTGTCGGCATCGAGGGTTACCACGATGCGGTCGCACGCGAGTTGGCCAAAGTTCACACAACAGAATAGCCCTCGGAAAGACTACCCGTACTCACGAGAATCAACAGTCGATGCGAGATGAACTTGCGCGATCTAGAGAAATATAACAAATGATTTTTCAGGCGTGCCGAAATATGCTGCTGCGAGGACGGTGACTCTACGGATACAGACCTTTGTCGAATGTTACAAATACACCCTTTTCTTTCTTGAAACAAAATAGCTATGTTCAATTCAAATTTGTGACAAGCCACGAGATTTACAACGTGTGAAAATAAGATACAAATTTTCCAAATTCTGATTGACCCTGCTGAATGAAAGATCAGGTAATCTCATGCCAGCCCTGAAAATGAGCGGAACACCATCCCACGATGGCCTGTAATCAGTGGAGCAAAAGTTTTATAGTCCACACCTTCAATGCTTCAGAACGCTGATAGCCATCAAAGGGTTGATCGGTAGTGCACCCAACAGCATCCTCAGCAGGAGGCTTGAGCCCGCTGTGGCCACAAGCATGAAGAGAATGAAGCTGCCGAGACCAATGATCTCAAGCATGGCCATTCCTCCCTGTGCAGGTGGTTTGCCAGTAGACTCGACTCCAGTTTGTTCCCCGAGTTGAGGGACGTATTTGAACTCGTACTTGTACCCGCCCTCCAAACCATCCTTACTCTCCACGATGTAGTTCCAGAAGAGATTGCGGAAGAACTGCGAGTGTCAGGAATCAAGTTGACAGAACGGGGTTCAAGGGTCACGGTACCTGCACCTGCCATCTGTCCCATGCCGGGATCGAACGTCCAATGTAAGTGACAGCCATCAACAACCACGCCTGCCCGCGCACGACTGACATCCAGTAGAGGCTAGGTTTCGCAATGCCTACATCGTCACAAAGCGCGTCGCCATTGACGTATCGCGTCCCGGCCTCAAAGAAGTCCTTTGGGACGTGGATGGGCGCAACCCGATCCAGAGCCTTGACCAGGTTCTGGGCGAGCGCGCGCGAGTTGGCCGTTGGCTTGAGGCAGTCGTACATGATGGACTCCATGGTCGCCAGCGCCCTCTGGGGGCTATCGAGGACGTAGGACGGGGCGCCGATGACGTGCGTAACCCAGCGCCAGAGCGCCAGGTAGTCGAGGGCCTCCTGCTCGCGCACGTAGATGCCCTGGCGCGGCATGGCCAGCCACACCAGGTTGGTGGAAAAGGCGCAGACGGACTGCATCGAGTCGAGCTCGTTGATGGGGACGCCAAACTTGTCCACGTCAAAGTAGCCGGGGCGCTGCTTGTTGAGCTTGAGGATGCGGTTGCGGACGGAAGCGTGCAAGAGGCGGACTCGGACGGTGGAGGCGAAGCCCTCACCGCCGGGCTTCACATCGTCAAGCGATCTCGTGACTTGAAGCATGAGCTGAAACGTCTCGAAAAGACGTTTCTTTGCTACTTTGACAGAATGGCCCCCAGTGCGCACCAGTGTCTCTGCTGGACGAAAAGCACTGCCCTTGGAATGTTGTCAGTCTGGGTGCATATAGAGACCGATGAGAGAAGAACATACTGTGGTGGCAAGGAGCCCCTGAAACGCAAATCCGGCAATCACGGCGGGTGCGTAGCGATAGAAGACCTCTTGCCCGCGCTCGATCTGCTCCCAATCGACCCAATCTGGAACGGTGTTGACCTCGTCCCAGAGCTCCTGCAACCGCTCGTCCCTGTGCCTGTTGTCTCTCAATAAGGCATAGGTGTCGCGGTCCGTCTGGGGATCTTGCTCCTTGGTCTTGGCATACCAACCGGCCCTGGGAGGGGGCGGAGGAAAGAGGGCATCTAGAGCATCGAGGGCATCCGAGCCGACAGTGTCGTATCTTTGCAAGAGGGGATGCAGGTCTTCAGCAGTGAGATGGTCGTCTGTCACCTTGAACTTGTATCCGTAGGAATCGCAGATTTGACCCGTCTTCATTGTGTGTGTCGTGGGAGATTCAGGCTTTACTGCTTTAGTTTTATCAAAACGAGTCGTATAGAGGAGTCGCAAATGCTTGACAAAGTCTCACATTAAACCAAAGTCTTCTTGCTACCTCGCTAACGGCGTAATTATATACATATACACGTCCACCATGCCTCGTTTTGTTTTGATTCGCATCTTGTGTTACACAGCCTGATTCAATGGCCATCTGGAGGCGACTGGATGATGAAGCGAAATGGGCCAAGCACCGAGCGCTACCGGTACGGGGCTGCGCCGCCCGTAGCGTGCCGGAGCCGACATTCCCAGTTCGGCAAAGTTGCCTTCGGTCATTTGGATCCCTGCCGTTGGCCCGCCATGACCGAGAAATTCATGACTGTACTCTTCCCCCGCCCCTCGATCGCGGATGGATGAAACTTTACTTTGCACTATTTTCACACCCCTCCGTGCCCCTCGGTCTCTTCCAACCTCTCCCATTTTCCGACGCTGTACACCACTCCAATCACGACTGTCGCGCCGGCATCCCAACTAGTGTTTTGTCATTCCCATGTTGAAATCTTTCGTAGAGATGGAAAAGCTTGCCGGATACACGAAGGGGATCTTTGACTGGCAGCATGTCAGGTAAACCTTGCCTCCCAAAAGCTATCGAGGTATTTACAAGAAAAGATGGCCTACGAAAACGGCGATGGGCATAGGATGAGATTCCAATAAAAGTCTTTATTTCGATTCCATAACGACTCGAGCCTCCACCTCGAGTGTGATTGTGCATTTCATATCCACAGCAGAGAAATCTATATCGACGAAGCCATAGAAATGCATTTCCCGGGAGTCGCCCTTGTGACTGGAGCAGGATCCGGTATGCTAGGTCACGAATAAGCACGAACTGTTTCACTGGCAAGCCGTTGCTAGTGGGCATGTTAGGGATCGGCCGCGCAACCGCATTTCTCTACGCCAAAGAGGGATGTTCACGCATTGCAGTGGCAGACATAAACAAGAGCAAAGCTGATGACACTAAGAAGGATATTGAGACAAAGCACTCCGATATCTCTGTTTTATCGATACAAGTCGGTAAGCTCTGCCACCTGCACTGCCTAAAATGACAACACAGATGGTAATATTCGGTAACCATGTAGATATAACCTCGGAACAGTCTGTAAATGACATGGTTGCCTTGGTGGTCCGCGAATTCGGCAGAATCGACTACGCGTGCAACGCGGCGGGCGTGCTGATCCCGGGGCCGACCGACGAGGTGTCCGTGTCGGCGTGGAAGCAGCAGATCGACGTCAACCTGCACGGCACGTGGCTCTGCCAGCGCGCCGAGATCGTCCAGATGCTCCGGCAGGACGGGCTCCGGGCCGACGACGGCTACTTCCCGAGCCGCGGGGCCATCGCCAACGTCGCGTCCATGTGCGCGCTCATGGTCTACGACCACCTGCCGGCGTACTGCGCGAGCAAGCACGCCATCCTGGGCTTCACGCGCGCCGACGGCATGCGGTACGCCAAGCACGGCATCCGCGTCAACGCCATCTGTCCCGGGGTCACGGCCACGCCCATGGTGGGCGACGTGCCGGAGAGGGCTTCCAGTGGCAGTCTGGATTCCCAAGACATGATGAACGAGATGGCGACGGGCCGGTTTGGTCTCCCTGAGGAAGTTGCCGAGGCTATCGTGTGGGTGACGAGCGGACGAGCGAGTCTCATCATTGCCGGGCACTTGACGCCGAATGGCGGTAAGTTCAGACAAGATCCGATCTTGTTGTAGATGAACACGTGCTAACGGACGAGTAGGAATGATCGGAGCATAGCGAGGGCTATATTTTCAGAGTTACTCTATAGTCGGAGTTGCTCTATATTCAGCCGGTGGCATTCCCCGTCGGTCGATGTTGTGGAAGGCATTCTGGGTGGATTTGCTTATCCCTGTACATGAGAGAATCCCGAACTTGAGTATCATGATCACGGAAGCACGAGACATCTCTTATCAGGGTTCGGAGCTTGTGTATGTTCACGCATACTTACCTACATCTTCACTAAACGCCATGGCAAAAGTAGGAGCTATGCTTTCAGTCTAGGCTAATGAGGATATCTCTCGCGTGGCGTACTTGACACTTGACGTTGCATTGTGACTACGTCTAACCACACGGCATGATCACTGAGCCAATATGTATTAGTATCTAGTGTACAACTTCACTGTGAGGACGTTGTGTGTTTCAAGACCTTATCAATGCAGCAATCCCAGGTCGGCCCCATCAAGCCAATTCGTGCCATCTCGGTCCTGTTCACCACTTGTGCCACCCAGCAGCATATCTGCGTGTCCAATGAGAACATCATTGGTCAATAGAGCCTCCATGGAGCCCCATGACGCCGGCTGGGCCAGGCATGAACTATGTTCGTTGTGCATCGCTGATCCGCCTGCGAAGCCCATCAGAGCATCGGCTTGGCCGAATAATCCTGATAGCTCCATGTTTCGGGTGATTCTTGCCAGTGTGCTTCGCATCTTCTCTGCAACGGGGTAGTGCTTCTGTGCCGACTCCATGGAAGTAGACAGAACGCGCAGCAGTTGCATATCGTCCGAGGCCATGGTGCTCGGATATACCATTGGCGGGTGGACAATGTGTGATATAAGGGTGCTCGCTGCAATGTACATGTTATCCAGCATGATGGTGATGAAGTTTTGAATGCCAAAGATTTCGCGATATGCCAAGACCAGGCGGCAGATACCAACGGCATTCTCGTGCATGATACCGCGAAACTTCTCCATGCGCAGGCAGTCGCTGGATATAGGTGGCTGTTGTTTCTTGACTATTCGGATCAGTGCCCTGTGCAGGACGATGCGGATTCCGTGGTACTGAATGTTCAGACCGTATGCCGACTGGTCCAGTTCCGAGATGCGACAGTGCTGTGAAGAGATCTCGCATGGAATCAAGTCGTATGAATTTGATATCTTGTGATCGACCTGCAAAAGTTCCTCTACTCGGTTTCGGTCGAGGAAAGCACCCGAGTTATTCAAGCATTCGGCCACCTCGGATATGCGAGTGCAAAGATCGACCCAGCACGCGAGACGGTGATTGTCGCAAGTGGCGTTGATGAACGGCTGAGCGATGACACCCATGACCCCAGTCGGTATGCAGCTTGGCCGGCCAAGGTATAAAGCCCAGGTCTTGTCGTATACGAAAGCGCTCATGAACAAGAGAGATCTCATCTTCACATCTGTCTGGGACAGTATTCCCTGGTTAACGAGCGCACTACAGTCCTCATGAGCGCCAAGGTCGTACAAAAGCCGGCATGCGATTCCTAGTCTGGATGTTAGTAGGGCTGTTGCCATCGTCTGACATGAGGATGACGGGAAACGGAAAAGACTAGGATTTTCTCACCACAATAAATCCATCCTGCACGGTCTTGGGCATTCGTCGCTTCAAAGTCACTCAAGAGCAGGAATCCAGCAATAGAGGCGAGAGTCGGATTCTCCAGCTCAAGCACAATCTCTTGCTTTGCCCTATTTGCATAGGCGCGACCCAGCTTCCTCACGCCAGGTGATGTGCTGATCCTGGTGGCGCATGCCAAGAGGCAACTTTCAAGAAAGTCGGAATAGTATTGCGACCGGGCACGGATTTTGCGATTTGAATTGAATAGTTCTTCATCAACGACCTGGACGGACCACGAATAATACTCCCAACATGACCGCAAAAGAACACGGCGAAGCTGTGGCGAGTCCATATCCACGGCAAAATCGGGATCAAAGGCGGTGGTGGTTGGCAAAGACGCCGATTTGCTCGCAGACGGTGATTGAATGTGCAGTTGGGTGGTCGGACCATAGTAATGGACCTGTCCAGAACTGGAATTCGCATCGAGACTAGAGACCTCGTCTTCCATATCTGGTGTCAGGTAGACGGAAAAGCCAGCGGCTTCCTGGAAACTTGGAATATTGTTGTTCAGTGGTTCTTGGTCCAGGTTCGATTCTAGAGCGATACCAACGGACTCGGAATTGTTCTCGTCCGGAATAGCCATGTTTGTCGTATCCTTTGTGCAATCCTCCATGCTTTCGACGCCGCCGCCGCCGCTGTGTGTTGATACAGGTGTCTGAATTCTGCAAGATTGTCAGCCAAAACATGCTTCCAGAGCCCGAGATAGAATACAGTCTCTTCACCTTGCTCCATTCCCGACATTACCAGCTGCTCTCAATTCTTCATCTGTGTTGGTTGGCTCATCACAGTCGGATTGATCAGATAAGTCGGACAGGTCCACGGAAGGCATGCGATTGGACCGGCCTGTCATCTGGTCTTGGGAGCCCTTTTGGTAATCACTAGATACAGTGTCGGTAAACATGACCCAGAGATATCTAGTCAAGCGTAGTCGCATGGTCCTCACCTTATCAGAGCCTCAACGGAGTGAATGCGCCTCTGCAATGATGCAATGTGCTGCCTAGAACCGTACCTGGGATGGTGTATCGTCAGTTGACTGTGTGTGTATTTTTTATTCGCCTGGGTGTCTAGCCAGTAAGTTACTTTCGCCGATCATCATTTCTGACAAGTATACACTCAATGTCAGATGTTTTGCATGCAGTGCACCGAGTACCAGATTTTGCGTTTTGGGCATCACACTGAGAGACAGGATGTTAATATCAGTTGTAGCTTGGTCTTTCTTTTCTTTTCATTTCTTTTTTGAGTCAATGCAGCAGACACGAACCTTGGTTTTCTTCTGACGACAAGAAACGCAAGCGACAGATACTCTCGGTCCGCTGCGCCCAACATTCGATCGTCGCCGCGTCGTTGTAGATGCCGGGGCCGACTCCCCTGTATTTACCACCACTTCATCGGACATGTGTCAAAATACAAGTGTACTCGATTGCAGAATCGCACGATAGAAGGGAGGAAAGCCGAGAGACGAAGTAAAGCATTCGCAAGTTATAGTGGTGCGCAGAGTGAAGCAGTTCAAAAGAATGCGGTTGCGAACTCCCGTCTAGGAAATATAGAAATGCCTATAGTGGTTCTGTCGCGTCGGTATACTTCGTACACACTACTGCTGCCGCTACTACAGGGCACATGTGGTCCCCTAATGCGGAGGTGGAGGTGGTGACATGGGGATGGGGGCGGGGTGCATTTGATTCTGTGGGGTAACCCCGTATACCATACCGTAGTGGGGCTCTGTGGGGAGCCAAAAGCCTTCTGGCACTTTTATAAATGCTGTAAAGCCTTTTATAAAATATTTTATTTTTGATTGGCAGAGTTTTTTTTAATTTTAAAGTTTTTTTAATTTTTAAAATATTTTTAACTTTTTACCCGGCTTAAAACCCGGCCGGGGCCCGGGCTTTATAAATTATTTTAATAAATTATATTTTCGTTTTTTATAATAATTATAAATTTATAATATTATAATTATTAATTATTTATAATATTTAAATTTTAAGTTCGATTTTTTATATTATCGAAATAAAAAAAATTAAGTTTTTTTTTTATTATTTTTATTAATTTTAAATATTAAATTATAATAAACGCACGGATTTTTTAATAAATATTTATTATAAATATGCACCTTTGCCAGAAAACAACAGATATTAGCGCTTAAAAAAGCACAAAACAAAGGATTATACCGGAACGAAAAAAACAAGACCATTATAAATCACATAATAAAAAATTACGTAACTAAGACTAAAAGCGATTAAAAATAATTAATAAAATTTACTAATTATTACTAAACACTAACGAGCACTACTAATTATTAATTAACGTAAATAATCTAAATAAATATTAATAACAAAATAAAAAAATATATTAAAAACGGATTTCTTATATTATATAAATAATTATTATTTTAGTAATTAATTTAAATATTTATTTTATTTATAAATAAAGCTTATTAAACTTTAATAATTATATTTGTAAAATTAGCTTTATAGTTATTTTTTGCTTAATATATTTCTTACGTTTTACGTATTTAATAATATAAACCTTAGCATTTTTTATACTTCGGTTTATTTTTAATATAATCGTTATAATATTATAATAAATTTATAAAAAAATATAAAATACTTTTAAAATATAAAATATTTTTAAAATATAAAATACTTTTAAAATTTAAAATACCTTAAAAATAAAAAAACCTTCCTTTAATGGGAAGGCTTTTAAGCCACCTAGCGCCCCCGCAGCGAAAGTTGCCGGGGGGTCTTTAGGGAGGGTGTAGGTATAGCTGCCCACCTGCTAAAAGGAGTGGTCTATGTCCCTCCCCAGTGTAAACACGGCGTCATGAATAGTAATAACGAGTCTGAATACTCTCGCAGTCATGTCCAAATCACTCAGGTACACACGAGGGTTGAGGAAACAAGACAAGAGATTGGATTCGCGGCCGAATGGTACAACTCCTTACGCTCGGCGATATTCTCTACGGCTACCTGATTAACAGAGATGCACGCGAAGAGAAGCCTCGATCGCCACTCTTCGTTGAAGATCTAGCAGCAAGGCAAGGGACCCGAGGCACCCGAGACACGAATAAAATATAGACAAGAGTAGGTCATGACTACTACCGGCTGTATTTTCCGGGCTTCAGACTATCGTGGAAGCTGTCCCTGCCTTGAATTATGAATCAATGAAAGGTCAGTGGCTAGCTGGTGTGTGGTTTTCTGCACCTACCTTACGGATGCCATTGCGCCCGCCCATTTGACCGAGCATGGGTACAAACAATTGGAGGTGAGATGTGGTGCTTCTCGGGGTAGAGGAAGACAAGTTGATTTTCGTCAAAGGAATGTGGGATCAATAAACACAAATGGCTACATAACCTAAGGAAATGGACGCTACCGGGGGCTGCCAACCTAGAGGTCTCTGCTCGAGGACTGATTCCCGCTGCAGTCTGTGCAGAGTAGCATCCGAGGATGCAGAAACGGCGATCTACAACCCCGCCCAAGCAACCTCACCTACCTCTGTGCAGTTATTGTCGGGGAAGCAACAGACCGCAAGTTGTTTGCAGCCAGCGCCAAAGCTTCCGCTGTGCCAGGTGTCCAACTCGATGAGGACCAGGAATCCACCGGCTGCGTGACATTCTCCAACGTCGAGTCCACTCGCGCTGCGGAGTCATGGACAGAAACGCTCACAAGACACGATTGAGCAACGTGTTAAACCTCTCTTAGGCGACCACCATACGTTGTTTCTTTCTCTGATCTGACGAATAATGGGCTGGCAGTAGCCTGACACACGTTGAGAGTATCCACAGAAACTAAGCTGGGAATGAGTGTGACTTATGCCCTGACCCGGCCGCGACTTACGTGACTTATATTGCTTGCATACAAACAATCAATAATATACGGTTGCCGTGGCGAAAGTTTTAACGAAGATAGGGCACTGGAGCGAACAATCATGTTGAAGGCTATCGGAGTAGAGACTGCTTGATCAGTGTTTTTTAAAAGAAAGTCGGAGATAGTTATAGTGTTACGGCTTATTAACTTATGACAATACATTGAAATTGTTCATCAATCTAGTGGGAGACAACGGTGGTTCTCCCAATAGCACCTACCTATACCCACGGGACCCCAAAGGACCCTTGAAGGAGGCTTCTGGCACTTCCCTTACAATACCAAGCTAGGTACAAAAAGCATTTTACCCCGCCTACCACTTCCACTACGGGCCCTATATCGACCCCACCTCAGGCCCCGACCTTGCAGTATTCTTAACCCAAATACAGCAGCAGAACACTGCGATGGGCAAACAACAAAGGTCGCCGGCTGGAGACGCAGAGAAGAAACGAAAACAAAATCGCATCGAACAACAGAGTTCTCGTTCCAGGCAGCATGCATATATACGCAACTTGGAGGCACTTATCGACGCTGTCAAGGTCAAATGCAACGAGGACGACGCCAGCAAGTACGCCAGACTCCTCAAGGCGCATATACAGCTTCTCTAAGAGAAGCGGGAACTGGAAGATGCATTCCTGCGACTGAGGCAGAGACTACTCAGTATTGGAAACATGGCAGTCACTGAAGCGGGTAAATAGAATACCACCGGGGGCATCTGAAGCATCTGACAGAGGACACAGAAGATCCAAGTTTTGATCGATATCTTCACGCTCTGCAAAGGGACTACGAAGCTTCAACGGACTCTGGGCCACCAGACTCAGCTCCAATCGCCTGCTCCCCGCAGTCCAGCCATGGAACAGATGCCCAAAGACTCTTGCCTCATGCCCTAGACCCATCATATTCCGGCGCGGGCGTTGGCCAAGACAATAAATCTGGGCTGAACCACGATATGGTCGAGCAACATCATCCTGACGCAGGAACGCAGCACGTTCAACCAATTTGGGGAGATGCAATATTCGGGCACGGAGTTGAGCCACAGATGGTGACGCCGGCACCTGGTCCGGGATTGATGCATGCTCGGATACCACGACCAATCTTTGAGGCCCATGTCCCGAACACAAGGACCATCTGCAACGCTGCCATCTTTGCACAGCAAGTCTACTTCGCTGCAAGTAGAGTCCTGACTGGAGCATCAACAAGTAGGCTAAATCTGCCGACTGAGGTAAATGAAGCCCACTTACCAGCATACCTCGTCAACGAGATTGCATCTACTGCTGTAGAGGTCATCGGGTCCTTAGCTGGTTTAAACCCTTATATTTACGGCAGTGTAAGTGTTCTCAACTCTTCATTTCGCTGCATTTAGGCGTGAATCGGTAGAAATACTTGCTGAAAAATACCGCGGCGGGGGCGTTAAGGGGGTTAAAAGCCTTCCCACTAAAGGAAGGTTTCCTTATTTTCAAGGTATTCTAGATTTTAAAAGTATTTTATATTTTAAAAGTATTTTACAGCCCTTTATAAGTCCATTATAATGTTTATTAAAAAGTCCGTGCGCCCATTATAACTTAGTACTTAAAACTAGCAAAAACAATAAAAAAAACTCGATTTTTTTTAATTTCGATAATACGAAAAATCGAATATAAAATTTAAATATTACGGACAATTAACAGCTACAGCATTATAGATTTATAATTATTAAAAAAAAAAAGAAAATACGGTCCGTTAAAATAATCTATAAAGCCCGGGCTCCGGCCGGGCCTTATGCCGGGTAAAAGGTCAGAAATATTTTAAAAATCAAAAAAACTTTAGGATTTAGAAAAACTCTGCCAGTCAGAAGTAAAATATTCTACAAAAGGCTTTACAGCACTTGTAAAAGTGCCAAAAGACTTCTGGCTCCACACAGAGCCCCACTACGGTACTTATTAGCCATTTTCGTGGCGGCAATATTGCTATAGCAGGTTGCTATTCTCTTGGCGATGCAGAGCAACCAATCATATGACAACTCGCTTACGAGGGCATTTTTCACAAGTATTGACAGTGGGGCGACGACCTCCTTACAGTGCATACTCTAGCCTTGTGAGGTATGCTGATTTGGAGCTTTAGGGGTTCAAATGCCCCCGTTCAGTGGTCTGGGATGTATAGACACTACGCGGTGTCATCATATCCGCACATGGTATAGAGCTCGCCCCACTGTCAATACTTGTGAAAAATGCCCTCGTATACTCTGCTCTGTACATCCCTGGAGCCTCAAAAGATTGCCATGGCATTGGAATAACTACCGACCGAACCTGTACCTTGGTTAGTCGACGTGCTGTCACCCACTCCATAATTATCAAACTGACCTTCTACGTTCATTGGCATGCTGGCAAAGAAGAACTCATACTGTCCACGTTGTTCGCACACGGCGGCGAGCGCCTCCAGATCCCAGAGTTCCCCAATCGGGAGACCCCACAAAGGGAGAAGGTTGACGTGATGGTTCCACTCTGGCCGTTGCGGCCATACCTCAAAGGCCGGGGCGTCCGAGGCGACGACGCTAAAGTAGTGATCGTGAAGGAAGTCGGCGACCTCTTCGGACTGGTCGACTCCGACAAAGTTGTGGGCATATTTCGGAACTTGGGTCAGCTTCAGTCTCTGCTCGGGCGTCATCTTCCCGTAGGTTTCGATCCACCCGGTTCTGATGAGCAGAATATCCCCGTACCGCAGTTCTAGCCCTCGCGCCTTTGCGCAGGCTGCGAGTTCCGCTGCTGCAATATGTTTCCGTGTATTTGGGTCATAGTTCCCCTTGACATGACGCCAGTAGTCCAAGAGTACACCCGTCCAACTCGAAACTGTCAGCAGGTCTTGCTCTCTCAATTACGGCATACCTGTTTGCATCCCCACCTCAGAAACTTACCAACACCACTCTTACACCAAGCCTGCACACCAATGCGAGAGCTACTCATGATGTCTTCTCTTGTTGTCTTTTTCACAATGTCAGATGCCATATGAAGTCTTCGCTTGATCGTACGTACGTTGTTGTAATAAAGCCACTGCCCATTGTGCTCGACACTGACCTGCTCAAGGTGAGTCATTGCTGGCGCTTTCATAGTGACAAGTGCATACATGTCGGAAGCCATCCCACTATGTCACTATTAGTATTTGAAGTCTTGGATTGGGCAGGGGAGCTAACCTGAGATCCGCTTTGTGAATTGAAATGGAGTGTTTCGTCGTTGCCCGGCGGTCCAAGCGACTTGATTTCATGGCGGAATGGCTCGCGGCCAAACAAATGGCGGGTTTGGCAAATGCGCAGGGAGGCTTGAGAGAGAGTCAATATTCAGAGCCTATGACTTGGTGGTAGAAAAATGACTTGAGGTTAATGACTTTGCCTTCCCGGATCAGCTTTGACGCTTCGGCCACTCTCTGCGGAGTGAGCATATTCAAACGGCCCAGCTAGCCAAGTCAGCACCCTGATCATGATGCAAATTGAGGCGGGTCAACTTTATTGAGGACGCACGTCGTCACTCTCACCCCAAAACCATGCTGCTCCCTTTGGTGCCCCTGGTATTTGAGGAAGCTCGGACCTCTTGGGGAGGGAATTGGAATTTGGATCGAAAATCATATTTAGTTCAACGGAACGTGCTGCACAAAAATGTTGTTCGTGTATCTCGCAACCAGTGAAAATTGAGACTGGCCTATATGGGATGTCTTGAGCGCGCAATAGTATGAGTTGATTATTCATGTGATTGATGATTATGTCAACTTTGCATCGGCAGAAACCGGCTGCTTGCCGGAAATATGAGCCGCCCAAATGGGCCCACATCTCAGCTACATGTGGCTTACTCAAGGAGTGGCCGATTGTTACCTGAATGACCTCGAGCGTGAGTGACAAGACTATCAAACGATAGGTGTGTATACTCTCTTCAAGGTAACAGCAGCTGAGTCTGGTTGCCGTATGCGTTACTTGAGAGATCTGGCTTCTCATCTACATGTCGAGGCAGCGGAAATATTCACAAGCCAGAGATTTCTGAGCGTAGTATATCATCATGAATATAATACGATGAATCTATCGATTACTTAAATGTACAAACTGAACGATGTGACGGAATTCTTGGGTCCGTCATGATCAATAGTCATTATACCCTTCTTCTGGTGCATCCAAGTACCAGGTAGTATCCAGCCCCGGCTCCTCATTGGTGGAGAATCCATGACCAAGATATTGGAAGCGGTTGTGACTGAGATAGGTGTACTCAAAATCTTCAAAACGGATATTCTGCATCGCATGGAACCAGTGTATCCGACTTCCTGGGTGCAAGGCAACAATTGGCCCGTCAACCGTGCCATTTTTGAACCACGACCGACACGGAGTAGCCCATGCCGTTCTCTTCATGAATTCCGTGGCGTGTTCATTGAAATCCTGGACTGCCGCGGGCAGTGGAGCAACCGCCTTGATGTTATGAGTCTGTATCTTCTTCATCATATTGATGATGTACTTGGTAGCATGTTCGATAATGGGCAGAACAGACCCATGCCCAACTGGGGAATTCGGGCCCAGAAACACTAAATGCGCATTAAATCTGTACTTTTATCGTACAAGGATACAGACTTACTGAAGTAGTTTGGGAATCCGGGCGCGGCAGTAGACAAGTATGCTTCAGGCTTTTTTCGCCATTCTTCTTGAATGTCGCGTCCATCGCGTCCGATCAACTTGAATCGCGGGCAGAAGCCAATATCGAAACCTGTGGCACAGATGAGAGTGTCGACTTTCAGCTCCTCTCCCGTTCCCAAGATGATCCCATCCCTCGTCACTCGTGATATCGTGTCCGTCACGACGCGCACATTGTCTTCAGCAAGCGCTTCCAGGTACCCGTTTCCTGGTGTCGGTCGTTTGCAGCCCACGGCGAAATTCTCCGGCATCAAATGCTGCAGTAGCGAGTCGTCCTTGATCTTGCTCTTCATCTCGTTGATGGAAAACTGTCTTGCAGTGGCCTGCTCTTCACTATCCGCGATGACCTGGGGAAAATGCTTAGTGAGGATCGGGCGCCGGGGACGAAAGAAAGCTTACGAATCGGAATCGTGTGTTCAGCTCCCCTTCAATCTCCTTGCGGTATTGACGATAGACCTCGGGGTTTTCTCTGAACTCTCTTTTCCGCTCCTCGGTAACTGGAAAATGCTTAGTGATAAACAGCTTTGGCAGGAGGGGTGCTTTCAAGTCATACAGGCAAAGTTGGCGCCTCCTGGCCCGGCGTGACTCTGTGCGAATCCGGCCGTGATCCATGTCGGGCTGCGCACGAACGCAAACAAGGAGCTCACAACTGTACAATTGTCAGCACTTAATATGTCAGTCATGATTGGTCGCCCTACCGGGCTGGATTGTCGGGATGATTTGTATGCCTGACGACCCGGATCCCAAGACTGCAACTCTTCTCCCATCCACGGCTTGATCAGCGCTCCACGTCGCACTGTGGACGAGGTCGCCTTTGAACGAATGCAGTCCTGGGGTATCTGGCCATTTCCAATTGTTGAGGATTCCACTCCCGTTGATCAGAATATGGCATTGGTCTTCTATGGTCTCATCTGTTTCCATCGCAAGGATCTTGACTTTCCAGATTCCCTGTTCCTCATTCCAGATCGCCTCAGTGACGCGATGACGCAGCTGTATGTACTTGTAAAGCTCATACTTGTGCGCAATACCTTGGAAGTACTCGAGAATCTCGTTCCATGGGGAATAACTGGATATGTCAGCAATGATCTCGCATATGGGATTGCTACCCGTCTCCTCTTACTAGTGAGTCCACTCTGGGTTCGGTTCCCAGGTGAACTGATAATTGTGGGATGGAATGTCGCAAGCGCACCCAGGATACCTAGATGGATATCAGTATCGACTCAACCCATCATCAACCCATCTCTCTAGTTTTATCAATTCTCACCGGTTCTCGAACCAGGTTCCTCCAACGTCAGCATTCTTTTCGTAGATGGAGAGCTCGTAATTCTTCATGTGCAATTCCATGTGACGAGCTATGTTCAAGCCACTTGCACCTGCTCCCACGACTATGACGCGTATTGGTCTGGGATGACCCAGTGGCTCTTCGGTGACCTGATACATGATCACGTAATGCTTTAGAAGGAGATGTCTAACGTCGTTGCACAGTGGACAGCATGAGCCAAGGCAACATCATTTATCATTCCTTGTCGTCACGACAGATCGACGTTCATCATTGGTTTCAATACCCCACAGACCATGGTTGCAGCGATAGGTAGCAATGCCGCGGGGCATTTTGATTATGTTTCACGTGATTCTTCGTTATATGGTGACATTACGCTCAAGATGTGCGGGTGCGGGGGTTCGTTGCACCTCTCGGAAATTGGATCCGAAGCCCTTCCCCAGTCATTGCGCCGGAAAATGCACTGTTCGCTGCCAGTCTTCCAGACAAGAGATCGTGCCAATTTTCCGTCTTGACCCAGATGACAGTTACTGGTTAATGTCCGGATTACTCGCCGCTTCGCTCCTGTATGCGAATTCATGCTGCGTATCACGGACTATATTTGCACCGCGCGAATGAGTGGTCCTGCCGACTTGATTCATCTGCAACGCTAAGCATAATCATTCTCGGTCAGAACGTCTCTGCCATGGCTAATCCCGGAAGACTTGAAGGTAAGGTGGCCATTATCACCGGAGGTGGAGCTGGCTTCGGCGTCGGCATAGTGGACAAGTTTATTCGAGAGGGAGCCAAGGTCGTCATTGTGGATATTGTCGAGGAGAATGCCAAGGAGGTTGCTTCGAAACAACCGGAGGGATCTTGTATTGCCATCAAAGGCGATGTCTCTAGCGAGGGCGACTGGAAGCGCGCATTGGATGTGGCGCTGCAGACCTTTGGCAAGCTCGACGTCGTGGTCAATAATGCCGGCGTCACATACCTCTCCGGCCCAAGCACGGAGACTCCAGAAGTTGATTTTGACCGTGTGGTAAAAGTCAATCTCAAATCGCACTTCTGGTCGACTCGCGTCATTATCCCCTACTTCAAGGAAAGAGAGGCGGGCGTGGGCGGACTGTTCATCAACATCTCCAGCATGTCCTCTCCACGACCTAGGCCTGGACTCATTTGGTATGGAGCAACCAAAGCAGGTGTCACGAATGCCAGCAAAGGCCTGGCCCTGGAATGGGCAAAACACAACATTCGCTTTAATGTGATACATCCTGTCGCTGGCGAAACGAACATGTGAGTGTTTCTTGGCTGTCTCTCGCTTTTGCATGATTCTAAATGTGTATGCAGGGTGCCGTTCTTTCTCGGTGGTGAAGATTCTCCCGAGAGCCGAGCTATTCTCCCGAGAGCCGAGCTAGAATGATGAGCACAATACCTTTGGGAAGATTTGCACTTCCTGCCGATATTGGAAACACGGCAGCTTGGCTGGCAAGTGATGAGGCAAACCTTCTTACAGGTGCCTCTATCGATGTTGATGGAGGAAGGGGAATCTGAATAAAGGCCAATGGCGACACACTGAGATGTAACTAGTTGAAACTGATAGCAGTTATCTGAATGAGCAATGAAATGGCGTATTGTACATTGTTCCGGATCTTTATTGCCGATGTGACGTGCAGGAGAGAAGACATCCAGGCCCCCAGTCATAAGCAACTAGCCTGGGAAGACACTAGCAGCGGAAGAGTTGAAATATAAGTAGTTCCCACCGCTTACTGGACACTCGTCGTTTTTAATCCTCACTTGATTGCATCTCTGTGGCTCTAACATATCAGTAAACACTTCCTGCTAAGCTCATTTTGTCTCGAGTGAGAACTCCAACTGTACTTCACGATGGCAGATCAGCATAAGTCGCCGAACCATCATCTTGGAAACCCGGATCCGGAGTGGGCCGAGGTGAGACCGAATTCTTCCTCTAGCATTAATCTGCTCTGACATGAACAGTTTTACAGCAAACAACCGGATCGGGTACCGCAACTGATTGGATCACCCCAGGAGATGCGAGATGTAATGAAATTCTTGAAGGCAAAGGCGACGGGCATGGTACCGCCAATGGAAGATGGTCTTGTCGTACAGGATCTCTCCTACACCGCCAGCGACGGTGCCCAGATACCCCTCCGGATGTACACGCCGTCCGGCAGAACCAAGGCTGGGCCAGCCATCATCTAGTACACAGCTGAGCCATCACGATTCTCCTTTGCAGGCACTAATTGTTTGCAGCATCCATGGCGGCGGTTGGACGCTCGGAGACCTCGAAGGGGAGGACCTGTCCTGTCGCTCAATGTGTCTGCATGCCGATTGCGTCGTGGTGAGCATGGACTATCGCCTGTAAGATGCTTTCGAAAACTAAAAAGAGGGAACAATACTTATGTCATGCAGCGCGCCTGAACATCAATTTCCAACTGGGCTCTAGAACGTCTGGGATGCACTCATGTGGGTAAGTATTCTTTACAGCGATTTCTCAGCATGTGCTGATGCTGACATGTTTGAGACTGTCGAAAATTCGTCGCGTATTCTTGTGGATGCCAACTGCTTGGTTCTTGGGGGGCTCTAGTTCCGGTGGCAACATGGTATGTCCCGATTGATGCTGGTTCATTTTCTTGCCAACTCTTACGATCGACTATAGGCTGCCGTATTGGCTCATAGGGCGCGTGATCGCGGAATCAGTCTCAAGGGACAAATACTTCGTATCCCATCAGTCTGTCACATTGATGCCTATCCTTCAAGCCTCAACCTCAAGAGCATGGAGGAATTGAAGGACGCGCCTCTTCTTTCCAAAAGATCCATGGAGCTCTTCTGGAGTTATTATAACCCCTCCAACAAGGCAGACCCAGACGCTTCGCCTCTCTTGCGCGACAACTTTGTAGGACTCGCTCCTGCATATGTGCAGATTGCGGGAATGGATCCGCTGCGGGATGAAGGTCTTGCATATGTCGAAAAGTTGCGCCAAGCCAAGTAAGTAGATATTCACTGTTTTCTTCATATTACTCACCATCTTCTAAGTGTCAAAGTTCACCTTGATGTTTATCCGGGCTTTCCTCATGCCTTCGGCTACTTTCCCGAGCTGCCATCGGCCAGAACGCTAGAACATGATCTTTTGAAGGCCATTGGAGAAATGATCGTTCGTTAAAATTGAGAATATCGAGGTATTGGCAATTGGTATGTGGGATTAATTGTCAGACGGGCTGTGGTCGGCGTCCTGAACTGTTACAACAATTGCCTGCTACGAAGCTTAGTAACAGAATAACTGTTTGTCAGCACTACGATCGTGTCTTTTCTGTTCGTCTCTTACTTTCCCCAATTTCGTTTCGCAATCCATGACTCCCTAGCAGCCCGAGAGAACTCCGTCATATTTCTGGGTGACCCTAGAATATGGCCAGAGCATTGGGTGGGCTTGCTACGCCTCCTTCAATGTTCAATGGGCAACTTGTAACGAAGAAAGTCCACCGATTGTGCCTCTTGCACTCCTCCGACAAAGCCTCCAGGTCCCAGAGCTCGCCCAGCGGTGTTCCCCACAAGGCGAGACCATTGTCATGAATGCCTGTATCGAGACATCAATGGTCAGCATTGTCCGAGTTTTGTTTTGGTGCACGCATTTCAATATCCACTTACGGTAAGGCCCCTCGGCTGGCCAGGCTTCAAAGGCCATGTTATCGCCAATCAATGCAGAGAAATGCTGGTTCCAGAGCCACTCAATGGACTCTACGGTGCCCTCGACGCCGATGTAGTCGTGCCGTTTCTTGCAACCATCGACTCTCTCGTCAGGTGTGGCTTCGTTATACCACTTGATCCAACCAGTCCTCAGCATCAAGAGATCCCCAGTGCGGAACGGGACCCCCTGATCCTTGCGATTTCAATGAGGTCGTGGTGGGTGATTCAGTGCTTGCTTGCGGCGCTGTATTCGCGACCCTGTTTGGCCGCCCATGAGACATAATCGAGCAAGACGCCACGACCGACCACGCCTCCTCGCTTTTGCCACTCTATTTCATGGTCGCCATCAGTATCGCTGCACCAGAACTTGAGGCGACTACAAACCTTGGATGCCATTCTTATTATTAGGACTGGGGCCGCTGATCTCCTCGTGTGCCAATCCATTATAATACAGTCCTGTGGGCTGATGCGCCCAGTGACCTTGTGCAAGTCAGTGACTGGTGATAGATTGTGATTCCCATTATGAAACATACGGAGACCATCCCACTGGCTGCTTGTTTGTGTATTGATGTATATCTCGTCATCATGCCCAACCAGATTCGGCTTCAGGTCGAGGAACTTGTGAACGATTCCATTCCGATTATGACCCGGGTCCTCGATCCTCTCCAGGGGCCAACTAACCGTGACATCAGTTTACGCAACAGTCAAGCAAAGAAACGTTACCCACTTGAGTGAGACAGATACTCCTGTCTGTATTTCCTTCTTTGCATCAAGTATAACCTCAGGAGTCAGCAGATTCAGACTGCCGACTTGATCTTTGACGCCATTCTTGTCCCAGATGCCCCAAGCACATCCTGGGGGCATTCCGGGAACTGGTGGAAGCTCGGCATATTGTGGTATCTTGAATTCCGGACGAGACATGACTATTGGTTTTTGGAGTCGATTCAATCAAATGGATTATTTTTGGATCAGTCTTCCTGATTGTGAGCAAGTGTCGACTCAAATAACCATACAGATTGTCATTTTGAATAACACTACTTGCTATCCTGTGACGCCTGCACCGGCTAGCCTGACATACAGGCCGGGGGCGGAAGATATCTCCGATCCTCCTGCAACAACAGCGTATGCGCTCTGTACCCGTTTAGCGTCATCTCCAAGACGAAGGAGGTCTTCAGTTCGGGAGCTGCAGAGCCTCCTCGGCCCATTAGCTATGATTCTCCTGCTTTCATCGCGCCACCGTGATGGCAGGGTTGCGTCCGAGTGCTTCAAGGTCAGGTAAGGTCCAAGGTCCCTTGTAAGTGCCTGACCAATCCAAGCCACGTTCGTCGTCGCAAACTGACCATAACAACTCCAGACTGCAGCTTACGACTGTTCCCGGCGTTATCCGCGTCGTCGCTTCCTCTACGCCCAAGCCGCCCGCCCCGGGCGCCAGGGTCTTCGTGGACTCCATGACCGCGGGGCGCGACCCGGCCAAGTTCCCGAGCCCCGACAGCGTCAATCTGGACCGGCCCTAAAATGCCTACCGGCACCAGGGCTTCGGCCCGCACGCGTGCCTCGGCCGGCCGATCGTGGAGACGGCGGCCGCCGCCATGCTGCGCCAGTTGGTGAGTATACATGCCATTCCCTCCTAAGAAATCGCGATCGCATGCATCAGGTATCTTTTCAACAGCTAAACAGGTCGTGCTTGATGGGTTTGCTAGGGTGGCACCGGGTGTCGCTGGGCCTCGGAGGAACGGGTATGGCAATGCTTATAATTAAGGTGGGGTTAAGATTGTTGCCCTAACCTTGAGGGAGAATTGCGGATACGAGATACCTACTGTCTGTTTAATGATACAGCCTGATGCGACGTGCTGTAAGAAGCAAACTGAGTCGCTGGCACCTTTGATCATGGTGGTATGAACCTGACTCTTGCCCCGCGATTGTATCACGTAATACCACTGGCCGAATACAAGATTCATCACTATACACCGAGAGAGCTTCACGCTGACCATCGACCTGTATTGGGAGCTGGACTGCGCCCGACATCACGTCGAGGGAATATTTGTAGTCTTTTGGTAAAAGTGTGAGACCGAATCACTTGCCTCATGTGCTCACGACATGCTGACTCAGGCAAGGCCGAGAGCCGACTGAACCATCGGGCCATTAATCTGGTGTTCAAATGAGGCCCGTTGAAGCACAGCGGTAGCAGGGCCGTTGGTGCAGTTCAAGCGACCCGACAAACACAATAATTCATGCGTCTTTGTGGAACAAGGCCAGGATGAGGATGCAGCCAGCCACAGCGTAGACAGTTGCTGGCCATGTTAGATGCGTTCGGTAAAGAACCTGCATATGATGCAATCAGCTTACTGGCCCATCACAGCGGGGAGATAAGCCGCGCCCGCCAAGACTCATGTCAGATAGGACCCCGATGTTGATATTTCGGTGTATTTTCATTGCGCAGAGAAGCTTGTGAGAAAACCACGGCATGGCCCATTTATCTGTAAACCCTATCTGCAAACAGTCAAGACGTGGCAGAAGAAAGAGTATTGAACCCACATTGCCTCGAAGCAAACTTCATGCAGCAGGGTGGGAACATTTTGGCCTCTGCTTCGGTTACATCCGCCTTGCGCGCAAGAGCAACGGTATAGAGCAGCACATCAAGTTGACTGTCCCCTTCGCTCATGCTGTCTCTGTCTGCTCGGCAAAACTCAATCACCCACGTCAGCTCCTTTGTCAGAATCGGCCATGTTCAGCACTTGGAAATTCCAGACGACGGATAATGGGGCTGCTGAACTATCTAGACAGCCTCAGGTATTTGATCCCATGACTGCGAAGACGAAGGGTCCTCAGGCCTGCATGCATTGCAGAGCAAAAAAGGTATGCAATCTTGTGATTGATCACGCCGCCTGCTATGAGGAATTGGCGACTAATTCAACATAGATCAAATGTACGGGAGAAGAAACAGGATGTGAGCGCTGCAGAACGCTGTTGAGGAAATGTGTGTATGCCAAAGGGGGTTCTGGTCCCAAACATCGAAGCGCCTCTTCCCGAGAGAAAAGGAAACATCGGACTTCAGTGCAACCATCAGAAGCTTTCCCCACGCCGGCTCTGACTCCGGAAGAAGCGCCGCTCTCGTCTTTGATTGACGAAGATTTCAGCTGGATAGAGTCGTCAGGGAGTGGCATTCAGGACACTCTGACTTCTTCTGAACCTGATGAAAGTCAAAACATGATAATCGATCTGACCGACTGGGACACGCGGACTGTCATGCATTCTATGGGCTTGGAACTTGCAAAGTCAGGAGCACCACCGGAGGAACCCACAGCGCATCTTGGCTTACGGCACACTTCAGACGATGACAAATCTTTATTCGAAGCTATCAAGCACGTGCCGGAATGGGGAGGCCATACTTTCGGCGTCGTTCCTGACCTCGAACTACCCAGTCCTTCCAGTTCAGCGTCGATGGAGCCTTGCAATTGCCTGCGCCGGGTAGTACTGCTGATGGACGAGGCCAAGTCACTCACCGACATGGATGCGCGCGCAGTCGACAGCGCCTTGGCCACTAACAAGGAAGCCCTGGGCCACGGGCGCGACATGCTAGCATGTACAAAGTGCGTGTTACGTGTTGAGTACATGACTATTCTAATGTTCATGCTAGACGAAATAACTCGCCTGGCGCAAGGTATCATGCAATTGCTACAACCACAGAACCAGAATGTGCCGGGGGGCAGGATTGATGGTATCAGCTTCGGCAGCTACGAAGTCAGCTCTTACGAGGAATACAGCATCATGGCGAGGGGATTGCTGAGCATACAGCTCAATGAGTTGCAGGGATTCACAAAACGTTTGAGAGAGGTATTAGAACAGATGCATTCGAATTACATGGCTAAGCGGCTGGAGAGCATTGAAGAGGATATCGTAGCCATGCTACAAAGGTGTAGGTAGTGAGGTCACCGATTTGTTGGATTCACTTTTTATTTTCTGTGTCCACTCTGGAAACAGACAGACCGAAGTCAAATACATTGTTTCCATGATCTACCATCACAAAGAGCTGCAATGCTCTGGCAAAGCCTTATACGTCAGACCCATCACTACACCCATTATCATCGCCAGCGTGGGCTCCTGAAATACTCCTGTTCCATTTGCTGGTCAGCCTTCGGCGACAAAATAGGAGATATTCAATCCGGGACTGACAAAGCGTGACCAGCATATCGTCAGCTTGGGTATACAAGGTACCAGATTCGATGATCTCCATGGGACCGTGAGCTGTGGTAGCCTGGCTCATCGAGGCGTCGCAGGAACTCGAAAAATGGCATGTGATTACTCTTCTTTCGGACAGATGACAAATATGTATTACTTGAGACCGACGAGGGGCTGGCGATCGCTTATTATCAACGCGCCAACTGCCCTGCAACTACTAATCGAACCTGCATTGTGAACGCGGGCCGCGCAGTGCTGAAGGGTGCTTACGAGAGACTGCCCACACCCTCCTAGAAGACGCGAATTCGGAAGTACCTGTTCTGGACATAGGCGAACAGTGGCCTGATGCGGTCTTCGCATGGATTCCAATGAAACGGGCGGAATCGGTATGGCTTCTCTATCTTTCAACAAGAAAGCAGAGCGATAATAATCCAATGAAGGAGCACCGGCCGTGAAACGTCAGGCATTCTGAGAGCCAGCAGCAAAGCTGCATCAGACGTAGATTGGCGTATCAATTGGCATTCATAGCACCTGGTTGAGCCGATCGGACGGTCGGAGACTTCATCTTCTTTGAATTCGTCATTTGGAGCTATTCTGCCTCGTTGCAGGACGTTATGAACCACCTCAAGCCCGTAGGATCCCTGCAGTCTTTTGGCCTGCCAATACCCCTTTCCGCAGCGATATTATGAGGACTAAATTCTTTCCAACGATACGTGGTGGTCAGTCTTCTCCCTCGAGGTTGCCGGCAATGACTATTTTGTAGAAGCATTAGTCGCCGTCTCATCATTGGCTTTAATCACCTCCTGGTACTCTGCCAAGCTCTTGAATCCCTTTGGCATCCCCGTCCATGTCAAGCCCTGCTCATCCATGAGTTTGGCACGTAGCTCCATCGCCTTCTTCCACGAGGGGCGGCTCGTCATGCGCTCGTGCCAGGCCTGCACGCGCGGGAAGCCCTTGAACTTGTCCTCGGGGGTACACTCCAGTATCGCATCGGCGCGGTCATTCCAGGTCGTAAAGGCAAGATCTGCATAGGTCATCTTGTCCCCGACAAGCCATTGAGAGCCGTGCTGCTCCTGCTTCGCGAGCCAGCCTTCCAGGACGCCATGGATGCGGCGAACTTCATCCTGGTAGCGAGATATGGCGGAGGGCAGCTTCTCCGAGTGCAGAACATTGAACCATCCCGCTTGTCCGAAATAAGGACCCTGGCCGCTCATTTGGAAGTGCACTGTGTGAAACTAAATGTTAGTACGGATCTATCACCAGTTTTTCCGTTGGAAATAAGACAGCGAAAGTCATATGACTGTGCACTTACGCCACTGGTTCGATTGATGCTTCTCTTTGAGGGCGGCATAGCTGATGGTGTGATCTGTGTCATATTGATCAATCAAATAGTTGATGATGGCACCCGACTCCCACAGAACGAGATCAGTGTTTGGATCCTCGATAGCTGCGCGTAGATGAGAAGTCAGCTTATGAGTGGAGACGAATGCAGACATGGAAATTTTGGGTCTCAGTATCTACAGTACCTGGAACGCGACCGTTGGGATTCAGATCGATGAAGGGCTTCTTCTTGATCTTCTCGAACTCGAACGAAACAATTTCGTACGGCACTTGAAGCTCTTCGAGAACGACGACGACCTTGAAGACTGGTCAAGATAGCCAGCATAAGCGCAGATTTGAATATGACTGCTTACCTTCCACGGATTAGGACCGGGAGCTAAAGTCCCGAGAATCAGTGTAGTCCGTACAGCAGATGAAGTGTAAGGCGATACTCTACTTACGTGCCATCCACACACGAATCGGTTTGACAGTCATCTTGGAGTTATTCGATGTTTGCGGTGTTGATCTCTCAGTGCGCTGGTTGAAGTTGACGGTTCATGGGAGAGGTGGAGGCGGTTATGGTAAGCCCGAGTTATGGTTGGGGTCATTCTTGTTTCCGGGTCTACCAGGGTTCATGTAGCGGCTCATCTGCCCCGTCGAACCACCCGGTCCGTTGTTGGCGCGGGACACGCCGCTACTACTCGATACGTACGCGAGCAACGATGACTATAGGATAATTGAGGGTTTACTTTCACTTATAGAGATCTCTTTCATTTTGACCACGTTCAAGTCTGTTTGTCAAGACACAAGCATTGCTAACCGGTAGGCCGGGCACCAAGGCAGAAGCTATTCTCACTACGGTAGGTTAGTGGTGTTCAATGAATGCTCTGTAGAGTTGACACTGTACATGTATTTTGTCTCTCAGCAGATTAGTCTAGCATAGAAAGAAACGAAAGTCAGTAATAGTCTCGAGGCATCCTGCTCAAATGGCAGGTCCATGGCAATTACGATCTTGATATCTGCGCGATTGAGAAAGAAGAAGTGCAGTACATCGTAATGATCATGCCGAATGAGAGGACGACCAGACCGGATTACAGACTTAATGTGCAGGGATCGCGCCAGGGATTTGCGCAGCTGAGAACCAACATACAGACTGCATACTCGTGCTTCCCACTTGCAAACGACCCACCGACTAAAAACTTAGTTGGTGAGCTTGTGAATCCTTCTCAATTAGTCGGATCCGAGCACGAGCTTGTAATCATCGTAACAAGTATCAGAGGAAGGAATAAAGGGAGAGAGACTCGCAATTGGGCAATTGTGAACCTCTTTCTCATCACTGGACCATCGACACCACACGCACCGTCACACGAATACAGTCGTGGACAGTCTCAAATGAGCCAGTAAGCATGTTGGCTCTTGTCGCTCTGGGCGTAACCGTAGCCTATACCGTCTGGAGCTTCGTCTGCCTCGAGAACAACGTGCGCAAAGCTCGCGCCCTAGGATTCCCCGTCGTCCGTCTTCCAATTGACGCGAATAACGTCTTTTGGATACTGCTGCAACCGCACATTTGGAAAATCCTCGACCGGCTCCCCTACGATTGGCTCTCCTACCCACGCTTTGTACGCTTCTCACGCCGTGGCTGGTATGTCGCTGAGCGCGCAGATGCGCATGTTCAGCTGGGCCCCGTTTGGGCCTTGGTCTCGCCCGTGAGTATCAACGTCCATGTCGCCGACCCGGACACCATTCAAGACATTGTCACACGCCGTGGAGATTTCCAACGTCCCTCTGCCGAGCTCAGTAAGTCCTGGCACTGACCGAATCAACTGGTGCGAATGTCGGTCGCTAATCAAGCACAGAAATCTTGGAGCTGTACGGACCATGCATCTCGACGGCAAAATGGCCAGACTGGCCGCGTCACCGTAAACCAATGGCAACGCCTTTTAATGAGACCATCATGACTTCTGTATGGAACGAGTCTCTGCGCCAAGCCCGAGCCATGGTGGAGACATGGGTGAGCTCTTCAGACGCTGGTATTCAGAGCTACCAACGAGACACCCGGACGCTTTCGCTCAACGTGCTTGCGGGTGCAGGCTTTGGCAAGCCGTATGATTTTCGCTCCTCGACAGACCCCGTGACCGACAAGATTGGAGAATACCGTGACTCTTTGCAGACGGTCCTCGACAATATTATTCTGCTGTTGATTGTGCCGTTCCGTGTGCTCACCATTATTCCTGGTCGGTGGGCCAGGATTGGCAATGCAGGCATCTCATTCAAGCAGCACATGGTCAAAATGCTCGAAGATGAAACCACGGCCCTTGGCCAAAGCAAAGCCGGCTCGGGCGGTATTTTGACAGGCTTTGTGCGCGCTGCCGACCTCTACCACCGTGAGTCCGCGGCCGACCCCAACTTTACGGGCGCGAGAAAGGGTCTCTCGCCTGAAGAGATTTATGGCAATTTGTTTGTCATCAACTTCGCGGGCCACGACACCACCGCCAATACCCTGGCCTTTGCAACGCTTTTGCTGGCGGCCCATCCCGAGGTGCAGGATTGGCTCGCGGAAGAGGTTGCAGCTGTCACCAGAGACAAACCAGTAGAGGCATGGGCCTACAAGGAGTTGTTCCCGCAGCTCAATCGCTGCCGCGCCGTCGTCTATGAGACCTTGCGTTTGTTTCCGCCTGTACCGGCTTTGCCATCCATCACCTGCGACCACACCCAAGAGTTCCAGGTCGGCGATAAGACCTATCGCGTGCCGGTGGGCATCAACTTCACCGCCAATCTGAGGGCTATGCAGACGCACCCGCAATACTGGCCGAACGCGAACGAGTGGCAACCGTCGCGATGGGTTCTGAATGCAGCGCCTACCGACTCGTCTTCTCCTGCCCAAGTCGCGCAGGAGACATTTTTCGTCCCGAGCAAGACTGTCTTCTTCCCGTGGGGTGAGGGTCCCCAAATCTGTCCAGGGAAGAGGTTCGCGGAGGTTGAGGCTGTTGCTGTGATAGCGTGTCTCTTCAAGGCGCACCGGCTACACATCAAGAAAGACCCGGGAGAGAGTGACGAATCGGCCCACAAACGTTTCGAGAAGTGCGTCAACGATATTGACCTTGAGATGTTGGTAAGACTTCGAGATGCAGATCAGATATCACTATTGTGCAAAGAGGTACTGTGATATTTGGATCTGTTCCACAGTTCTAGCATGGGGTTGATGAAAAGTCGCACTCTGAGTGCTCCGGATGCAGGAAGATATAAGATCACGAGGTTGAATTTTGCCATGTGACTGCTGGCTGTGAACGCTGCCTGTAGGACGTGCAAGCTTTGTTAGCGCACCGAGTGAAGTGAAAGCCCGTCCGAGCACGATCCCACAGCTTGATTCGAGTCAACGGTCCCAGGGTCAAAACTCACAACTACTCCTTCATCAGGCACATTCAATTGATTTTTAAAAGAAGCAAAAACATTGAAATCATGCAAAACAAGGTAGCGGTGCAAAAGGTATTTCGAGAATGCTTCAATATCAGTTGTTGGAATGATATACAATATGCCTCAAGGATTAAAAAGGCAATCATCAGAGAATTGTTATTTGATACCATCGAGGCACCAGTCTACAATCTACGACTTACTTACTGCTCCTGTGCTTGTGCTCTTTGCTCGAACTACTGTGCTTATGTTCCTTGCTCGAGCTGCTATGCTTGTGCTCTTTGCTGGAGCTGGAGCTATGCTTATGCTCTTTGTCTTTGCCAGAGCTGCTATGCTTGTGCTCCTTGCTGGAACTGCCGTGCTTGTGCTCTTTATTGGAGCTACTCTTGTGCTTGTCCTCCTTGGTGGAGCTACTCTTGTGCTTGCTGGAACTGCTCTTGTGCTTGTCCTTCTTGTCCTTGCTGCTCGAACCTCGACTCTCATCGCCTCTCATAATCGCCCTCGCTTCGGCGTTTCCGCTCGCAGGGCGATACTGGTAGTACTGGTCTTGGGCCCCGTGCCAGCCGCTACCGTCCTCGGTGTATCCGTAAGACTGCATGTTCTCCTGGCTTTCATGCATCTGGGCCTGCCACTGACCATTCTCATCGACGTAGGCGTAGCGGGACATGTTGAAGAGTGGTTCTTACTTGATTGACTTACCTTTGGTTTGGAGTTTGTTCTGAGCGGTCTCGCAGCCAAGTAGATGTGTAAAGTGTGGGTTGTGAATGAGCTGTTCTGGTGAATTCAGGATCTGATGCACGAACTCGGCCCCTCTTATATTACGCTGGCCGTCGATATCATTGTCATGAGGCTTAGCTGTGGAACAATGCATTATATAGTGCGCAAAGAGCATTGTAATTGGTTCCACTTTATAACAACAGGCTTGGCACATCTCAGATCACTGCATACACAAAGCGGACATATTGACGCATTGTCATCGCGCAAAGGCCCCCAAAGACAATGGGCGGGCAGAAACCCTGGAGAGACAAAGGAAACGGCGGGCAGACGGACTTCGTGAGACAAAATACAGCGTCGATTTACTGACTTGGGACATTTGAAGGTCGTATACGGAGGGCAAAGCCCCAAATTTGTTGAAGAGATGAAGGTATATCATTGGCTACCGATTCTCAGACTCGATTATATCAATCCAAGGGGTACTATGCTTAAAAGAAGCTCGTATGCACCTTGAACCATGGGCAATCCCTTGCATAATGGTGTCGATCGTATACCACCAGACGTTACCAAGATCGGGCACTGCAGATACAAAGGTAGGTATCTAGATAGGCAGATCTGATAGTAGATGACTCTGGCAAGCTACTGCTTTTGAAACCATCACGGCAGACGTCACCAACATCAATACACGGGCAATCGCACATCTTAAAGCGAGACCCATCTGTCGCATTTCCGCAATTCGTGGAGAATACGAAAGGACACCGCAGGAATATGTACTGTAAGTCAAAGAATCTACAAGAGTTCGTACGTGTAGGTGAACCCAGTGCCCACCCCATTGATCAAACGGGAGACGTTTGATCGGCGTGGCAGGGGTGGACCAGCGACGCCTGTAATATGGGGACTCCTGAGCCGCATGTTGAGGCCAGGTCCCAAGCTGCGACTGTGTTCGTCCCAACCATCCCGGCGTCTCTCACTTTCGGGAGAAGCCGAGATGGCGAAGCTCATGATTATAGTTATAATTCCGATGACATTAGAGTCAACATCTCAGTCCTGGTTTCAGAGGCCGACACGCGAATTGCCCAAATCGGATACGTGAGTCTATACCGTGGAGATTCCATCACCAAAGAGGTATAAGAGGCCCACTGTCACATCTGTCAGGCGATATCTGGTTGACTGTAGTCGTCTGATATATTCCCGCACTTCATTCATTCTTTAATCAATTCATTCATTTCTGAATTTGAAGCATTTCCTTTGCCCGACGCCATATACTTGATCAATCGACTCAAAATTCGTTCCATTCTTGGCTTTTCTCTTCTTTGGGCTGCCTCGCTAGCAGGGGCGGGACCTGCGCCGTACAGAGCCCTAGCGCTGCGAGCTACAGGGACGTTCGCAGTGGTGCCACCGTCTTCCACCTCAACTGATCCGCACGACCAGTTCGACCCTGATGTCGTGAAAGACATTACATGCACTGGTTCTACGTGAGCAGCGCATCATACAACTTTGATAGGACCACAAGTTGACCTTTTTCCCTAGCGCTATACCCAAATCGAACCAGCAGATTGCAGAACTATTGGTGTGCAACGGCATTCAGGCGCCCATCACCAATTGCGGGGGAAGCCTTTCCAAGACAACCTCGACGTCGGGGACCGCCAAATGGACGCTGACAGCACCCAGCGGCGCCACGCTCAACTTCTTCAAGGGGACCTGGGAGGAGTGCGCCAATGCTGCGAGGGCGGCATGTCCGAATCAGACGTACAAGGGAACTTGTCTTGGAGGTGTCACGAGCGGCGACGGTTTTGTTTTCGAGCTCAGTGAGGCATAATCTTATTGGACACACAAGAGCATTGTAAAATGGCATGTAATACTATCTATCTACCTACATCTAGGATGGGCATCAATCAATGTCAGTATCGCCGACATTACAACTCTACAAAATCGGCATCCTTTGAATCCCGCTTTAACCCTCGGATTCTCCGCATAACCCTATGCAAACAAGCTCCTAGGTCGGGTGGATTCTTTGAGCTGAGGTGCTCAATCGCTTTTGGAACTGTCGGCCCACAGAACACGATGAATCCACCAGTTGCTTCGCCGAGGCTGCGAAGAGCCACACTGGAAAAGGTGTATGTTGTATCTCGAGAGTTGTAGAACTCGATAGAGGCTGCGAACCGGAAGCTAGAAGAACTGCAGGCTCTGGAGGAGAAGTTTAGATGAAGAACAAGTACAGATTGAAATGAACTTACAATAGCCCAATCCCGAACAGGGACGAGACCCCGATCTTTTTCTGTCTGCTCATCTGAAGCCTCCAGACCACCCTTTGCGGCAGGAGGAATATGATGATATCAAAGGTAAGGCTGAATACCGAGACCGCCACTGATGTTCCAGTCGGGCTTGGATTGAAGCATTTTCCAGGAATAATGGGGGTCCAGTTTATGTCCAATGGCGAGCAGTTGACCAGTATGAAAATGATCATGATCAAGAAGAACGTACAGTGCATGACGAGAATAGTGTGGCTTGCCCAGAAGAAACCGTTGCGAGTCCCCGGTGGAACGAAGATGGAGGCCCATTCAAGGAGAATCGCGGCCTTGATCAGCAAGACTATACACAAGTACAAAAGTGTGCCAGAGAAATAAAGCTTCTTTTCATCAGCTTTCAGTCCTGCGGCTCTGGTTCGATGAGTCTGACCTTGTATATCGCAGGAAGGTCTTTCAGCCGTATATCCCAAATATGAATGTAAGCTCCATGCAACTCGACATGCTTGAAAGAGATGTAGACAAATCCAATATATAGCGTCTGAATGCGATGAGCTTGGTGTTCGATCACGACCGGCTTTGGAGCTTACAAAGGTCATGAGTCCTAGGACTATATTTTGTCAGAATGCATGACTCTTCAAGGATACCTTTGCCGGCATGGAAGCATACCGTCGGGAAGCGTGAGGCTCTTTTGAATTATTCGCGAATATATCCGCAAGATTGCAAATATTGTCGTCAGAATCAGCATCGCTGTGTAAACTATGATAGCAAACGCATTCCTATTCGGAGGATTATCGAAATTGGGCGTCGTGCCGTCCGGAGGTAATTTTGCAGGCCCCTCGGGATCCGATCCCAGCGTACTCAGCGTATGATTCATAGGCGCCATGCTTTAGTATCGAGAACAAGACCGCCGTGGTAAATGGGAAAATCAGGAGACAGTTCATGAAACATGCCGTGAAAGTGATATTTAAATGCCGAGGACTTCAGCTATGTGGCCATGGGAAGTCGGCGGTGGCGGGTGCGACACTACTGTCTGAATCCTACAACCGTACCAGATCCATCCAGACCCAATCAGAGCTGCTCACCATCCAAGGCAGACGGCCAATCATCTCGGTGAGTAGACCAGCAAACACATAGCTCTCTTCAGAATCTTACTGAGACATGCAGAAAAAAGACTGCGCCTTTTCGCTGTGTGACCGGACGGCGCATTCGGGATAACATCAATTCTCCGAAACGCTTGACCTGGCGCTTCATTTGTAGCAGCCTGTTACCCCACCACGTTGCCTAGCCAGTGGTAAAACGATTATATCAACGAGGCTTCCTTCAAAGGCCCGGTAACGTTGTCCTAGATTATTGGCAGACGTCTTGGCCCCGAGGCCTTACATACCAGGAAAAAGCTCTCTCGGAGTCGGGTACTCTTAGTAATATCGTATTTAATAGGCAGGTAATCAGGCATCTATCCAACTTTCAAACGTCGCGTCTGTTCGCGCAACACTGCTCTCTGACCCAGCGCGCACGAAGTCCTCCATCCATAAACTTACTTTATTCTGGCGACATCCACATCTCGATAACACGCATCAATGGTATCCGCCTGCCTGTTTCCCGAAACTAGGATGACCAGGACCTTTGCGCTCCATGAGAGCCAGATTTTCGCCCCTTTTCGTTTCCACGAGGTCCATAACCAGAAGCTTCTCATAGAAAGGGACTGATCGCGTCCAGTCCCCGGTAAACAATATGCTCCTTCGCAGGTATGGCATCTCCTCGATCACTTCTCGTATGCAGCCGACCAGCCATTTCCCCAGTCCACCACCTTGAGCCTCTGGCTCTATCCAAACGTCTGTCAGATACAGAAACGTTGTGTAGTCTGTGATGCACCTCGCAATCCCGACGAGTTCTGAGTTTGTCTGATGATCGTGTAAGTCCCGCATTTCGACTGTTCTCGGTGAAATACTCACATGGTCTTTCGTGTCTAGGTCTGTGCCATCACCGCTCGCAGTCGCTGAGCTATACAGTCCAAAGCAAAGTGAATTCTCCAAGGTCTGGCGCATGGCCTCTTCTGGAAGCGACTTTCCCCAGTAAAAGGCATCGGAGCCAAAGATGTCGTTTAATTTCGCGATTGGGATAAGGGAAGGGTCAGTGGAAATGATATAGCCGGTCTTGGTCCATGACCGCGACTTGAGTCCAGCAACGGTGCTCTTCATGATTGCGCAAAGGTATCATAAATCGGAATATTGAACTTACTACATGATCAAGACGAGCGCCGACAAGTCACAAAGATATAATCAGTGGGATCGTCATTTTCTTTCGGGATCCCGCTCCGCAAACCGGGATCGCAGCCGCCAAGGCGAGCATGGTGGAGATGGTTTCCGGGGTATTCTCCATATGATTCAATCACCGTGACTCACTGGGACGAGCTAGTTTACAGCTGCCGAGGGCTCTGGGTATTTAATCGCGACGATTCCAGGCGAAATGACACCTCGCACCCTTGCTGGACTGAGAGTGCGGTTCGGAGTGCTCTTATCTATTGACATGGTGTGACTGGAGAGGCTTTGCATTTGAGCAGTTATTCAATCTACTGATCTATCGACTGGAGGAGTTATGTCAGCGGCCTTCCGGTTGTACCTACCTGATGTGGGCTGTGCGGTGAACGACTCATGGCCTCCTCATTCCTGGATTTATGGTTTCTTTGGGTATTTTCTTCTTTCTCCGCTTGAGGCGCCAGGTCCATTGTCTCTTTTCCAAGTATGGAAAAGAAGTATTACTCGAGCGTGCACTTGATCGCTCGTCTCTTCAAACACCCGCTGAGAAAGCACGATACACCTTTTTGTACGCCATCACTTGGCCTAACGCAGGGCAAGTAGCGTAGGATTTTAGAGGGCTTGTGCGAGGACCGAAGCGCTAAATGCGAGGAGAAGCTCAGCTGCCTCAGCCCCTCGCAAAAGAATCACGACGTGATCTGAGATTCGCACTTTGTTGTGCATCATTCCTGGTATTCGAGATCTCCCATGCAACGTATACTCGATCTTTGATAGTCGCTCACCATGGCAGGATCAGGACAACACCCCAGACGCGCGCACATCAAGTCGAGGAGCGGTTGCCGCAATTGCAAGAGGAGGAAAGTCAAGGTACAATACGTCCAAGAACGCTCACAAGGGAAGTACTATCACGCTGACTGGATGCATCGTCCCTTTCCAGTGCAGTGAGGAACATCCAAACTGCCGCAATTGTTCAAGACGGGGAGAGCAATGTGAATTCTTCGAGAATGGGGTCTCCCGAACCGCGACAGCCCGGACAGCCTCCATTTCAGCTCGTTCAAACAGCAGTCAGAGAGCCCTGGCGTTGTCCCGAGTGTTGTTACCCACTGATGATAGCGTCGTTGCCGGAATGACAAACCTCACAATGCTAGATCTGGAGCTCCTCCATCATTACAGCGTATCAACCGCTCTCACGCTGTCTTCGGATCCCGTTGTCCGCGATTACTTCCTCGTGAGCGTCCCGCAAATGGGCTTCTCCCACCCATATGTGCTTCAGTCCCTTCTAGCTCTGGCGGCGTCGCACCTGGCACACTTTCGACCAGAGTCGCGTCAGTACTACTACGCTCACGCCAAAGCTCGACATACGACCGCCACGTCCATGGCTGCACCTCTCTTATCTGATATCTCGACAACAGATGCAATACCAATGTATTGTTTTAGCATCATGACCTTGTTTATTGCTTTCGCCAGCCTCAGGGACGAGGACGATCTTGCCTCGGATGCCAATGACGTCTTTCCGAGCTGGCTCGCTCTTTTCCGAGGCGTGCGCACCGTGTTGGAATCAAACAATCGCTCCATTTACTCATCTTCCATCTCATTCCTCTTCTATTCTTCCGAGGTAAACCAGCTCTGGCAGACCAACACATCAGATCTCGAAGCGCTACTCGAGTTTCAGGGCTACCTCAATAGCAGGACCTCGGAAGACGTCCAGACACGAAAGATTTTACTCGATACTTTCCAAGATCTCAGGCGAGCCTTCTACTTCTTCTATGGCGAAGAACGTGGTACCGAGGCCAAAATCCGCGGCCTTTACACATGGATGTACAAGATTCCCGATGAGTTTCTCTCTTTGCTGCGGAATAGAAATCACAAGGCACTGTGCATACTGGCCTTTGTCTGTGTGCTCATTCACCGACTGGAGTACAATTGGTGGTTCCAAGGCTGGGGAGTACATTTGATTGATCGTATACACGGGGCTCTGGATCAGGTTCATCGTTTCTGGATTAAATGGCCGATTCAACAGATTGGATGGGTATCTAGACGTGAAATGACACAAGCTGCGTGCTATGATACGCCGCCGACTGTATAAGTTTCAAGCATGTAGAAACTCAAGATACTGAAATCGACTGGAACCGAGGTGATCATTCCCGAAGGGTGCTCTCGCTGACCACGCATATTAGCAAACCGCTGAACAGCCTACATACTTCGACTTCCCCTTAAGGATGTCATAAAATAGCCCTTGATATGCATTTCCCTTCAGCATTGGATGGAGCCAGCACCTAAGCCTAGTGTGGTGTCTCGTCGCATCCTTGAGGTGGCACTTAGGACCTCGCTCAGCGGAATGCAAACCAATCGGCATCTTTTGCGAGGCAATGCGAGAGTGCGAGGATGTCCCCACATCCAGCACTTCACAAGCTCTGCACATCACCTTCAAGGTACTAATAATCTGTAGATGCTCGTATAATTTTGCGAGCTTCGGACCTGGGCGCAGATCTGAAATAGCTCGACGGATGGCAGTGCGCGCAAGCCTCACGACTACTCCCACGAATCGTCATGACAATGACCAAGATCACCTTCACGACAATCTTCACCGAATGCGAGATAGTAACGCACATTCTGGTCAATGATGCTAAAGGAACATAAATACAGAGATCTGTCGCGTGTCATTACAGCAAATATTTTCATGGAATCATCGCAAATCAGAGTTTCACTACCAGAAAGCATTTATTCTTAAAACACCATCCAATACTCCCGATTTCAATTTCGAACACGATGATCGTACCGCAAGTTTTAACAAGCTCGTCAGCTTCATTCTTGCTGTCAATGCTTCTATTCAATGGAGTGAAGGCGCGGGCTCCAACTGGATACAACAGCAGACAGGGCCTCACCGGTTTCCAACCAGTACGCACAAGTTCCCCCTTCAACTCACGTCCAAATCTTCATCGGCTCTCTCAACTAACATCATGTTCAGTGTGACGCCCTGATTGCCGCCAACCTATCCCATGCCGTACACCTCCCGTCTTCTCCACTATACGCATCCCTCGTTGCAAACGGCTCATGGGGTATCGATACACGCAAACAGCCCTACTGTTTTGTTCTCCCAAGCACCACCGCTGAGGTCTCTCAGGTACTGACCTCTCTCCGCGGAGCCGGCGACGGCGCCGGAGACTGGCACATAGCTATCCGCAGTGGCGGACACGGGTCCGACAACTCGAACAACATTGCCACAGGAGTGACCATCGACTTGACCCGGCTGAACACCACAATGTACGACACAGCGACCAACACTGCAAGTATTGGCACCGGAGCGCGCTGGCTGTCCGTCTATGAAGAGCTGGCCAATGACGGCGTCACGGTGGCGGGAGGAAGACAGGGTATAGTGGGTGTCGGCGGAGTCCTGCTTGGAGGCGGCATCTCGTGGTATACTGGACGACAAGGGTTCGCATGCGACAATGTCGTAAACTACGAGATTGTGCTCGCGAGCGGCCAAGTCCTGAACGCGAACGCGTCGGCGAATTTGGACTTGTGGTTGGCGCTGAAAGGAGGCAGCAGCAATTTCGGCATCGTCACCAGGTTCGATGTCGAGGCGTTTCCAGCCAAGAACCTGTCGCTCGAGACAAGGGTCTTCTCCGAAGAGCACTCTGATGATGTTGCCGACGCGATTGCTGGGTTCACAGATCTGGACCAGTCGTTTGCGGATGATGCGATGCTTACGATCCTGTCCTACAATCCAGAGACTGGTAATAGCAGCATCACGGTGACTGAAATCAACACCATGGATATTGCCAACAGTACAGCATTCGACGCCTTCAACAGCATCCCAACGTCCAGTCCGGGCGCGAAGCAATCATTGACTCTGGCCGATTCTAGCTCCCAGGGCAATCCTCTCTCTGGAACTGCTCTGTACGTTGAATAAGGACGTCCGATGACTTGCACGGATCTATTACTAATACTTCTGCATGAATTAGGAACGCTGGAACTGGATCTCTGACAATTACCAATGACCCACGCGTTCTACGCTACTGCTTTGCAGTGCACGCCAGTCTAGTCGCGGACCTGAAGTCATCAATCGGGCCGCAGAGCTTCAGTACAATCATAGATTTCCAGCCATTTCCATCCTACTACGCAAACATCAGCACGGCCAAGGGAGGCAACATGCTAGGCCTCGATCGAGACACGCGCAACAAAGTCCTCGTCGCGTTGGGCGTGAGCCTGCTAGGCGCCGACAGTGGGCAGCAGTACCCGTTGGTCCTGCAGAAAGTGACGGCAGCGAATGAGAGGATTGTCGCGTTTGCGAAGTCCCTCGGAAGCGACCAGGAGTTTGTGTATCTCCCCTATGCGGACGCGAGGCAGGATCCGATCGGGAGCTATGGCGCCGCCAATGCTCAGCGTATCAGAGACGCGGCGAACAAGTACGACCCAGGCGGCTTCTTTCAGCGCAGGGTGCCGGGTGGTTTCAAGATCTCCAGGGTCGATTAAGAATGGTTGTACTGCGGATCAATCAATCGCATTCGAGCATTCTGGTGATTGACGTGCCTTCGAGCATGACTCTGATCATCACTGGGACCTATAGGAGTAGTTCGCGTCATTTTCTTGTCGTATACCTAGATATATGATTTCATAGGCTCTTCATGAAGACGACCTAGGACGCTCGCCAGTGAGATCCCGCCATTGATGACGATTCATCACCGCTGCCTAACGCGGCACATCAACGGGCCTTCCTTCTCCGATATTCCCACACTGACGCTGACAATCTTCTCCTTCGGGTCCTCCATGACGAGTTCGTATCGTCTGAGCAGCGTCGTGGTGACCTTGAGTATGTTCATCATGGCCAGGTTGCGCCCGATGCACATCCGGTGGCCGATGCTGAAGGGCGTCAGGTACCGCTTGTAGTGCTCCGACTGAGGCCCAAGAAACCGCTCGGGCTTGAAGACGTTGTGGTCAGGGCCCCAGATGGATGTGTTGTGGTGCACGACGTGGTTCTCGCAGAATACGGTTGTCTGAATGCGTATGGAAAAGATAAGTAATCTTGTTGACCCACGGGCAAGGGAGAAGGATGGCGTCTGCTTACATATCTGGGTATGATGTAGCCATCGATATCGGCACCCTCTGGGGCCATGACCTCGCGCGGGAGCGGCATCGTGAATACGGGGTTGATCCGGAAGTTTTCGTTGATGCAGGCCATCGTGTATGGTAACCTCGCTTCTAGGCCGTCAATAGGAACGACCTCGGTCTGGACGTCTTGTATTTCGCGATCCAGCTCATCCACGACGAGAGCCATGATGCGCGGATTTTGCATCAGGTGGGCGAATAGCAGGGTCAAGGTGCCTGATGTCGTGTGCGAGCCGGCAACACTGCGACGAGTGAGTTATCGTGCTGCATGAAGTTCCTTGAGGCTTACATCATGGCGAATGCTTCCGTATTGATCTCGAGCTCTGTCAATTTCTCGCCTGTTTCTGGGTCAACAGAATTGATTAGATTTGAGAGCAAGTCTTTCCTCTTCTCGGTGCCTTTACGCATGCGTCGAGCTACACAGTCCGCCGTGAGCTCTTTCAGTTGCCTTCGCGCGCGAAAGAGGGAGCGGAACCAGGGCAGAGGCATCCAAGGGGCAACAGTCTTGAAGATCGACTTCATTGATGGCACCATTCCCATGAGACAGGCCAGGTAGATGTGATCGTTGATCGGCGGTAGCCTGTCCGGGTCCATATGTATCTGAGAATCAAAACTGCGACTGAAAGCAAGCTCGCCGAGGACATCGAGGACGTAGAAGGCAATGAATTGTTTGAGGTCGAAGACTTCGCCCGTCTTGCAACAGTGGTCCAGATTCCCTATCAGCTTCTGCAGATGGACGTCGACAAACATCTCCATGTCCTTCATGGAATTGAAGGAGAATGCGTGCGCCAGCTGCCGCCTGCGGAGGGCATGAATCTACGGGAAAATTAGAACACAATATGGCGTATTGAGGATGATCGGCCAAAGAAGAGCATGGTCGCGCTATCGCAATCAAAAAGGGAAGTCAATCGGGAAATGGTTGAGTACCTCTTCATCTTGAGTACCGAAAAGATTTGGATTGAAAGTCGTGAAACCATCGTAGAACTGTGTCTTCTTCATTGCCCTTCCGGCTTTGTAGATTGGCGCGACCGCGTCGCCTGACTGGAACGACAGATCGTTCGGCCCGACGCGCACAACAGGGCCATATGTCTCGTGCAACTCTACAAGCCTTTCTGGCAGATGTAGGCTCCATAGGTGATACAACTTCCACAAGTTGCTGAAAGACGCCAGGAATGGACCCCGATATTTGGAAAGTGGATGGAAAAAGTAGTAGTAGCCTATATAGGACGACGACAGGCAAAAGAGTATGATAAAGGGGAGCAGGAAGGTGTGAACCCATTCAGGGCCGGCGATGGAGTAAAGCATAATCATTGTTGACTTGATGCTGTTACAGGAAGAGTGTTGCTCCATTCGTTCAACGGAACAGTCTCCTAGTTCGATGACCAAAGAAGCGTGGTCATGGGGTCACTACACAGTATAGTCGGGACGATCTTGCAACGAAAAGGATCTAGGTACTAGGGGCCCTCGGCAATGCGCTCCCCGCACATTAACGTCGAAATGGATGCACAGGCCTGCATATTGTATAGTCCGTGCAGCCCGTTTGGAAGAAGCTATGAGGTAGCTTGACCTACGGCTTTCAGCGAGACGAATTCCGCTCGCCGAGAAAGCGAATCAACCAATTTGATACATCCTCTATTCTAAGGCTTCAACTCCTCTTACCCTTATCTTTTGGCAGGTAAACACGAATTTAGTGCTTGACATTCGTCAAAGGAGAACCCTCTCCGAAGCTATCTCACGATGCTCGTACCTAGATACCCATTTTACCTGAGCCAAGAAAGGCACAGCGGTCTAGGAAGGCGAGAGCTCTGCGCAAAGATTTATAACCCAAGACCTTCTCCCCTTCGGTGGATTCAATATCGATCGTTCCAGCCTTCCCATCAAAACCATGCTCAGCATCGCTTGGTGCCTCCAGGTCCCTAGGGACGCCCGCGTACCGGAGTATATCGTCCGCCTCCAAACTATTGTCTACATCCACAAAAGAGTCATTACGCCCGTGAAGCAGGAAAGTGTAGGGCAGCTTTGACAGCTTCAAAACGTCGGCGAAAGCGAGCGGGAACAGGTTGCGGTGCTCCACTGGAATGGCGAGCGGCCCTACTTCAGCAACGCGACGGCCGAGTCCTTTGATGCCCGTCATGTAGTCAAGAAAGAGCGCGTCCACGTGTAGTGCGTCGACGAGCTCGCCTCTTGGATCATTCGCAGGGTTGGGACCCATTGGGTAGCCGGATATCGCCTTGCGGGTATCTCCTTCTTCGTGCATTGGGTACTTTGCCAGAACCTCGCTCGTATCAAATGGTGGTTTGCCCATGATGTTGGTTCCCGGAGTCGTGTACCGTTCACCCGTTGGATCGAGCATCCCGTAAATTAGGAGCAAGGCAGTCGGCCGAACCTTTGCTTCAACGGCCGTGGTAAGAGCTAGATATCCGCCGGCGCTGGAGCCTGCCATGAGTACCGCGCCGACTTTACAGTCAAGTTCTTGAGCGAGATGAGACAATATCCACGCGTAGGCATCGCGGGCGTCCGCTACCGAGGCCTGCGCCGTGGACTCGGGCATCAAGCGATAGTCTGGGGTGACGAAAATCCAGCCTCGGGAGGCACCTGCCTTGGCGAGCCACGTTGGGAAGAAGGCATAGCGGTCGCCAAGAACCAAGAATCCGCCGTGGTAATGAAGCAGGACAGTTCGCTTTCGCGACACTACCGACGTTCCCGCCACGTCTGCGGGGTATAAAATATCCAATTTTATCTCGCCATCTGGCGTTGATTTGTAGTCAATGGTCTTGGCCTTGTAGCCCTCGAGGGAAGCAAGGATTTTCGGATCCATGAGAGGCTTTTGTAGGCGAAGACGGACTGCAGGAGTCGAGCAATTGCCGTGTTGTGTTGGGATGTTGAATGTGCTCGGATCGGGTTCCGGGATTCCCTCGGCGATGCCGCCGTAGCTTCCGCGCCCCGCAACCAAAAAATGGGGTCGCGATACTAGCAGGCCGGGAAGTGGATTCGGCTTTTCATGGGTACGGGCAACATCATTTGCAACAGATATTTCTTCGCAACAGCTTCATCCATTGAGGATGTTACGAGTATTGAGCATCGTGCCGACCTACGCACCATTGAGTCCAATGTACCCTCTGTGAGCAAATGCCATTCAAACTTGAGGCTTATTCGTCAGGACTTAGAAGTACACCAGCGCGCAGAACGTGCGCTGGAGCATGCAGAATTGCGTGCCAGTATCCACGCAACGCGGCGCGATACAACGTCGATGGTCTCAACCTGAATGTTTTTGATCTGTTTTTTTCAGGCACTGAAAAAAAAAACTAAAAACTTAAATTCGGCTTTTGATTGTCCTCTTGTAAGCAAATAACTTGCGCATCGGCAATGCTTCGACCAATCTCCAAGCAACATCGTCGAGCTCTCTTTCACTAACAGCATACGGTCAAAAACCCAGCCTCTTGATTCGAAACTCTGGCACCCATCCTGCAGCATTGCTAATTTTGTCACCGAAACGCTATAACACAAAGAGCTCAGCTATTTGGGCCTCTATCGTGGACCAAAGACAGGTTCGGTTTACACCAAACAGTCCGCAGTTCGAAGACGAGTCCGTGACAGGGTTGTAACACCGACACCCATATGCCGCCTCAGTGGGCTACACCTCGTGCTCTTTATCGTACGCCTAAACGGCCTGCAAGAGACCCAGCCAGAGGAGGGAGAAAATTGTCATCTTTCACGAAATGGGATTTGATTACATATCCATTCGTGGGCTCGACTATCTGCAGCTGTTTCAGTGACCCTGGTCCCCACAGCCAGCATGAGCTACGATAGGAAGTTCTCGCCCCCAAACAATGCTCATATGACCTTTTTCTAAACACCCCTGCAGGTCAGTGACCAAAGTCGTTTGCTTCACGACTTCCGCGCAGGTTTCCGTTCTTGATTTTTCTTTGAGACTCATTTGATAGGTACCGTTTGAGTTGTTCGTTTCGACCTACAGCCACCATCAAAATGTCCGCCCCTCAACATCTTCCTCTTATGCCTACGGCAGAGCAAATTGTGCCGGCCGTGAAACGCATTCTCGCACAAATCAAAGGGGTCCAGGACAACATTGTCGATACCCTTTCACCCGAAGCTGCTACCTTTGATACCGTCGTGCGGCCCCTAGCCGAGGTGGAAGATGCCACATGCGGAGAGTTCAGGGTGATCTTGATGCTCCAGTACGGAGCCCAAGATGTGGCTACCCAAGACGCAGTCTACCAAGCCCGCAAGCTCTATATCGAGGCCGAAGCCGAATGGACAGCTCGCGACGACTTGTACAAGCTTTTTCGCGCTGTGAAAGACAAGAACGAAGACATTGATGATGAGTCGAGACTCCTTGTCAGCGAAACACTGCTCGATTTCGAACGTAGTGGTCGTGGACGGCTCGATGAAGCCGAAATTTCTCAGCTCTCACAATTGATCACGGAAATCGATGTCTTACAGAACAAGTTTCAGAGAAATTGCGCCCAAGAGAGTGGAGGTGCGTGGTTCAGCCACATGGAACTCGACGGCGTACCAAACGACGATATTTCCAAGTGGAAGAACAGTCAACCATGTCAACCACCAGTAGCTGCAGAAAGCGCCGGGAAAGACATATTCGTGCCCTTTTCAAACGGTGGCACCAAGGCCGTCTTGACCAATGCCCATGACGCTGACACACGAAAAGCCATGTTCCTTGGGGACGACAAGAAGCTGACGGAGAACGTGTCAATTCTCGACGAAATCGCCAGAAAGCGTTACGCACGAGCCAAGACTCTAGGGTACGCCAACCACTCGGCTTTGAGGGCGGAGAGACAACTGGCCAGGACACCGGAATGGATAGAGAACTTTCTATTGACTGTCAAAGACGGTCTTGTTCCTCTAGGCAAAAAGGAGGTACAAGAACTGAGGCATCGACGACTGATAGATATGGAGGAAAGACAAAGCCGCAGAACCGATCATGAGGCTACAACAGAGATTGAAGCACCGCAGTCGGATCTGTTCGCGCCATGGGACCTGTTTTACTACCAGAACATCATGGACCGAGAGTCTAGTGTGGATCATGCTACGATCTCGGAATACTTCCCCGTCGAGCCCACGGCAAGGGCAATGCTTGGAGTCTCTGCATCGCTTCTCGGGATTCGCTTTGATCCGGTCAAAGATGTTGGTGCCGCGAATATCTGGCATGACAGTATACAAGTATTCTCGGTGTGGGATGGACCCGACACAAGTGCAGACTTCATCGGGTATCTGTATTTTGACCTTCTCTGGAGAGAAAGCAAGTTCAGAGGCAACCACAACGTCACCATGGAGCAGGGGTACCGGAAACCAGACGGCAGCAGGTCGTACCCTTCGACGATTCTGATGTGTGGATTCACAACGTCGTCGCCAGATATGCCTGCCCTGCTGACGCATTTCCAAATGACGGTCATGTTTCACGGTAAGTGACCCCAGAAAGCTATTGAATCGCCGTGCTGATAACTAACATGAGTAGAGCTGGGACACGCAATCCACAACCTCGTCTCGAAGACCCGATACTCGCGTTTCCACGGGACCAGTGGTCTCTTCTTCGACTTTGGGGAAATGCCCAGCATGATGCTGGAGAACTGGTGCTGGATCTCGGACGTAGTGCGGCAGCTCAGCTGTCACTACTCGACATTGAACCCTGCATACTTGGAGAAGTGGCAAAGAGATCATCCTGACGACGCAGAAGCTCCGCCAAAAGAAATTCCGCAGCATCTGGTCGATGTTCTCGTCAAACGACGATACGCCCAGAAAGGAATGTACTACCTTCGCATGCTGTAGGTTTCCTTTTCGGGTACTGTTATGATATTCCCGTGCTACACCATGTGCGACATTGTGTAGGTAAGCTTGGACTGTATCGTGCGCTAACGGGCTGCTACGCGACTTCTAGGTCTATATGTCTATTCGATTTCAAGATCCACAACTTGAGTGGCGATCAGGCATTGTCAGATCTTGACATTCGAAAGATCTGGTATGATACCCGAGGGGAGTTGGAAGGCATGGACTTTTCCCTGTGTAAGCAACATGGAGCCGACATGGTATCGTTCAACCACCTCACAGCAGGCTTGGATTCGGGCTATTATGCCTACTTGACGTGAGTAGCCTTGCTATTTTGGAGCTTGTGGCAATTCCCTCCTAGTGCCGACTTTGTATAATGACTGACGTACTACTATCAGCTGTTCTGCCTTTGCGCAGGAGGTTTTCCAGACAGCGTTCGCCAGGGACCCAGGGGATCGGGATACATGGGACAGATACCGGCACGAGGTGCTGGAGCATGGCGGGAGTAATCCGGATGCACTTGGCGCGCTGGGGCGGTTTTTGGGACACCGGCCAAATCCAGGAGCCCTGATTGAGGCTATCAAGCAGGCAACCAGTGATTAATCAGGATGCTGCTGTGGCGATAGCACTGATCCTCCTAGACCCAATAACTTGCCAGTTTAGGCAACAAATGTTGAAACCAAACACGATAACCCTTATCATTCAGATGAACGTGATCGTCCAGGTGGTACTCTTTCGTCACACTATCCGGCGCCCGTTTCCAGAAAAGCCTAGGTTCCCTTTGAGTGTCATTGATGGAGTCTACCAGATGTTCCAGCTTCGTATTTGCCTCATTCACCAAGTGATCCGGTACAACTGTACGGTAAAATATCCCGCTCAGCAGTAACCTTGTCTCAAATGGCGTGCTGGCCAAGATTGACATGAACATAAGTCGCAGAACTTCCACGCTGGCATCCGACAGGCCGCGCTTTGGATGAAGGTTGTTTGTGCCCGCGTGTACGAACCAAAGCTCGGCATCGAGCGCGCTCGGCGTGTCGAGCAGCCCCGGGAGCTGTCGCTCTTCGTCGCCGTGGAGACGGTAGAGAATGTTTTCGTACTTGTCTCCACCGACTCCAGCGTTAAATACTCCTCGGAGCCTTTCGTGCACGAGTCCCCTCGACCGATTCGACTCAAGACAGGCATCGCCGAGGATGGAAGCGGACGGCCAAGGTTTAAGACTCGCGCTTTGGCCGGTCGTCTGCATGCGCTCGATCATGGAGTCACCGAGGAGCATGATCCGGGGGCCCTTTGAAAGAGACTCGAGAAGAGGTATATGCTCATTTTTGGATGTGGTGAAAGATCGTTCTTTGAACTTTGAATAACGCTGCGCCAAGGTCCGTTGGGAGCTATGAGCTGAAACATTCTGTAAATCAGCCGATGCCACGATTGGTGCTGCCATTTTCAGTCAAGCACTGGTTTGATTGTTGCAAGATTGTGAGCACTGATGGAATAGATGTATGTGATGCGCTTTTGTACTTGTGAACCAAAGCAAGGCTTTGCTGATCGCTGTCACGCCACTGAATGAAGCCTGCTGCGAAACTCGTGTAAGTGGGTCTTGGACGGCAGTGTTTGACTCACCTCGCCGGCATAGACATAGCAAGGGTTCAATCAACTTCTCGTGGCTTAGCAGAGTATCCAAGTAAAGCACGTCGCTTTTATTCATAAATCGCAAGCTATCACCTCGCAGAAATACGGGACTTAAAAGCGTCATGGCTTGGCGCAAGCAAATGAGCATGGCACAGAAAGAAAGCCATGGGAGAAGCACCACAACCATTCGACTCGCAGGTATATGTCGCCCCCTACAGCCAAGGCGAAGTCATTCCAGGGCCACTCAGATATACATTGATCTGCATAGCCTGCAGCGCGCCGTCATAATATTGAAGCACTTCCAACGTCTCGCCAGTAGCTCCCGTCGGAGACAGCAGCGGCAGACTCCCATTGAGCGACGCCTCGTACCACGCCTCCTGCGCCTCCTGAGGCGTGGTCATGGTGTTGGGGATGAAGGCGGACGTGTTTCCAAAGTACGGGTAGACGATGCCCGGGATGATGCCGCTGGTCACCACGAAGCCGAGCTCCTCGTCGACGACGAGAGCCACGCGCGCGTCGGCGTCGGTGGGGTGCTCGTCGGGCCAGGCGCAGCCGAGCGGGTCCGTCGAGCCGTTGCCGTAGACTCCCGTGTCGACGACCTTCCAGCCTATTTCGGTGAACTGGCAGTCGTCGCCGATGTCGACGGTGAAATTGCTGGACTCGGCGAAGAGCGCCTCGCTCAACTCCCACAGCGTCTCCCGGCTGGCCTTGGTGCGGTTGTCCGGCGGCGACATCAGGACTGCATAGTTGGTCGGGAGCTCGGTGGCCGAGTATGAGAAGCCGTGGTCGCCGCGGTTGCGGTTTATGAAGAGCTCAAGCTCGGTGAGCTGGTCATCGACCACCTTGATTCGTGCTCGGAGTACTGACTGGACCTCGTCGTTGCCCTCGCTCACGTCCAAGGCAAAGTAGGCGGTGCCATTGGTGGTATCAATGGCCAGCAGGCTCGGCTCGCCTGCTTCGGTGATGGTGCGCCATGCTGTCATCATGCCAAGGGCAGCCGGGTGAGAGTTCTCTGTCGCTTTGTATACTGTCGCCAAGGGTAGGCTGTATGGGTCATGGGCCACCATGGAGTCGAGAATCTGAGTGACCAAGGACGTCATGCCCTCACGAGAGCTTGTCGATACATTTGTAGCTCGTTTGTCGCACGACTCAGTCGATGGAAGAGCGGTAGCTACTGCCGCAACAAACAAGTTGAATACTGTGGCAACGAGCATAGTGATGAGGTTAATGGAGACAATGGTAGTAAAAGGTTCCAGAAAGATACATTCAACCAGATCAGTCTTGATCTAGTTCAAAAGGCATATACGAGAGATCGAGTTGAATACCAAAGCCAACGCCGCCACAATTTATATTATATTCACAGCTGGAATTTTACTTACATCAAGAAGCCGTCCGTCTATACTCCAACTGCTATACCCTGTCATACTTTGCCCGCCTAGAGTGTAACAGCCGGATCCTAAGTGGGGGATTACGTACCCTCATTTCCTAGTACAGCTTCTCCAACATACCCTGCGCACGTCCAAGTGTACCTAGGTAAGGTTAGTCTGCATTGCATGTAATTAGGCTCTAGAACTGCTGATCGCAATTGGTCATATACGACGGCTATACTGTTACGCTGACTAACATATTCTAACACTCCGCACGCTCTGTCGGGGACGCCTTGCACGCCCACATTCCGATACCCCAGGTTTTACGTCCCGGGAACACGTCTGGTCTACCCCGGATCTTCCCCGGATCTCATTTACGGTACACCTAAACCGGTTTTAGACGATACCAGTCTTTAACGATAACGCGATATAGCGTTCATTTGGCTTGCAAATGAAAAATTACTAGGGGAATAACGATATTTACCCCTATATACAGACTATAACCATAATCGTTGTGATGTTGTGAAATTTTGCAGGTATCGTTATATAGTAGGGTGATTTTGGCACACGATCTGGGGATTCCAGCGCTGCCAGTGACCTGCCGCTGGCTTTCAGGCTGTGGTTCCAGCTGGGTGGTGGGTCATTTGACCAATCAGCGCTTGCAAATCTTCCTGTCCCACTGGCAGCTCCACTTATTGTATACCGTTGTCTATGGTGTACCGATATTTTCACTTGCAAATGATTATCGTCTTAAACCGGTTTAGGTGTATTTCTTCGGTCTCCAGCTTCCCTAGGAGTCAGTGATGGCATGGGATGCTTGGTGGAAGGCTGATCGGAATGAATATAGCACTTAAGCGCAGATCTTGGCGCTGACGGGGCCCACTAGGGGCCCTGCAACTAAGAGCTTTATGTGCACTGGCACGTTTGATACTATTTTGAAAGCAGGAACATCTTCAATATATCCCTTTCTGCTTGTAATCGCTAATCAATAGGATCATTAGGTAGACCGCTATTGTATTTGTGCCCTTGGCTTTCATTTGATGTCCCGAGCGGACTGCTGCGATGGGTACATTAGGTACCTCGTACCTAGGTATAAGAATAGCTGGTTCAGTTCACGCTCATCCATGATGCAACATTCCCACACGCTTGCCGGATATAATAGTACAATATGTATGGTATACCACAACCACCCCGCATTTTTAAGTCGTGTTCGTTGTTAATCGTGCAAGGCTCCGTGTTCTCATTTTGGGGTGCATCACTCGGTTGTCGCAAGATCAATGTACCGAAATTCAATCCTCCATACAATTCGGATTCTGCGGTCAATTGGTCAGAGTCGTCCTGAGATACACCGGTAGATCGCTGTACAGATGGAAAGTATCTTGCGATTTGCAGTACCATGGGATCATCTGCCATGGTGGATTCGAAATGTGTCTTGAAGACTCTGGACCACACTTCGCTGACGGGCTTGGGCGATCTATCGTGATCTTTGATAGTCCCCTCTACCCCACATCCCGATTCAAGGAGGTAGCACAACATTGGTAGTGATGGTTGTGCACTCAGTAGGGTCCCAAGGGCAGGTCGAACGAGAGCCAAGTGCAGCGCGTAAGAATCGTTGAGAAGTGCTTTGAAGGATTCACTATTTTGTTCAACCAGAAGACGGGTAAGCTCAAGACAGCCGCCTTCAATCGCCAGACGCAAAAGTGTCGATGCAGCCATGCGACCACGATGATGGGCAAGTTCTCGAATGACTCGTTCCGTGATCGATGGATTCTTCACGTGACGCGAATCAGTCCAGTATCGGGCGCTCTGATCCTGAATAGAAGTTTCCAGGATCTTCAATGGTATCAGGGCACCCGGATAGTTTCTGCAACCAGGACTGCTGGCGAATTGGAGAAATTTCCCCAGATAACCGTCCGCAAGGGACTGATGTTCGTCGTATCTCGCGATAGCTATGAGGCGCAATGCAATATACGCTAACATCGCGTGATGTAGCTCTGGCTCGACAAGCAGTCTTGGCCGTTGGCCGTGACCTCTTCGAGGAACTCGAAAACGCTTCTGTGTATGACTGTGACCTCAGAGTCAATCATTTTATCGTGTGAAAAGTTGACTATCATGTCATTCTCGGCTCCACAAAAGCAGGAGTTGTCAAGGCTGATGGGTCGCGCAGCGATCTCGAGCAAACCGCTGCAGCGACTCCTGATCCGGCCTTCAACGGCCAAGACCATTTGTCTTCTTCCTTCCGGCACAAATTCGACAGAAGGGTCGAGAGCATTCATTTTCATTTCCAGGCTGTCTGTCAAAGCCAAACCAATAGTCGGGATCTTCCAGGAGCATCTTTGACTCCAGTAGCAAATTCACAATAATTGTGCTCCTTCTTCACGATACCGGGAATCGGTTCTCATGATCATGTCATGAAAGAGGTCCTCCAGCTCCTTTGGAAGCTCCCGCACGCGTCGCTCCAACTCTGAGATGCTGTCAAAATTTGCAATACCCTCCAAGATTGACATGCAAGCTAGGATAACCCAAAGAAATACTCCAGAAGACTTGTCGACTAGTTCTCCGAGGATATTTGTCATACCTTTGTCTTGCCCCAAAAGAATAGGAACTTGTCGATGTGACCAAACGTTATCCTGGACGTAAGCTTCAATGTCAGTTCTGTTGAGTTCCTGCAATCGCAACTGAGGGTTGTCGGAGAATGCGGATACGCATGCTGGGATTGGTCTACTGGAGGCCACGATTTTGATGTTTGGGGAGGAGGCGAGTAGCTCTAGCAAATGAATTGCGTCGACAGGATTTCCTGAGTATTCGTCCAGTCCATCAATGAAGAAACAAAACTTCTTTTGCATGGCGTTTCCTTGGACTAGGACCTGAAAGGCATTATCGATCTCGCCGGTAGATGGCAAGTCGCGAGGAACGTCATCCAGGATGCACGTTTCTTGCCACATTGAAGGCAGCAGGCTTTGTGTCAAATGCAGATCAGCCTCGAGAATCTTGTAAAGCAGATCTTGGCGCAGACCCTCGATAGACTTCTGTTGCTCGTGGCCCAAGTGCCAAAAGAAGAAGCTCTCCATGACAAGGGAATCGCCTGCCCATGTGAACAAGTATTCGCGAGTCTCATGCTCGGATAGTAGGAACTTCATCAAGGTAGACTTGCCGCTCCCAGCCTTGCCAGACAACCAGTAAATCCCCGAGCCCGACTTGAGCCACTGAGGGAGATTATCCCATTCAAGTTTTCGATTGTCTTCTCGGAGAGTCCATTTTAGGGTGCGATAGTGGTGAAGCTTCACAGCATGCCGCCTTTCGTCCATGACTCGGAACCAGAGCCGCCGCAAGATTCGCCTCTGAGGAATCGCCAGCTTGGCAACTTCGGCAATACCTTCTTCGTATCCGGAGGCTGTATCAACGGCAAGCTGTAAATGCTGGATCTTCGACACGTTCCTGATGTCTTCTGAAGCCATTCGCATTGTCTCTTCTTGCTTGAGGGGCACAATGTCCCGAAGCCTCGACGTAAAGTACATTACTTCATTGACCAGGTCCGTGAACTTGCTCTTGACGGCGACAGCCCATCGAATCTTTTCGGCAGGCGAGATTGTGGAGTCTTCCATTTCAACACGAAAGCGGAAAGCTTTCAGCGCCGAAGAGAAACGATCTTCCCGCTTCTTGCCCATAGTTGTCAATGAGAAATCGCTCTGAGTACTACCAGATAGGCCGCTTTCTGCAGCCACAGCCTCCAATCCATAGCGTGTTTGCAAGGCCTTACTCTCGCCCAGCAGTTGTCGCAACCCTCCAAGAATTCTAGAAATGGCGACTCTGGTTTCTGGGTTGTCCAGTCGACTATCGTAGTCGGGGTAGAGCAGGCCCACACCCTCGATCCATTGGAGAAATATCTTCCTTTCAATGTGAAGCTTTGCATCGAGGATTTCGTAGTCGCGTCCAAATGAGCCAACTGCGGAGAACAATGAGAAAAAGTCGATGCAGTCATTGACGACACCGACCAGGCTGATGATGCCGACTGCCAAGCCGACGGCCTCCATCGCGCCTTTCAATGAGTACCACTGCCTGGGAAGTCGCAATGATTTGATCTCAGGGCTAGACAGGATGAGCCTAGAGATAGAAAATGTATGTTTCTATCCTCATCCGAATGCCTATCAGCGACATGAGGGGCAAGACACATTATGCAGCAAACGTGATCTGATAAGGCATCTTACACCCAATGGCCCCATATTGCCCACTCTCTTCTCCATGTGGCGCAGTGTTTACCTACATGCTGTTGTGGATAGAATACCCTTTTTATTCCCTCAAGTGTCTGTGGATTCTGTTTTCCAGCCTTGTATACGTCCGCTGACATATTAAAACGGGACATTCGCAGAATGCCAAATGAAGCCAATAATGATACTAGGCGTGGATTTGAAAATGCGCTGGCTCTGCCGTTAACAAGATACTCCCTGAGCCCTTGACGCCCGAGACGTCTTTCGAGGGGCCTTCCACTTCATCAAGAACCTCATCCGTTGTTCCCCACCACCAGGTCCCAATTTTGCTTCCTTCGTCCGAGATACCAAGGCTATAAGTATGTCCTGACTGTAAAACATGTGTCCCACCGTCCCTGCTGGTTCTCTTCATAATGTTCAGCGGGTAGTCGGCAACGGGGAGCTCTTGTCCTGGGTACAGGGTCACGTAGTATTTCTCATCTCTGGTCCCTTTCCTCCTTTGAAATCCTGGGCGTTTGGGCCCTTTGGTGACCTCTAGGTTGATATCAGCAGGTGGATCGTGAGATATGTCCTGAACAGTGAAATCGCGGCGCCTCAAGGCCAGGCTCGGGTTAAAGATGGTGGGCCACGTCAGGATCGTCACAGGTTTAGGCGCGGTTGGGGCTAATGTTGCTGTGATGGATAGGTTGGGGATTGTGCTTTCTCCAGCTTGGTGGCTATAATCTGGTGGATTGATGGCCAATCCGACTGAGATGGATATCGCAGTGGTTTGGAACTCTGGCATGGTCGCGATGAAATTCCGAGAATGAGTTTCAGTGTCCGAAGGAATGGATGACGGTGAGGTATAATGTAAGCACCAACAGCTGCTCCAGGCACCTCGGCGGGTTCTACAGCGCTAAGGTTAATCCATTCCTCGGGCAGGGGGTCATTTAGGGTGCCTAGCACGGCCGGGGCTAACGCATTTTCTACAATCGTGCTCCAAAGCGTGCGCAGGTAGGTAATTGTTCCATTCGGCAAGAAAATACATTCCTCGTCGGAATCATGACTTCGTTTCTTTGTCCTATTCATTACCAAGGGATCAACGAACTCCAGATCTTTGGATATGATCGTTGGCCATGTACGATGTACTCGCCGCAGCATCGGACACAAGGGATGTAAGATGATCGGCGGTAGCCTGAGGTCGCATCATATCATATCGAGTTATTAATAGAGCTTCAGTCTGACAAGCACAATCCGAAAGCGAATAGATAGTCGTAGCTTTGGAGCCAAGAATGTCTTCTTTATATTTTCCTCATCAATCTCGAGTCAATAGAAAACAGCGAATTCGTTTTATTGTCACAGTCAGATATTTTCGACTCCCTATAACACATGTGGATGTCAAACTCGACACGACCGATGCACCAAATGAATTATCAACAAGAAGCCTCCATGAATACAGTCATGGGGGACGGAGCTGCTGCAAGACTACCTCACGTAGTTATTCTACCACAACGCCGCCCGAAACAGCGTCGCCGCGGCTTCGTCCGGGCCTATGCGCCAGATTTAATGCATTGCGGCATAGACCAGGTTACTTTCCTAGACTTTATCGACGGGCTAAACAAAGCTGTCTCGTCTAGTCCGTTTGCAGATACAGTCAACCTCGCCGGAAAGGCGGCCGGCGCTGTCCCGGCATCGGTGGCCAGCTTCATGCCCCTAACCGGTCTGTCTATACAGGTGGCCGCTGGGGTATACACGGAAATATCGTCACGCAAAGGGTAAGTCTGGCTGTCCGTCTCATACTTGGCCGGTCGCTCGTGAGTGGTTCTTGATCGTTGATTCTTTTCTCCACTACCAGTCAAAACGCCTATTTGTTGAAAATGAACGACGAGCTCTTCCGCCCTCGCGGTCTCTACTGCCTCGTGATGGCCTACGATACGAACTCACGCATAGACCAGACGCCGCTCGACCAGGGTTCTGATCCTGACCAATTCCTATCGCGCGCTTTTGATGAGCAGTCCACGAGCACTCGGGAGAGGATACGAAGCAACGATGGCGTTGCTGGAGCCTCCAGCTTTCCAGTACCGGCGGAACTGATATATTTCGATGCTGCTGACAGTCCATCTGCTCATGGAGATGCGGGATCTGATGACAGTGAAGGCAGTGATACGAGGGCCGGCGGAAGCAGCTTCACTAACAGTCTAATCAAGAGAGCGGCTGCGTACAATGCTCGCCAAGACCTCAAATCACAAGTCAAATTTGTACGTAAAGCTTCTTGCTACCACCAGCGCGGATTTCTCGACCCTTACTTGAATAATACCACTGATGTTACATTTTACTCGGCGTCTAGCAAAGAAAGAATCCCACGAGCCTGATCAATACAGTCCTAGACCCCAGCGCTGAATTTAGAGAAAAAGACATCCGCAAGCAGGACAAGAGAATGGCCAAGCAAGAGAGGAAGTGGGAAAAGGAGGACCGCAAGGCCGAGAAGCGACAGTTGAAGCACCCCGAGAAAGAGCCGCGCGAGCGCAAGGTGCGAGAGGTAAGACTGCCATGCCTTGGGACGATCTATTTTGTTTTCAGATGTAGGACTTTGCTAATGCCATTATACTTGTAGGGCATTCTGTACCTGATGATCATCAACATGCCTTCAGTTGAGGAGATGAACGCGGCTCAGGCAATCGTGGGCAGCCAGTAAAGACTATCTAGGTATGGTAGAATCATCAAGCATGTTTCGTTGTGCCTCGGCTCAGTTCTTTCCCATTTGATGTCAGTTTATGTGCCTCGATAGACGATCAGACATCGCTTACATTCGCGGTTCTGCAGCGTTCAGCTGTGCTGCTCCGGCAGGAGGCGCTCAATGTTTGATGATGTGGACGCAAAGCGGATGTAATCGTCACTTCCTCTCGACGACTTGTAGACAGAGCCGCCTGTAGAAAGAAGAGGCTAGGCGAGTAGGAAGGTGCGACTGCACTAGCAGTGACTGCCAACTTCGTCGCCAACTCAGCAACTTGGGGGGTGAAATAAAACAAATGGGGAAGTCGCGTCTGGTGCCAGCGTCCCAAGGGATGTCTTCTTGATACGCCTGATGTGGCCTTGCTTTTCTTCCTTTCTTCCCTTCTCCAGGTGTCGCATCCTCACGATTCAAAGGAAGTCTTTCGCTGCATGGTGAACCCACTTTCAAATGTCCTTTTGTTGCAGCTTGACTGACCCTGCTCAAGACTCGGTCCCGCGAAACCACATCACTCGAGTTCGACTCTTCCCTATCGACGACGTCAAGGCCAGAATCAAGGAGACCCTGCCGACCGATAACTTCTATTTTTTCGACCGGAAGCACCTGTAAGCAGGTGTCTCTGGGTAAAGTCGCCGTATCTGACATTTGATGCAGGCCGTGGAAGAAACAATGAAGTCCACCGATGGTTCAGCCGACCGCGCACCGCCTCCGCCTCCGCGCTCACAGAAAAGCACTGCCGTCTACAGGAAGGGCCACCGCGGACGGTGTTATTCGTGTGGTAAATACGGGCACAAGGCGAGGGACTGCTGGGGCCCCTACGTCCATCGTCGATCGGCCCCCTCCGCAGACGGTAAGGCACATTTTTGATTGCCTAGGTATTCAGATTCGTACTTTTGTACTAACGTATTACAGTTGTCAATATCCACAACTTCCACTTCAATGGCAACGTCAATGGTGTCTCCATGTCATCCAGTGATTCGGCCGTCCCTGCCTTACCCGCCGCCGCCGCCCGTCGTCGACCAGGCTCATCCACAGCCGGTAAAGCACTATTTCCATTACCAGGCGTTCAGATTCGTACTTTTATACTAACGCATCATAGTTGTCAATGTTCATAACTACTACTTCAACTTCAAAGGTCCTGTTTCCATCTCTTTGAATGGTGGCTTCATGGCAATAAGCGGTGCCATGCCCTCCTCTGCCGCTCCTGCACGGGCTTGTGCTCCTACGACTCCTGCACGAATCACTGCTCCTCCGAATGTTAATCCTGGCGCCGATGACAAGAAGCAGGAACGCACGAACGTGAAGATGGAGGATGCCGACGAAGAGATAGTTCGATGGGACCTTTAGCCAAGAGAGCAGCAAAGGTTATACGCTACAATTGTGGCACAGAGGTTTTCTTCTGAGCGAGATACCGCCCATTGTTTTCTTGCTTTGCACTGTCCTCTAGTTCACCTGTTACTAGACCCACGTAGGACAAAACTATGGCATCTTCTACACCCGGGTAACTTCCTGTGACCTCTATTCTTCGACGACATTGCTTTCCGGCTCTTGATGGCTATGTTTAGGCGATGGTCTTCATCTTCAAGTTTGCTTAGCATCAATCTCCTACAAGTCCTCGTGTTATATGCGAATCTGCTGAAGTCTCCGCACCACAACGTTGAAGAACTGCTCCTGCAGTCGCGCTGAAAGCTGAGCGTCCGACATGTTCCGATCTTCCATGCCCAGTGCAGAAGGCCCAATCAAGCAAGCTTTCCATACTTCGGCCACCATATTACCCATGTGAGATTGCACGTCTTTGTGATACCTACCACTCAGCAGTGTCTCTTTGGCCTTGGCGGCCTCACTGGGTTTAATAATATGCGCTGCATCGAAGCCTAGCACGTCGTAGATGGGTTGCCAACAGGCAAGCTCTAAGAAGACGATTCCCAACGAGTATATGTCGTGATGTTTCTTGTAGCCAAATCCATGCTCGTCTTCCCTCGGTCCGCCCTGGATGGCGGGATGACGATAGAGATCCTCAGCCATCATTGCGGGTGGGTTCTCCGACATGTAGCTCGCGCTCTCGGGACGAGAGTACTCAAATCCAGAGAGATAAGGCTTCGTGATGTCTATCGTCCCGTCCGGACCGTGGAAGAAGATGATATTCTGGCTTCGCAGGCCTTTGTGAAGCCAGTTCACAGCGTGGAGTTTCTCAATACTTTCCGCTAGGATCTCGACAAGTTCGAGTCGTGAGGTCAAGCTGGGGGTGCGTATGCTCGTGATGAGTTGCATCAGCGATACCGGTTGCTCGTGGCTTGCGTCATCTGGACTGTCAAAGACCAAGCCGTACTGCACTTCCGAATTGCCACACTGTCGCTCGGTGTACCCGTGACATTTCAGAGACCGAAAAGAGGCAGTGTAGCGGTGCTCGCGGAGGAGTCTTACAAGCGCCTCGAATCGCTTCAGTATCATGGGCTCCGATGTAGAAGGCGCTTTTGTCGCTGTCCACTCTATCCAGACTTGTCTCTGCGAATTTGACGTTTCTGTCTTGAGGAAAGCTGGCATCCTGAGCTCATCGGAGAGTTCTCCTGTTGTGATTATTTCCACGTCGGATGATGGAATTCTGAGAGATTGATTGTGCGCATTGGAAAGCACGAGACCAAAGTCCTCCCTCATTCTACCAGTAAGCGAATCTGTATCAATTGCTGACCTCAACGCCTTGAACCGGGCGAGATCAGCCAGACTGAACTCTCCATCATGCTCCGACAGTGCAGTCAAGGAGTGGCGCCCTGAAAGATTTAAAGCCGAACAAGCTTGTATCAATTCGTAGAGATTGTCCATTTTATTGTGGAGCTGAACGATCTGGTAATGCGTCCGAATGTGATGATCATTCAAGCTCTGGAGCTGCTGGCTGGTCAAGAGCTGGTGCAGAGAGTCGTTCAGCCTCGTCAGATCTTTGAGGATTTCCTCCAGCTTCTCCTTGTCCGATATGGCCCAGCGCAGTCTGGCGGGATATCTCGCCGTGGCATCGATATGCTTCAGAGCCTTTTGAAGCAGCGGGTTGGTGTGAGGAAAGCGGCCGCGCAGTTCCTGGACATCTGCACTGCTTTCCAACTCTTTCCCAGAGATTGTACTTCCGCTGCCGTGCTCCTCGAAGATCCAAGGTTTCGTGAAAGGCTTGAGACGGGTATCGATTCTGCCGTATCGGAGCATCAACTTGCATTGCTGGTCCAGGATATCCAGCACCAGGGACCTGTTGATCTGGCTGATGACCAGTTTCTCATCGTGCTCATCGAGGCCGACGATGGTCGCCCAGTCGAGGAGTCTGTATTGCTCGGTGAGGAACCTCACCCGGAAGAATTGGTGGCGCTTCTCGAGCCCCTTGGCTTCTGAGAATAGTTGATATCCTATGGCCGAAAGTCAGTCAATCTTGTACTGAGGAGTGCCTTTTAGTCAACTTTACCCTTGACGCAGCCCGAGAAGACTTGAAAGAGCAGGGAAACTGCACCCAAGCTGAGGCCTGCAACCTCCATCCTGAGATTCAATTCAGATGTAACTTGATAGAGTCACTCATCACAGGATCTTGCAAAAGAGATAGCAGTAGTCTTTATCACCTATTGATGCTCAAATGCCACCATGGTAAGACTACTACTCCGCCACGATTGTAAGCCACCTTTGCTTCTTTCAGCTCGACCGCATAGTCCAGCCTATGACTGATTTGTCCAAGACAACAAAGTCTAAAATCAATACTTCTCCCCCGCGCGGAATTTACCGCCACATGGAAATTCTCTATCTTTTGTATGCTCGCTTTCGAGGAATCCTGGGGTTTGGCCGATCTCTTGCGGAATGCGATGATCATGTCTCTATACAACGAGAATCTTACGCACATCTGCCCCGCATCCCGATCGATATCTGGAGAGAGTCAACGTCACATGCCCACCAACTTTCGTAGAGCGATCACCGCCCTGGATACCTAGGGGACGAGGTCTCTTTTGTCAAGTCGGCGCACTCCGATCCTGAGGCCCCGACGCTGTCATGAGCCTGACTTGCTAGTATGTAGAGGCGTCTTCGCAAATCGAATATCCCCCAAGAGGCACTGCAACTCTAGCGTCATGAGGCTGACACTGCCTACACGCCATTCGCTCAAAGTGTATTTTGCGTGGCTTCGCAACGTTACCATGACCCTTAGGTGCAGGTTACGGCGCGTTCTCAGCCCCAGAGTCAGCCTTGGCTGCAGCAATGGCGGTATAGTCCAGTCTCACATGCAATTCAGCTGTGAGGTAGATACAGCCTTATGGTGTGTCTGAGTGACAAATGCATAGCCATCCGCTTTTGATATGAGTGAATTGAGGTGATTGATTCAAACGATCTAGTATATCTTATATAGATCGTGTATGGGTCGGCAATGGCTTTCAAGCCATTTAGACTCTTGATTTCCGATCATTCCACTAAGTAACAGGAATGACCAAATCTTCTTTTCAAAGACATCAAGTGTCTAATTGATCTCAAAGCAAACATGTCCAACTTTTACGAAAGCCCTTGGTATTACTCGTTGAACGGGAATGAGGATGAGTCTGCAGAGCCGGCGCGACGGCCAAGCAAGATCATCAAAGATCAAATCAGAAAGGGATGTGAAGCTAAAATGGCCATCTCGGAGACTTTTCTTCGCAAGTGCCTGGAAAAGTTCCTCCCAAGACCGGACGACCTGCTCGCCGACAAGCACGTTGTTCGCGATGCAGTCATACCAGAGATTTCACAACTCCTTATAGACTTTGGCAAGCCTGACTGGAGTCTTCTCCCGCGAACCTTTTCCATATTATGGATACTGGGTATTCCCGACAGACTTGATGCGTTTGTGGCTCAAGGCCGTACCGATCTCTATCTCCCATATAGCGAGGGCAACCTCCCAGACGCCATCAAGGGGTCACACTTGCGACAGAAGTTTATCAAACTCCAACGCATAGTTCAATGCCGCCACGAAGGCGTGGAAGCGTTGGAGGCCGGCGGGAAACATCTCAGTCTGCCCGGTAATGCCGATGCTTACTTTTATTCGATGCAAACGCTCGGCCAGGGGAGATTCGCCAAAGTCGACAAGGTGCGCAGCTGGCTCACGACAAAAACATATGCCAGAAAGCAGATCATGCGCGGCGAATCTGTGCTCAAGGATCGAGAACATCTTACCACGTTTGAAAAGGAGCTCAAGTCCTTGAAGACTTTATCGCACCACCACGTGGTTCAGCTCGTGGGTTCATACACGGATTCGACGAGCCTGGGTATCATCATGAGCCCAGTCGCAGACATGGACCTGCACATGTATCTCGACTCGGACAAGATCGATCCAGAACACCGAAAGCGAATGCTGCGTAGCTTCTTTGGGTGTCTCACGACCGCATTGGCGTACATCCATGGAAAGAATGTCCGTCACAAGGACATCAAACCCAATAACGTGTTGGTCAAAGGAGACAGAGTTCTTCTTTCCGACTTTGGCACTTCGAGAATTTGCCTTGATGGTAATTTGACGACAAACGGAGAGCTGCAAGAGGGGACTCCTCGTTACTGGGCGCCTGAAGTTGGAGATGGGGCGGTAAGTATCTGACTTGCAAACCTTTACTGTACACGACCACTAACAGGTCACAGGACAGAAACACATCCAGTGATGTGTGGTCGCTAGGTTGTGTATTTTTGGAAATGGCCACGACTCTTTTCGGTCGAACACATTGGGACATGCTCGACTTTTACTCCAAGCATGGCACAGAGAACCATCGTCGGATTAGTCTGAACCCCAAAGGTACAGAACAGTGGATCAAGCATCTAGGAGGCAGTGCGCACGTGTCGGACTCGGTGGTTTTGGAATGGACTTCGCAGATGTTGCAATTGCGCGCCAGTGATCGCCCTACCGCTGGTCAGCTTCGAGGAAAGATTCTCGATACTCGTGCAGACTTTGACTACATTTGCCACGAATGTTCATCAAAGCCGACGGTCTCTCGAGAGATTAGCAGAAGCCCTTTCGAGTCGAACAACCAGGATCAATCTGCAACGCATCGTCAGGTCTTCCTTTCGGAAGTCGCCAAGCAGCCTCCACCAAATCCCATACTGGAAACCGCACATGAACCGGACGAGAGTGCTCAGGTATCGCCCCCTCCGCGATATAGTGCTTGTCTAGATGTTCCTGGGCAGCGTTTGGAGGAGACGCCAAAGCTTGCCGAAACTGAAAAAATTGTAACAGATCAGCCCACAGTCAAGAAGTTGAGATTCGCAGATGATACGAAACCATCCGACGAAGGCGATATCGACAAGAAGTCTGCCAAGCCTAGGGTCCAGGATCCTAAGCAGCAGCAAGACTCTGATCGCTTCACTGCACTTCCAGAGGATCGACGCCCTGAGGAAACGGAGTCTCAACAAAGCGAGGACAATACCGACGAAGCAGACGAGCAATTTGCGATCCCGGAGGCCGTGCAATCGCCTCGTTTCCGTGACCTGTCGGATACTCCCTTGCCGAAATCGACGCTCGTGCCATCTTACATTCTTGCCGGAACAAACCACATGACAAGCGGAGAGATTGAGCGTCCCATCATCAACGAAAACATCTTCAACGTATTTGTATACGGAAGGTTCATGTTTCCTGCAGTCCTTCACGGCTTGGCGTCACATTCGATCAAAGGAGTCTATGCGCCTGACCTCCAGAGACGAATATTTCCAGTTTCCGCAGACTGGAACAAGGCGAATCAGTCCATCCAACGAGCTAGTGAGATCATGACACCAGCTGTTCTGCATGGTCACGATCGGTGGAAGTGCCCTTGGTCCGACTCGGCAGCAATATTACCCTCGTCGTACACCGAGGACATCCTGCAGAGGCGGGGGCAACGAGGTCGTAGAAAGATCAACCCGCCAGGCCACGTCGTCGGCCATCTGATTGTCGGGCTCAAGATAGAGGCTGTCAGGTATCTGGATTTGCTGTTGACCTCTACTGCAGAGAATATTCTGTCTCAAGACCTGAGGCCTGTCAAATCCGAAGAAGGAATCCAAGCCTTTGAAAAGGCCAGGTCTCCCTTTCAACGAACCCGGGTCAGGGTAGACGTCGAACTGCTTTCCGGGGAAATCACGCAAACCGAGGCGTTCACGTATGCTTGGAAACACAAACCCAGAAACTTTTCTCGACGTTGGAAAGAAGACAGTTTTGTGCGCGGCCGTACCTTCCAGGGCTTGTTTAGTTCCAACAAGGCATGGATGGAACAGGAACAAGCGTTGGCGACGACGATGAAGATGTCGTATGCACTTCCAGGCGACGTGGTCTGCGGAGCCATCCTGTCTGAAGATATCGACAAGGTGGAAAACCTGTTGGACCAGGGCCACAGCGCTAACGAGCCCTGCAGAGTATACGGCTCTCTGCTTCAGGCGGCCGTTGTCACGGGGAACGAAGACATGGTAGAATTACTCATCGAGCAGGGTGCACACGTGAATGCAACTGGCGGTCCGTATGGCACCGCTCTGATCGCAGCATCCTTTGCCTCGAGAAAGTCCATCACCCGGTTGCTGCTCGACAAGGGGGCCGACGTCTTTGCAACAGACTCCAAGTATGTGAACGCGCTGTATCAGGCAGTCGGCCACTCGGATTATGCGATCGTCGAGATGCTGCTTGACCATGCGGCATGGCTCGTTGACGATTGGGGTGAGGTCTGCGATTTGGCGGTGGAGATGGGAGACAAGGAGATCCAGCGCTTGCTTCGTCAGTACGATGTAAGACAGCTAGCGCGGCAGCAGGGAAGAGCACGAAAAGTCGGAGAGCTCGAAGACCAGCGGACACCCAATGAGTCCGGATTGATTGAAAACAGGCCGTCCAAGTCTCTGATCTTGAGAGCAGTCATGACCAAATTCGCCACTGTACAGTCAATGACGGGGCATTGGAAGGGACGCAAGGGCGTGGCGGTGACCGTGGCCGCATTGAACGCGGGAGCGTCACCTTCCATCTTGAAATATCTCCGTCAGGCGGTTGGGCCGGTGCAGATGCTATTGGCCGAACTCCAGAAGAGAGATTCGGAGTCGTTGTTTTCTGGGAGATCATTGGAAGATGGTGAAGAAGGCGATCATCCATTCGCTGAATATGGAGAGGCGCCGGTTATTGGCCAGCGTTGAGAAGCGAGACTGGCACTGAGCTCAGACTAGAAGTCGCAGAGTTGGCGCATCACCTTTGCTGCCAAGAGTAATTGATTTCCATGTAGACGTAGAGCCGAGAATGAAGACGAGACCTTTTGGAAGAAAAAGGCCAAAGAGCGAACAGTTCATCTTGAATCCTGCCCTTGTCTGCACGGAAGCTCGAGAGTTGGAGAAATGAAGCTGCCTGTCGCTGCCCCACTGTACCAAAACGAACTTCGCCAGGCGCTAAAACAGGCCTAGCTGGGGCGGATTCCAGCGGTCTTGTTACGTGCTGGGTGGCTCGATCGTCGCTGCCCTTTGACTGTGTCTACACACAAAAGTGCCTCCGCTCTCGGCCAAAACGGAAGCTGTACCCAACGTAACGGAAACGGTCACTCCAACTCCATCGAGCCTCTATTATCCCATTGATGCTTTTTGAATGTTCAATCCAGCTCCGATATGAGTCGACTGCCATTCGCAACATCGAGCATCGGTCAAAGGAAGGGCGCATCAGGGTCTGGTTAGCAGAAAGCCCCGCACTGCGTTCCCGTAATTGGACTGCGCTTTTTATCGTGGGCCTTCAATGACTGTCTTCGCTGTGTCCGACTTTGAACTACATATTCCATGCCCCAAATGACTTCAGGGCAGGCCAACACTCCAAGGGCGGCGAATGCGTGAGTCGTCCACCAATATTTCCAGTCTTCTGTCGTTGCTGACTGTGTGAGGTATAGCTGCGAGCAGTGTCGGAGGCGCAAAGTGAAATGCTCAGGCGATAAGCCCTGCAGGAGTTGCGGCAGGCATGGGTTCGAATGCTCCTACCCACTCGTAGGGCGCAGTCGCTATTCAGAAGCGTAGGTTCGCCTGAACCAAGATTCATATCGTGCTGCCGAAAATTGGTAGACTGATTCTGATATCTGAATAGTCAAGTCCAGGGCCTCCTGGCCAGGATAAAGCGTTATGAAGAGCAGCTCGAGGCAGCCCCTACTGGTGAGATCCAACCCGTTTTGAAACGAAACTTGGAAAGAATCGTTCAGGCATACAGGAGCAAGTCTGACATGTCGGTGCAATCAGCCGGTCACAATCGTTCAAACTCGGCAATTCGCAATGAATCTTCAGGCGTAGGCCCAGCTGAGAATGGCCCATCGCCGGGGCAAATGAGTCAATCTTCGCAATCGAGTATGTGTTCGTTCCCTGCTTCCAGTCCATCTCGTTGCATTAGCCATACTAAGTCCAACAGCACAAGCAGAACGGGCGTCGGGCCCAGCGTTCGAGAGACGAGTGAAATCACTTCTCCACAGCCATGTAGAATACGATAAAGATACCGGTAGTCATATTCACGTGCAACTGGGTCTAGACGCTATCGAGAACCCCGAGCCATCGACGCCTACCTGGATGTCAACTCAAGACATGCTTCGCAAGGCCAATAGCCGGCCGGATTTACCAACTGAGCAGGACTCACATCGGCTTCTCGGCCTCTTCCTCTCATACATGGGTGTGAACCAACACTATCTGGACACTCGGACCTTTGTCGACAACATGGCAGAGTTGTTCCAAAGCCCGGCCAGCCGCGTACACCAAATGAAAAGCATTTGGTTCATACAATATTTACTGATCATGGCCATGGGAAAGCTGATGGATACCGACACCCAGTCAGGCGGACCTCACCCGGGAGTATCGTATTTTGCCGAGGCGATGCGGCTTCTGCCTCAACAGTATGAATTGGGTGCTCATGGGGTCATTTCAGTCGAGATCCTTTGCCTTGTTGCATTATACCTGCAATGGTGCGACAGGAAACACGATGCATACCTCTATGTTAGTATCACGCTCCACTAGGACTATTTCCTTTTCTCACTGAGCTATGTAGGTCGGGAACGCTGTCCGTTTGGCAATCGCACTGGGTTGCCCTCTGCCTGTTCGAGAACAGCAATGCCCTCCGTCTCAAAAAGCACACCGAAACCGGGTGTGGTGGACCGGGTATATGCTGGACCGGTAAATAGTACCCTCGTTGCGAAGTCGCCACAGAACTCAAGCTGACAAATGCCTTGTAAAGACGTATTGCCGCGAGTCTAGGGTTGCCTGTGGCTGCCGATGATCGACAATTCGCCACCGAGCTTCCTTTGACATCCCCAGGATTCAAATCGCCAGATGCACTCGGGATTAATGTTCGCATTGCCCGCGCAACTGGCGACATAATGACTTGTAAGACTGTCCAAGGCTGTCTTTTTAACAAAAGCAGCCATCGACTAACACGACGATAGCTCTCTATGGCAATGCTGCAGTGAATGAGATGGAACTTGTTCGCAACATTCAGGCCATTCTATCTTCGCTATACAACACGGGACACTGTATTCCGACTGAGTATACAGTGGACTTTGCGTCTCCACATCTTATCGTCAGTCGAACAGCTGCATCCCTCTATCTGATGCTCTTCCAGGTAAGCTATGCCTTTGATAATGGTGACTTTGGTTGCGTCACTTGATCTACTAATGACAACCCAATAGGCGATTATCCTTTGCATCAGACCAGTCCTTCTCCAAAGAGTAAAGGAAAAGGTTATTTCCACCTTGAAGCGGATTCCCGTCTCTGAAGTACCCGATGTAATACATCGATTATGCGCTACCTGCAAAGAGTCAGCTAGCAAGAGCCTAAGGCTTGTTTCTGCCCTTAGGGAGCAACATGAAGTTGGTTCGTACTGAAAACAGACTCTGGTACATTTTGTAAGACTGCGATCTAACACAAGAATAGCGCGATTTGGATTCTTCGATCTGGACCAAACGTTTTCGGCGGCCCTTACACTCATCATGATTGGATTTGTCGAAGGGACTGCTCATTCTGAAGTTTCAAAAGAACTCCAACAAGCCACCAGTGTTCTCGAGTACTTGTCACAAGCTGGCAACAGCTCTGCCGAGCAACGTCTTACGGAGATCCGAAATTTCCATGATCATGTTTGGCCCAAAAAGTCTACGAATCGAGACGACATGCAAGCAACGGCAAACAAGAGCATAGACGAGGCCACACCAACGGGTGAACAGTCATTGACTGCCGGTGATCCTCAGCCCCCAGCGAACCCGACCGAGGATGTCCTAGATGCTTCACGACAGCCATCATTGAGTGATTCGGGGGCACAACTAGAAATCGGGACCGATTACGAATTCAATCTAGACTTGGGTCAAGAGGCCGATGGGATATACTCTAGCTTTCATGATCCACAACTTCCATTGACCGGTGTCGATCATTTGGACTGGGCAGAACTAGAGAAAGTCTTTTCATCATCTCAAGCTTAAGACATCTGCGCTATCTCTTGACTGCGACGAACTCCGGAAATGGCAAAAGCGGGACAGCGGGGCACTTTGTATATAAAGCCGCAAGCCACCGCCACGATGGTTACAAGATGGTTACATTTGCTTATATTGGCTTGATGTCTATTGAAGACTGGCTTGAGCTATTCACATGGTATACGCTGGCATCTAGCTTCATATTTGTCCCGTCATGATTCCCGATAGCTTACATACGTTTGTTATTGACTTTTAGTGCTACCAAAAACAAGTTCTCTCACATATCGGACATGCTGTCTTGAATAGATCGTCATCTCTAATACTTTGTTCTCCAACGATCATCAAACCAGGTGTCTCTCATGTTCATAAACTCTGGCTGGCCAGTGATGTCCCTGACCGATGCCGCTGCTACCCTTTGTGCCTCTGTCGCCTCATGCTGGTTGGCCACGTCCTGCATGGCCCGGTCCGTGGCATCGGCGAACCCGACCATCCTCCTCAGCGGGTCTTCGAAATTGACCAGCCAGTCGACGGCGTCGCGGAAATCGCGCAGCGACAGGTCCTTGTACGTCTGGTCCAGGCCCTCCCCCCGGGTCATGGCGACCATGAGCACGCTGCCGGTCCACGGCTGCCGCGTCCTCTTGCCGCCCGCGGCCGCCTTAACGGCCCTGTTGGCGCTGGACTCGGGGTGCGCCCGCCACCAGACCTCGACGGCGCTCTCCATGGCGCGGTGCCCGCGGGCCCGGTTGCTCTGGATCATCTCGTACGGGCCGAGCGTGTCCCCGCGCTCGTCGTCGGCGAGGCGCCGCCGGACCTCGGGCGTCTCGTGCGCGGCGAACAGCGCCGCCGCCTCGTCGTCCAGGCCCTCGACCAGGCCCCTGACGTAGGGGAAGTAGTGCAGCACCGGCCGGTCGCCGTCGGCCGGGAAGAAGACGGCGCGGATCGAGTCCGCCCGGCGCTCCGTCTCGAGCGCGCTCTGGGCCAGCGCGGAGCACAGCAGCTTGTGGCACCGCCAGTCCTCCTTCTGGCACGCCTTGCCGCAGTACGCCGTGCTCTTGCACCCCGCGCACGTCTTGGTCTGCTTGGAGTTGCAGATGGCGCAGCTGAAGTGCGGCGTGGGCGATGGCCCGGGGGCCGAGGGCGCGTCTGCGGATTGCTCGGGCGTGGTCGACATGGTGAAGATCACTCAGATTGGTGAAGTTAGAACAAGAGAAGGATGATCGAACGAGGGGATGTGCGCAAGGGGGGTTCGGCCAAAGATCAATTGTACGAATTTTCCCAAGTGGGGGGAGTAAAAAGAAAACCATCCATGCCCGGCCAGCATTGGTTGCGATTCGATTCACGGTGCCCGGTGGAGGCGGCGCACGGCAGGTTGATTTTCGGACATGCAAATCGGTCCCATACGGTCCCATTCGGGCCCATTCGGCCGCTTTCGGGACCTCGATTATGACCACCCGGAGGCGCAAATCGGGACCGGAATAATCCACACCATGAGTTCTCGGTCTTTAAAGTATTCAGTCCAATTATTTGCATCATCTAGATCATACTGAATGCAACGAAATCAGCTTTTGGGCGGGATTGAATGTGTTGCACGCTCTCTTAGATTGAGGCAGTCATTACAGGTTTGGTGTTGAAGCTCGACAACGACAACGGCGCCGCTGAAAGGCGACCGAAAGCGGTTATCAGTCGGTTCCAAGAGGCAACAGTTGGACGAAAACATTTTTCTCCACGACATGAGCTCTCCCGCGCCGACAGTGACTGGATTTATCATTCTCGTCGAGGCACAGTGTTAATTACCGGAGTCGCCGCCTAACACTGCGAATCGAACAGTCTGACAATTTGCCGCGAGACGGTGCAATCCGACTTCAACCAGTATACCTGCATATTGACAGGGCCGAAATGTCAGCTAAGAAGGCAAACGCAACATACGCCCTGATCTATCGACATTATGTAAGTAAGGGCAAGAAGCAAGGCCATTTCGCGCTTCGCCAATGCTCGTCATCAAATCAGGAGCTTTTGATCTGCCGCTGGGCCTGGTGAGTTTGCCCTTTGTTCAAGAGCGTCATGCTTCCGTTTTATTAAGACAGTGGTACACATCACCTCAGAAACTCACAGAATGAGGTTTTCGTAACCTAAAGTTCCAGGAATCTTTGTCATTTCAATGGTGTTGCCAGTACCAAGGATTCTACCACGGGTGGTTCCAGAGAAAGCTATACCGCCCGTTCCTCCGAGCCGCTTATCAGGAACAGATTTGGCTTTTATATACATCCCTGATGGCGGCCGTCCGTCAATCTCACCAAGTTTCAGCCTTTCTGCAGTGCTCACCCTAGAATCCGAAGACGTTGGACTTCTCGTAACATGCCGAACGGGTCGATAGGTAATACCGTCCGATTCCTGGCCGGCAGAGGTCATGGCTAGGACTATCGCGGTATTTGATCGGCTTCGATCCCACTAAGTTTTGTTCCTGGTAAATGAAGACATCCCTGACAATTCCTTGACGACAGTCGATCTTTAATAAATCCAAGAATTCCGTCTGTAACGGCTGAATGCTACCTCGTGTGTCCAGCTGTTTCTGTTGTCGATATTGTTGAAATCGCGACGGCGACTCCTATCATTCATGAGTTCTGTTTTACCTCTGAATCATTGCAGAATGTCAAGTTCAACCCATTTCAATATCCGATGAAAAGATTCATTCTCGGCATGTGACAGAAACCAGGTGGTCACGGGCGCGCGCGGCCATGAAATTGCTAGTGCTGGTTCATTTACAGGTGGGGGGAGAGAGGCGTTGGGTCAGGGTCTGTTCCAGGGGAGGCTTACCTTTTTGAAAAATTCACGATGCTTAAATTTGCGAATTGCCTCGGTGGCCAGTCCATTGGGAGGGGTTTTGTGGTCCTACTATACCGGTAAATTTGCAGTGCAAAGACCAAATCTAAATACCAAGCCAATTTCAAATCTTATTGTGTTTATAAGGTGGAGATACGGCGGCACATGTCTGCTGATTTAATTGATTTCTCCGGCGCGTGAGGTTTATTTCAGCATACCGCCCATTGGTGATCAATATAAAATACTATACAGAATGAGCTGTTGTAGGATTTTGGGATCTATTCTTTCTGGTTGCATTGCGACCCTGGAAAAATTCTTTTCCTCTTACCGAACCCAAGTAACGCTGAAAAGGGGGGGATTATGTCGATTATTATTGTTCCGTAACATCGGGCCAGTGACACCTCATTTCTGTCACGTCATCTTGACAGCGGCCATATCCACAGGTATATATGATCTTTTAAATACCATTCATGCAGGGCGAATAGAGAATGCGACGCTGGAGGCAATATTTTTGGGGTGCATCAAATGTCAAATGAGCAATTGGGTTGTCACGAAGTTGTGGTTGACCATGGAAGAGGGGGTTGAGAGAATCTTTCGAGAGTGGTGGTGATCGTGGGGTTGGTTCCTGCATAGGCGATCCCTCGCTCGGAGATAGGAACCGAGCGAGGCATGGGCATGGGATGGGCATGCAAGGCAAGGCAAGGAGCAAGAGACCAAGGAAGGGATTTCCTCAGGTGAGACGTGCGCCGCCCCCGGGTCATTTGTTGGATTGAAAAGACGGGAAAATAATACGATGGGAGCCTCTAGCGCGCTGAGCTACGATGGCTAGCACGTGGAATTCCCTTGTCGAGTCTCGACAATCAAGGTTTTCTTTTTCTCGCTTTCCCCAGAATCCACTGGGCTCAACGGCGATGGTGATGGAAAACAGTCTAGGTCGGCGAGAGCTGAAAAAGAAAACGTGGAAAGAGGAAAGTGAGAGGTTGAACATCAAGGACTGGGTAGATCCACGTGGCCCGGGTTCGGATGGAACGAATTGTCTTGGCGGGGGAGATGCATCCAGGCCATGGGTGTGGTGAACGGTTCAACCATCGAATTGTTCGCCAGCATTTCTTTGGGTGGTGGGGACAAAAGATGGGATGGGCTGTCGTGGCTCGCATATCGAAGCGACCTGAAGCGTCGGTTGCTGCCGCGGGCCTGGCGAATATTCGTTCACCGGGAGCATAACTTTGTCCAGCGCTTCGCTTGCGAGTTTCTAGAGGCCGGACTAGCACATGTTACCGTTTGAGGGTCGACAATCGGCCGAGTAGCTGTAAGTTTGTGACTAGTAGTGGGAAGGAAAACACTCGAGATCACCCTTCAATGTGCCGTGCCCTGGTCGATTCCCGTCCCGACTGTTTCCCATTGTTTCCTGTTTCCTCGGTTTCCTCGGTCTCCTCTCTTCTGGAGCAGAATGTAACAAGTGCAACGAATGTTTCTTTGGGGAGTGGGCTGCTTCTAGGCTGCTCGAGCCAAGGTGAGGCTCGTGTTTCGTCTGATCTAGTCGGATCTGTGTCTGCGCTAAAGCCGGCGTCGTCAACCGAGTCATTAATCCCAGGGGAGAGGAGCAGAGACAAGAGAAGACAACAGCAATCAACCCAGCACCTTGGGCCACCTACGCTAGGGTACAGCAGCTATGTACTACACCATGCGGGTAGTTGACGGCCATTGCCGCTTTGGGTCGCGAGAGCGCCTAGATTGGTTAAGGGGGTTACGACTATATTAAGTCGCTACAGGGTTGCCCGCCGACGATACAACCTTGCAACTTGAGCCGCCAAGAAAGCTGTCGTAAGAATTTTTGTGATAACGCCGACGCGTGTAGAGTCGCACTGGAAACTAGGCAAGTCTACGGAGTATGTGGTATTATTAGAAAGAATCATGTAGCTTATGCCACTCATTACGTCCTCTCTCTCTTCTCTCTGTCCCTCTTTCTTTCTGCTGGTCTGATCTTTCCTTTCTTCTTCCAATCATGTGGTAAATGTCCTCCATTTTTCTATTCTCACAATAGCCAATTCATTCTTCCAAACTAGCGCGCTGGTCGTCATTCTTACCTACACGTGTTTACTCCCGTCTCGGTCTTTTGGATTCTTCAGAGCAGGATGCCCATCACGAGAGAGCCCAGCCAGCGAACCAAGGCCTGGGTCAGGTGGAATTACGGGCAACATTCGGCGAGCAAGACCAGCCTGTCCTCGGCGCCGAGTGAAATCATCCATCTTGGCGGCTCCCGCGTGGGCAGTCCAGAGTCGCCGACCATAGGAACCCGAGAACCAGAGCGACCAGTCACAACATGGTTTTCGCCGATCGGGCCGCCGCCGCAGCCACCGACCGGAGCGGCGAGGACGAGTGGTGGTCCTCACGAGATGCTTTCTCCTCCGCCTTCAGCCAGCTCCAGAACCGAGCCACGGGAGGTAGTTTCGCCCACGCCTTCGAATAGATCGTGGGAGTCCATCTCCCCGCAGATGAGCCCGGCGCCGCTCAGTGTCCCGAATGACAAGACACCCTCGCCGTTGGCCTCGGCGACATCGACACAGTCATTCTCGAAGCTCGTCTCGCCTCCGCCCTACTCATCGCCAACACAGGCAACAGTACCAAAATCCGTGAAGCAGCTCCGGAGGACGCAGTCTGCCACGGACATCCAACGGCGCGGGCGCATGCAATCGAAGGAGCTGCCACCAAAGCCGCTGACCACGTCCAATGCGGCCAGCCAGGAGGTGATCAGGCCGGAGCGGACCTCGTCCCTCACCACGCATACGCATGTCGGCCAGCTGATCAAGGAGAACGCCCACGAAAAGATCATGCACGACAGAAACGTGGAGCGCGCTCTCAACGAACGGGAGACGCAGTGGTTCCCAACGCCGCCGCCGCTCATGAGTCCCCCGCCGGCCCGGCCGTTGCCGGCAGTAGCAGCAAACAATCCAACCAGCCCGGCCGACAAGAGAAAATCAATGATTGTAGGACCACTAGCAATGAAAAGCGAAAATCAACAGCCGCAGCCGCAGGAGCAGCAGCAGCAGCAACAACAACAGCAAGATCTCAAAGCCAAAGCACTACCTCAGAAACCAGTATCCCGACTATCGCCACAGGAGCGGTTATGGCTGCACCGGAACTACCGCGGAGAGGCAACATTTCTCAAGGCATGGGGCCTGAGCATTGAGAAGAAAGAAGACCGCGAGGAGGGCGTCGCCATGATGAGGGAGCTCATGATCGCCGAGGACGAGAAGAAGCGGGCCAAGAGGGAAGAAAAGGCGCGAGACCTCGGGCACCCCGACGGCGGCCTGCAGATCATTGTCGAGGAGGAAAAGGCGACGCACTCGGAGCCCGAAAAGCCGAGCCCCAGGATGCTGGACCCCGAGGCGGCCGCGAAGCCTCAGGGCCTGAGGGTGCCGACCCGGAATTATACCTACCCGGCCAGCCCGACCGAGCGCCACACGAGGAGCGAGAGCGAGAGCTCCGTGTTGGGCTCATATCTGGACGTCAGAATGAGCCGGATAGACTAGGAATGGAGACGACCATACGACGTGTCTCCCGAACGTAATGTGTAAATATGTATCATTTCATTTGTGTATAGTTAGATCGATATTCCCCAGGCATCATTTAGCGGACACGGAAAGGTGTTGAAGGCAGTCATTTGGGCTGTCGACAGAAAGCCGTAGCATTTACAAGGATAAAATTTGATCCCTCAGACGGAGGCTTCCAGTACAATCACTCGTCTTCTTTGTTGTCGACATGTATCTCGAGGATGAACAAAGATGTCGATGGATTGAACCGCAGAACAAAGCGACCGTGTTTCTGTCCCACCAAGATGCGTTTCTATTTCCTCATACATCCAACAAGGCATTGTTGTGCCTCAGGGTAAATCTTCGGTAGCTACCCGTCGGTATATATATGCCGTTTGCATGTCTTGGTTACTCGAAGTGGAAGAACAATAGACCACGACAATTGCATAGTCAACTACGTCATATACAACAAAAGATTCTTTGCAATGGCGACCCAAGATACCGAGACGACCATCGAGGGTAATCTCATCACCAATGTCCTGACTCACTTTAATAAGTCTGGCGACCTCGCCGGCGACGTCGTATGCAAGGTCGAGTGCACCATCTGCACGACCGAGCTGGCCATTCTTCAGCCTCCAGACGAGGATCACAATACGTGGACGGTAATGGAGAGCTGCGGACACATGTTCTGTTACGAGTGCATCGTCGCGTGGATCGACTCCAAGAGTCGCCCAGACTGCCCGGTCTGCCGCACGAGTCTTTCTCACTTGTATTGTCTGCACAAGTACAAGCCGCAGGAGATCACGCTGACCAACGGGTTCAACATCCACGAGGATGTACCCAAGGTCGTGGGGGAACTTCCGCATCGGTGCTCAGACTGTACATCTGGAGTCGCAACAAGACGTATGTCTGTTTCCTCTGTCAGTGATGATGGCGTGGTCGACATATATGATCCCTTCGTCGCAACAGTACGTATGTCTCCATCCAGTGTTGGTGATGATGGCGTGGGCGACGTGTACGATTTCTCGGTCTCGGCTTTCGGTTCACCCTTGGGCTCAGACTCGGACTCAGACCTGGGCGATTCATCCGACTCGGACTCGCTGGGCCTCTCCGACGACGGGTCCGAGCTGGACTTTGGCTTCGACCGAGACATGTATATGCCCCCTAACCCCTTTGTCTTGGCGCGTTCGATGGTTCCTGCTTACACGTATACTTCTCCCACAGTTCATCCTCCCTTGCCGTCTCGAGTCTCATCGACTTCTGGGAGAGACAGTCGTCCGAGTGAGAGTTCGCACCGCACGGTGCCTTCTCTAATGCAACGCCTGACCGGCCATCACAGTTCGGCGGGGCAGTCGAGTTCATCAGGACATCACCGTTCTTCTGGTCATAGAAGTTCCACGGGCCACAGCAGCTCTACTGGCCACAGTAGTTCTAGGAGCCACCACAGCTCCTCCGGTCACAACTCATCAGGGCACCATAGCTCATCAAGGCACCGCAGTTCTTCTGATCGTCACAGCTCTTCAGGCCACAGTTCTTCCCGTCATCGTGATTCTTCGGATCGCCATCACTCTTCAAGACATCGGAGCTCTTCCGGCCACGGCAGTTCTTCTAGGCACGGCAGTTCCTCTGAACACCGCAGCTCATCGCGCCACCGCCGGCCGCGCACTTCTGCTACCGATGTCCCGCCAATGCCTCCCCTTCCCCCCTCTGCGGTTCCTTTTGGCTCTGGCTATATCCGTCGACTCCCTGGTCCAGTCAGCTATGGTTCATATCCCACGGTAGGCGACGCACCATACAGTTACACGGCTCATCGCCAGTATTGAGGAGAGCATACGTACTTACCCATTCACAGATTGATCGGCAACTTCGTGCACGACAAGCTGCCGCTGTTGCAACGATTAGCAGGATTCCAAGACCATCAAGATAAATACATTAGGTAAGTCGTTTGCTCCCTTAATTGAATACCATACCGCGGTTCATTTATAGTAACTGGGATTTCCAAGTGGCCTTAAGTATTATATGACCTATGCAACTTACACGTAAGCGTCGCGAATAAATACAAATTTACGATTTCTTTGTTATAATAACACTTTTATTTTTGGAAGTATTCGGCGATTTTTGCGTGAATCATGCACAATACAACATCAAATTGACAAGGTTCCAATACATTCAGATGCCATTGATCAATACTCCCAACCATCCAATGTAACTGGGTGGTCAATAGTCCGCCCCAACAACCCATGCAAGATGCGTGGCTATGCGTCTTATCAGCCAATTGTTACTGAGCGTGCTTGCACCCCCGCACCATGGAGTCAGCCCGTAAGGCTGTGTAGAGAATATTGCTTTTCCCGAGTGTCGTTCTTCCCGAGTAGTTACTTATGCCAACGAACCCCAGATCATGTCGTAGCCATCGAAAGCCGTCTCCAACCTGCTGCTCAATCTATTTAGGATGGCAACGGAAGCACGGGCGCGTGACGTCTACACGGTCGGATGGGTTTGCGCGCTGCCCAAGGAGCAGACGGCGGCGACGGCCATGCTTGACGACCAGCACCCTGATCTCCCCAAGCCTCCAAACGACCCCAATACGTACACCCTCGGCTCCATCGGCTGCCACAACATTGTCATTGCTTGCCTACCCGAGGGGAAGATAGGGACGAGCTCGGCTGCGACAGTCGCGAGCCACATGGTACATGCTTTCCCGGCCATCAAGTTTGGGCTGATGGTTGGGATCGGAGGTGGGGTTCCGCCAAAGGTTCGACTCGGCGACGTGGTCGTCAGTGTGCCTGCCGATCAGAACCCTGGCGTTGTGCAGTGGGATATGGGGAAAGCAGAGCGAGGAGGGACGTTTCACAGGACAGGCGCGCTGAACAACCCACCGACTTTGCTTCTAACAGCTGTGACCAAGTTGAAGACGAACCACGAGCTGCGTGGAAGCAAGATAGCGCAATACTTGGAAGAGCTACAAGCGCGATACCCACGGCTGGCCACGAAATACCTGCGGTCGGATTCCTTGCAGGATATTCTGTTCAAAGCAAGCTACGACCACGTGGACCAGCAGCATCAGAACGGCGAGGGAGATGATGGAGATGATGGAGATGATGAAGACGAAGAAGAGGAAGAAGAGGAATATTCAGAGGTCGAGGACGAAGACAGCTGTCGACATTGCGATAAGGCGCAGACTGTCAAGAGAAAGCCACGCGACATGCGTGTCCACTTCGGGCTGATCGCATCAGGCAATCAGTTGATCAAAGATGCTCAAGCCAGGAATCAGCTATCTGAAGACTTGGGTAAGAAGGTCCTCTGTGTCGAGATGGAGGCCGCAGGGCTGATGGATAACTTTCCGTGCATCGTTATTCGAGGAATCTGCGACTATGCCGATTCCCACAAGAACAAAATCTGGCAGGAGCATGCAGCTGCGGTCGCAGCTTCGTTTGCGAAGGAACTGCTCGGCTATGTGGTTCTGGGTGATGTTCAAGGATTGAAACCTATCAGGGACATGCTTACCGAGGGTCAGTGAAATTTATTTTGCCAATATTGTCCATCTTCAATTTCCTTAGATCTAATTCCAGCCAGTGTCTGAAACCGTCGCTTCCATCCGGAAAGACATCTCCAAGAGCGCGCATTTGCTTCATAGTAAACAAGAACTAGAGCTTCTGGACTGGCTCTCGGCTGAACACTATGGCACGCGGCAGAGCGACACACTGAAGAGATGGCACCCGGAGACTGGCCAATGGTTTCTCAATTCGAAAGAGTTCCAGGACTGGCTCCACGCAAAAGGCAGGACATTGTACTGTCCGGGGATTCCGGGGGCGGGAAAGACCATCATGGCTTCCGCGGCCATCGACTACCTTGATCGCCACTTCTCAACGGGCCCAGGAGTCGGGCTGGCGTATATCTACTTCGACTTTTCTCGCCAGCGCGAGCAAACATTAGATCACGTACTTGCCAGTCTTCTCGTACAGTTGCTGCGTGGACAAAGCTCAATTCCGGATTTCATCCACGATCTGTCTCAACGACATCGGAAAAAAGGCACGCGACCGACACACGATGAACTGCGTAATGCACTGCATCACGTAATGCTTGGATACGAACGTGCGTTCATCGTACTGGATGCTCTTGACGAGTGTTCAGTCGAGTGTAGGTCTAGAATCTTGTCAGAAATTCTAGATATCCAAGCCGAAACAAGCTTGAACATTCTCGCCACGTCCAGGATACATGAGGAAATTGCGACCTTACTAAATGGCCGCAATACAACAATCCTATCAATCGTCGCACAGAATCAAGACATGGTCAGTATGCTTCAAAGCAAAATCGGGACGTACGACCGAGAGCTCTTTGAAGAGGAGTTCTGCGACTTGGTCATTTCCAAGATCATCCAAGTTGCCAAAGGAATGTGAGTCCATTGCCCGTCCATCAATATTATGTGTGCTAGTATTAACACGGCGCGAAAGGTTTCTTCTCGCTGAATTGCACCTGAATGCATTGACCGCATTACCAACGAAGGGAGATATTCTAGATGCTCTAAAAAACATCAACAAAGGATCAGACCCTCTGAATGCGGTATATGAACTTGCCATGGAAAGGATCGAAAATCAGGGTAGCGGTTTTGCACAGCTAGCGAAGAAGATCCTTTTGTGGATCGTCCATGCCAGGAGGCTGATGTCCAGCGCAGAAATCCGACATGCGCTAGCTATACAACCTAAAACGAGCGCCATCGATATCAACTACTGTCCTAGCCTGAAGCAGATCATGTCAATCTGCGCTGGCCTAGTCACAGTCGATGAGGAAAGCAAGACTATCCGTTTAGTCCACTACACAACCCAAGAGTATTTCGAAAAAGCAGGCGGGAAATGGTTCACGAATGGACAACAACAGCTTTCTGAGAGCTGCCTCACGTATCTCTCCTACGAAGTCTTTGATGGCTACTGCGAGAACGACGAAGACTTTGAGAAAAGGCTTCATGACTATCCATTGTACGAATATGCATCCCAAGAATGGGGTCATCATGCAGACACAAACTTGTCGACAGAAGTGGCCATTAACTTTTTGAGAGACGAACGCCGGGTGCAAGCATCCAGCCAGGCACTAATGGCCCGGAAAGAATTGGCTTACGACTCAGGCTATAGCCAAAGGATCCCAAAAGGCATGAATGGTCTGCACTTGGCTTCAAGATACGACTTGACGGCTGTCATCGAGCATTTAGTGACCGTCGACAAGACCGACATGTACGACAGCTATCGCCAAACACCGCTATCATTGGCGGCCCAGCATGGGCACGCGAAAGTGGTCAAAATACTGCTCGAAAGGAGCGAAGTGGACGCTGACTCCTCGGATCTTAAAGGCCGAACACCGCTATCATGGGCAGCCCAGTATGGGTACGCGGAAGTGGTCAAAATGCTCCTCGAGAGAGAGGAAGTAAAAGTCAACTACGCAGACACACAGGATGGCCTAACACCGTTATTATGGGCGACTAAATGTGGACACGCAGAAGTAGTCAAAATGCTCCTCGAGAAAAAGGAAGTAGAAGTCAACTGCACAGACACAAACTACGGCCAAACACCTTTATTATGGGCGACCAAAGATGTAGACGCGGAAGTGGTCAAAATGCTCCTCGATACAGCGCAAGTGGAAGTCAACTGCACAGACATAGAGCATGGCCGAACACCTTTATTATGGGCGACTATATATGGAGAAGCAGAAATAGTCAAGATGCTCCTTGCGAAAAAGGAAGTGGAAGTCAATTGCACAGACACAAACTCTGGCCAAACACCTTTGTTATGGGCGATCAGAGATAGATACGCGGAAGTGGTTAAAATGCTCCTCGATACAGCGCAAGTGGAAGTTAACTGCATAGATATAAGGTATGGCCGAACACCTTTGTTATGGGCGACTATATATAGAGACGCAGAAATAGTCAAGATGCTCCTTGCGAAAAAGGAAGCGGAAGTTAACTGCACAGACACAAACTATGGCCAAACACCGTTGTCGTGGGCGGCCGAGTATGGATACGCGGAAGTAGTGAAACTGCTCCTCGACACGGCGCAAGTAGACGTCAATTCGAGAGATGATAGCGGCCGGACACCACTGTCATGGGCGGCGGATCATGGACACGCGGAAGCGGTGAAACTGCTCCTCGACACGGCGCAAGTGGACGTCGATTCGAGAGATAATAACGGCCAGACCCCGCTATGGTGGGCGGCCAGGAACGGAAAGGCGGAAGTAGTGAAACTGCTCCTCGACACGGCGCAAGTGGAAGTCGATTCAAGAGATAATAACGGCCAGACCCCGCTATGGTGGGCGGCCAGGTACGGACGGGCGGAAGCGGTGAAACTGCTCCTCGGCACGGCGCAAGTGGACGTCGATTCGAGAGATACAGAATATGGTCGGACACCGCTATGGTGGGCGGCAAAAGCAGGAAGCGAGCAGGTTCTTAGTATCCTTGTCAGTGCTGGTGCAGATTATTACGCGATGGATCGCTATGGGTTGAATCCTTTCGATTGTGCAATTTTCGGCAACCACAAATTGGCTGAAGATCTCTTGGTTTCAGCTGGCGCAGACTTAGAGGATGCATATGGTTTGGGATTCTTATTCAGTACATAGCATCGTGGTGGAAACAAGTTTTGGGCGTTTTACAGCACAGGACTGTCTTTTATATGTAGGCTTCATGTTTCCATACTCTCGTATATATACCGTGCACTCTCATAATGGGTGAGACTAAACGATAGCCTATACTCAACTACATACCTTCTTGTAAGAAAGGAAACCTAGTGCAGATTACACAGAACCTAGGTAAGCAAGACGGCCGCTCGGAATCTGATCAATGGCCTAGGAGTAATTCGGAATCTGCAATCATACTCAGATAACTTTCACTAGACAAGGAGATGTCTTACAAGGAATAATACTATGGCTTGCGTATAAAGATGATCTATTTTCATACACTAACGTGTTGAGCTCAGATCGAAAAGCATAAGGTGATGATGTCCGCAACCGCGTCTGGCCTAGGCGCAATTTTGAATGCAAAAATTATTCTGATATCAGTATATACCATAGATTCTTCTGGAGAAATAGCGGCTGAACACGTGCCGCCGAGATCCCGTGTGTCGATGTGATATCATTGAACTACATTCGTGGTAAGGGCACATAACTGTGGCACCGGTCCTGTACTCTGTACGTTGATTGTCCCGCACAGGTTGCAGCTGAGCTAGGAAGGACCAAGATCCATTACCGCAAGTGGCACTGCAAGGAGGGATCATTTTATGACCATTCAAATACATACTACGACATCCTTGTCCACTGTTAGATAAAACGCTCACATGTCCATGAAATGCTACTGCCTCACGAACTCATCGTGAAGTTTCAACACATCTTTCCAAATCCTAGCGACCCAACAGACAACCAGGAAATCCCTTGCCCGATCGCCCAAACTGACTTTTAGACCCAACACCGGGAGACCCCCCGACCGAAAACTACCCTCCGCATCACTTTTCGACTCGACCGCGAGCAATTTCCCCTTCTCATCCGCCCAGTTCACCTCATGCGTCTTCCCGAGCAACTTTGTGTACGGAGTCGTGATCACAAAATGATCCGCGACCGTCCACTGCCCCGGCACGAGATATCGACCGAGCGCCTGGCGGACGCCAACGCCGGCCGACGGGCTCTTACGGCAAATGGCGGTCTTGTAGCCCCCGAGCGTCCCGTCGTCGCGCGCCGAGAATATCGTGGCCTCGTCCCCGAGCCACGGCAGACTCGCGGTCCGGAAGTAGTAGACGGGGTCCGTGGGCACCCGCGACTTGAGTTCGCCCTCGCCGTCCGTCGACGTGAGGCGGTATCTGAGTTTCCGGACCTCGTACATCTCCGAGTTGCCGTTTACCTTGGATGGATCCGTCTTGGTGATCTCGTACAGCGGCACGGACGATCCCGTGGGTGATGTGGCGGAGCAGACAAAGGGCCCGTCGAGGACAAAGGAGGCAAGTTCGTGCCCGTGCAGTTGAGCCCGTGGGTTGGATGATGTGGCGATATCGTATGCCGGTGGACCAGAAGAAGTCATGGCGGGCTAAAGTCTTATTGCGAGATGGATGATCTCAATGGTGCGGCTGCAGCCTGCAGCAGCGGTGTTGCGACTTGTTTATATGGCTGTGCCGCACTGAGCGGTTTGCTCCGCTTTTCCCCTTCAACTCTTCCATTCCTCTCCAGCGGGCGGCAGGAGTCTGTCATAACGACATTCTCGCGCCCATCCGTTCAATCTCGAAGTATTCGGCGCAGACGAATCGGGCCACGGATCTGATCGAGATCGTCGCCCGAGACGACCTCGCCTTTTTGCGTTATGTCCAACAGCCGCCGCTCCTTCATAGACCATGCCTCTTTCCGAATGGGATCCATGACCTCCCGCCAGTCTGAGCAGTTGAGGGAGCGCAGTTCATCTTGATTCAGTGCCCGCGCTACTTCGCTTGGACAGATTGTCTTTGGGTATTCGCGCGCCTCTGTCATGGAAAGGATCTTGTTCTGGAGGAATGACATGTTTCCAAATGAAAATGTTGAGTTTGGTGGTCATTCACGCCCAGGAACCTGTCATAAAAGCTGGTTGAAGAAAAAGAAAATAATCACTAACGTATGGCTCTATTCCAATCAAGTCATGACGTCACAAATCATGGTCCATATGAATCACGAAAATGTCCCATTTAGAAACACCATGTTGAGCTCATTGACGGGTGTGTTAGCAGCTGAAACTGCGTTTCGCAGCGTTGTCATGGAAGCGAAGACACATCAAAACGGTCATCGCTCAAGCATGTCTTCCCGAATATTGTTCTATAATTTCTCATTGTCAACTATTGGCGTAATCCTATTTGATATGACAGGAAGCTCTCTCGGTGGTCTATAACACGCAGGCATCTCCATCTCGTCCCATTGAGCCTGCACATACGCCACGGCAGCTTCCAAGAATGCGGTATCGCGCGACCTCTGCTTGAGGCTCTTGAGCAGAGCATTCGCGCCGCGCAGGTGCACTTGGACGAAATCTGTCAGGCCGCGCATAAACTCGAGATGGATAAACATGAGGCTGCCTAGGATCAAGACCTGCAGAGCGTGTGCGTCTTCAAGCGGGTTCTCCATGCGGGACTTGAATAAGTGCACCGCCTTATTGTACTGCATGGTGCAGTACTCGTCGGCCGAGCGGACGGGGTCACCTCCTCGCGTCCACAGGTTGCTCGGGTGAGCGAGACTCCAGCCTAGGGCACTGATTGCCAGCCCGGTGTGATATATAATGGGCTCGGTGGTGATGGCCGGCAGGAGTTGACGTTCCCAGCTGAGGTCGTCGAAGAAATAGGCGAAATCCATCCACGTGACGCGCTTGAAATACTCTAGAAGTTGCCTCTCCACTTGTATGCCGGATGGAGGGCTGGCAATAACACCAGGCGGTCGCACGACGACCAGGGCCGCCGAGGGTTGAGCCTCGGCGCGAGACACGGCCGCAGCCGACGACATGGAACTGTCATCCGCCTCAAAGTCGCACCGCCAGCCGGCGAGACGGCACTGTGAGCACGTGGGCCGTGCCTCGTCACACTTCTTGCGTCTCGTCCTGGGACGCCCATCAGTCAGCACAAACGAGATGATTGGGGCTCGGCGAGATTGTGCATCCGGACGTACTTGCAGGTCTGACATCCCGTCTTGACCTTCCTAGCCCCCCTAGCTCCCAGGCGGGTCTTCTTTCCCGACTCTATCATCATAACGATACACTGATTGGTCCCTCCTCGTAGATCAAATCGTGTCTATATTCCTGTACCGGCAGCAAACTGAGCATATTTGGAGTTGACTGCTGGCAGAAGGGAGTGCTGACATGGGGAATTGGTCGTGAAGGACTGAATCTAGTCCCAAACTGGCCAAGGAGACAGCTGAGAGAGCGAGCGCAGGATTGTAAAGTCCGATGCAGACGGATCATAGAGTGGCTCCCGGGCTCTATTGTGATTGGGCACAGCGTATTTTGAGCGTTCTAGCGACCAAGTCTAGCACAGCAGGCCCCCACGTTTGTCTGTAAGTCGTCCCCGTCTTGGTTGTGAGGATTCTGGCTCGAGAGATTGTGTTCTTTTACGGACCGGATTCTTGCTCAATGACTCACGCCGGATGGCACTATACTCATTCTCGGTGATATACAGAGTACAATAGGTGTGCCACTTTTATCGAATTAGTCAGGTATCTACTAATTTCTTGCCAGGGTCGGCCTCCCTTGCTTGGCCAGACGCGATCCTATTGGCTACAGCGTAATTCGGATGCCACGACAGTTATAGAATCATAACGACGACATGGAACCAGGCACAGTATGATGTTGGGAGTATTTGTAATATGGTGTTTGCTATAGAAGTTGCGAGCCAGAGCAGCAAGTAGTGTTTTATATATAAGTCAATTTGATTCCTGAGTTCTCTTGAAGATTTGTGCTACCATCCATCGACAGTCAAATCATCCTTTACATTTTCCGTCACTCGAATCAAACAAACATTACGACACGAAATTGAAATTCCCTTCTTTTATCCAACAAAAATGGCCACTTCAAGGATTCCCGACCACATTGCAGCCCTGAAGAAACAATTTCTAGAACTCGAGCAACAATCCGTCGACCTACTCGGACCCGTGCCCGCCGACCTCAAAGAATCAATCATAGAGATTCCCCTGCAGGATGGTTTCATCAGCCACAGTATCCTCATCAGACCAGCCCCGACTCCATCCAAACAAAGCCCCAAGAAGCTGCCCCTAGTTGTCCTAATCCACGGCGGAAGTTTCATGACCTGCAGCCCCAAGCAATTCCTATCTCCCGGGCGCGCCGTAGCATCGCACCTCAACGCCGCCGTCGTGTCCATCGAATACAAGCTGGCGCCAGAGCACCCGTTCCCGGCCGGCCCGCGCAGCGCGTGGGAGGTCGTGGCATGGCTGTCGAAAGCAGAAAACCTCAACGACGCGGCGCTGCGAGCCGAGGGCCTCGAGGTCGACCCGGCGCTGGGCTTCGTGCTGGGCGGCGGCAGCGCTGGCGCCAACCTGGCGGCCGTCATCGCGGGCGTGCAGGCGAGCCAGCGGCGCGACCTAGTAGAAGGCCTACCCAAAATCGCCGCGGATATCACAGGCCTGTTCGTCGCGATCCCGCTGCTCCTGCACGACGACATGGTGCCCGACGAGTACCGCGCGCTGTACCGGTCGCGCGAGGAGCACGCCGACGCGCCGTTCATCAATGCCAAGAGTCTCGCGCAGACTAGGGAGATGTACAAGCCGGATACGCGCTCGCCGTGGTTTTCGCCTTTGAATCTCGACTTTGCCGAGCTGGCGGGGTCGCATCCGCGCAGGGTCTATGTGCAGGTCGGAGAGCGGGATATTCTGCGGGACGATGGCGTGATTTACGAGCGCATGCTGAAGCAGACGGGCGTTGCAGAGACCAAGTTGGATGTGATGATCGGGTATGACCATGCGTGCTGGTGCAACTTGCCGTTTGACCCTGCTCACACTCAGGAGATCAAGGAGAAGACCATGGATGCCTTTTCGTGGCTCATTGGTAAGGAGTGGGACAGGAGCGAGACGCTTTCATATTAAGTGGGTGATGGCAAGAAACACATAGGTGATTGCATAGACTTTGGATTTCAAAATTTGATCAAATAAGAAGAGATTTGTTTCAATTCTGAAAGTACGTATGTTTTCCACTACGTAAAAGCCACTCCTTCGAAATCTTGTGGTCGTCTGTCTGCCAGTGGTCTTGCCAGGCGTGTATCTTCCCGGTCATATTTTGGTGCATCGATGTTACGGACAACTATATGAAATGGATGTTAGACGAGCAGCGAGTTGGAAAATCATGCATCGAAGGGTGAATGGCGGAAACACGAATGAATGAAGGCCTGCGAGCTTATGTGAAGGCGGGACTTACGATCAGCAAACACATCTCTCATCCTCCGTTGATACCACCAACCAATGAAGCTGACCACGGCGAGGAAAATAATGGCAGTGATTGCACATGGCTCCCAATATTCTATGCGAAATTTTAGCTCACAGCAGGATCCCAAGATGGCCGAGAATTTGCTCACGCTCAGCTGCCTGAATAGCCGCGGCAGTATTCTTCGAAGCAACAACAGACGGACGCTCCAGGTATGGTGACAGCCAGTACACTGCGCGAGTCTCACAGATGTTCGCCGAGTACACGCCCATGAGCTGCATAATGGACCCGCCGAGGACCGAGAAGACGGCACCGAGTCCAAAGACCACGAACAGAAAGTGGTAGACGACACACCACAGCATCCTGATCGTCCACGTGCGCTTCGACCTGAGCAGGAGCCAGGGCTTTCGCGGGTTCCAGTCTGGGTTCGACCTGGCCAGCCAACTGACGGACGACGCCTTGAAGAACCCGGTCCTGTCGAGCCAGCCGCCCCTTCTGGCAAAGTCGAGCAGCGTGCGTCGCTGTCCCTCCTCTCTGGCCAGGGGCGATCCGGTGTTTGACCAGAACCAGAGGATTATCTGGCCGGCCTGGCTGCAGGCGTAAACGCCAGAGGTGAGGGAACGACAAGCTAGTCCGATCGGAGGTGTGAAATAGGAAGTGAGAAACGCCAGAATAAATGGGACATAAATCAGTAGGGACATTAAGGCCAGGATAAATATCCAGTCAAGAAGGACCAGATCTGTTCTCTCTCGCAAATCTTGCATGTCGTCGTCGACCTCGACATTTCCATTAAAATCCACATCTCTGCGGATGCCGTATGTTTCGATGATTTTGTTGATCCACCCCTTCTTGACATGACCGCGTCTCCATTGCCATGCGGTCTTGTAACAACTTGGAAACGCGAGTCCGAAGCGAAGGCCGAGAAAGTGGATGGTGTCGACCTCTTCGTCGCGTTCTGTTGCGAAAACGCCTTCTAGAATGTTCGGGTTGTTTCCAGCAAGTAGGAGACCTGATATGATTGACTATAATGGGATCAAGAACGTGAGTTTATACAGTTTCTCAAACAGCCATCGAGACACAGCGCGCAATATCTTTTCAGTATAATTGGGATAGTAGCAAGAGACTTACGATATGAGGGATGATCATATACCACTGTCCAAAAGCTAGGGCCTCGGCAATATCTTCATCACCGAGCTCCTCGAGACTGCTGAGAAGTGCAAATATGAAGCCTCCCAAGAAGAATATGACGGGGGCTCCAACGATGGTACCAAAGGAGTACTGGCAGTGGAGCATGGTTCGCAGACGAGTTCGAGTTTTGGCCATGAAACTGTCGAAAATGTGATCTCGGGGCCTAGGCCTTTCGATATGATCGCGCATGTCACTATGGTGAAGAATCATGTCAGTGCTTGTAGATATAAGAGCCAATATTGTTGGATATCTGTGATAATGGTCACACCAATGTGGGAAAAGAAATAATGACTCACCACATCCGGTCAGTGCATGCATGCTTCGGCCACTGACAAGGAAACTCCCTGCGAGCACGATCCTCGTCGTCGTAGAGACGGATCTCATATAAGAGGTTTTCCATGTGGCGCCATGGACTTGCGGCCTCTTGGACAGTCGGTCTTCGATGAACTCCAGTCCCGATGGAATATTGGCTGCGTGTAAAAACAGGAGCTTCAAGTGGATCGAAGGGCCGATCTCTAGTCTTGATCGTACTGGACGGCGACGCGGGTGGTAATTGAGAAATCGACAGAGTCCTTGCAGTCGATTTTCTTCGGGGTAGCTCATTTCCTCGCTCAGTCAGGGTAGGATAGATCATGTCGTCATCTGGCTGAGATGGTTCCTCGATTCCAATTTCTGGTGGTGGCTCCTTCTCTTGGGTGGTATTCTTGATCTCACCCACTGTCTCTGACTCCGCCGCTCCTCTCTTGGGAAGAGTGGGCTGTCCCTCAATCACCTTGTTCGAAGTCTTTGGGTATAGTTGATCAATGTGCTCTTCTTCCTTGTCTTTATCCATTGCCATGTCGAGGTTTCCAATGAGGACGACCATAAGACAGCGCGCCCTCATATCCAACGTGAGATGTTTATTCTGAACCAAGGTTAGGACCGTTCAGCCAGACTGGTGATTCCCATGACTTACAGTCATCTTTTCTTTAAGAAAGTCGAGCATGCGTTTGTCCAAGAGAGCCTCGTACAGACCACTCAATATCATTGGGGCGGCGAACGCAAAACATGTCGAGAGCCAAATGAGGGTATCCAGAATAACGATCAGGGCGGCACCCAGCGCACCCAGCGGCGCAGCCAGATAGCCTTTCACGCCAGACAGATCGGCAGTGAAGAATTGGCGATATATCTCAAGCTTGCGGCGGCGAGGAATGCTGAAAATGAGAGGCACTGCTGGAATCAGAAACCCGCTCAACGGCTGAAGCCATGATTCCAGGTTGCTTCTGTCGTTCAGCTGCCAGCCAGGGCAGTTCTCCGTCCACCAGGCATACGGCACTTCGATAATGGGCGCGCCGCTCGCATTACCATTGTACTGGGCATCGCATGGAAACTGGTTCGAGTGCTCAGAGCGTTGACGAAAGTCTTCGAGGTCCGTCTTGATAAAATCAGAGTCGGGATTCTTGATCAGGGTGCCGTTGCCATCGATTGTAAGTGAGGCTGCGACGGCCTGAAGGCAACAATACGTTTGATTCTGGTTACCAATGTATACATTCTTTCCCAGATTAGGAGGCGGTCCGTCCAGGTCGCGAAGTTGCCAGAAATAATCGGATAGTTTAGTAGGAGCTGGTGTATCGTTACATGATGATTGTGTTGCCTGCGCGCTTGCTGCTGCGGCTGAAAACGCGAGGAGCGCAAAAATATGCCTCGGCCTCATGGTCTTTGAGTGGTGATACAGTGCAGTGTTACATGCCAAAAATGCGATAGCCTTGTGCTATTACTCTGATGATTCTCGAAAAAAGAAGACGAGGACTGATTTTTAACAAACGGCTCAGACGCAGGAGATAAAGGCAAACGTTCTCCTGCTGTCAATGAGGAGGAGCGACTGCCTGTAGAGGATGATAGTGGCTGGATCTCACTACCCTACATCTCACGTGTGACAAGAAGAGGCGAAAGATGGCCGTTGCTTGTCATGATCGCTTTCCCCAACACCTTTTCCCATAAGGCTGTCCCTACATGGCATCAGGGATTGTGTCTTGCAGATTGCTTGATGAGCCATGTCGGGAGCCGACAACTTTCCGTGGTCACTTGAGGTGCCAGAGTGCGGCTGAGCTGAACGCCCCCCTGGAGTTGTTTGAGGAGCCTGGGTTGGCTGTAGATATCGTGTAAATAAGTGCTGTGCATAGATAAGGTATCCGTCTTCTAGACTTGAAGCACCCCTGCCCCTAGGATGGTGCCAACGCACTACCTTTCTACAGATTACCGACTGACAAATTCAGAATGGAAGCCGTTCCAAGAGACGCTGTCCCTATTGTGTTCACCGAACGGTTTGCAAACGGATGCGCACCTACTACTCCCCGTCATTAGCCGCTCTATACCGCCGAGAAAAGATGGATACTGATCTGATCCAATGTCGCACAGAAGATATGTCCGTGTCCGCTTGAAAGTTTGCAGGATGTTATAGTTCCTGCAGGAACAGGTCAACGGGACAATAGCAAACACCTGTCAGCATTCGAGGGCCGTAGCCATGAATACGATTGCGAGTGTGGCATTGTATCATCTTTGAGATGGTAAGACGGAGGCGGTTGTCTTTTGGCCGACGGCAACGGAGTATAGTATCGTGATACATACCAGAGCCAACTAAGTTCAGATGTTGGCCTGATTATAATGTGCAATTCGATAGAGTATAAGTGTCAAGTCTAGATCGTGCGCACCAATAAACTCCGTCATATTGCCAAGTCTCGAGTCGTGCTTCGACCAAGATCCCGGTACAACATGACTGCGCAGGTGTAGATCTGGGGACAGTGACAGAACCTTTTTGCCTGTGACACTTTCACATGTCTCTGGGGCCACGGACAATTAAACCCACTAACCTAGCAGCAGCCAATTAAGGAGTTCTGGCGTCATACCTCGCTGGAAACTGTGGGGTCTTAGCGGTTTCCCCCAGCTTTTCCTGGGACAGCCGAGCTCCATTTCGCTCGCATTGATTGCTGGAGAAGGGTAGAGACAAGTGCTGAATGCCGAGATGTGACAATCCCATGACCGGATGAATGTTGTCTTTTTTCATTCCTCCTTCTTTTTTTCATATCCTATACGCAACTTATATCATTTCTTTTGAATAACATCTACACCATCCGAAAACAGGCGCAATCCAGATGAGCGACTAGCGACTTTCACTCCTTTCCAATTGCGCATTCTATTCCCAGCGCCCGCCGCCCGTCGACAGTTCCCGCTGTCGCCAAATAGCCTCGGCACAATGTCGCACGCTCTGGAGAGCTTCAAGGTACGACGACGAACACTTGCGCGCGAATATACCTCTACTCTATGCCCGTCGCGTTCTCTATTCCGACGCCAGAAACTAACCCTCCACCGCTTGCGACAGGAAACCCTGAACCGCATCGTCCTCGACCCCGCGAACCGCGACCTCCTCGCCATCGTCAAGGGCGCGCGCAATGGCGCCGTCTACGGGGCCAAGGTGCGCTTCCCGCACGCGCTGGTCATGGTGTTCCTGTTCCGCTCCGGGTCCCTCAGGCAAAAGGCCGACCTCGTCTTCCGCGCCACCCGCACGCACGCCCGCAACCTCGCCAAGTTCGCCACCATCTACAAGACGGCGTGCTACCTGCTCAAGTGGTACGGCGCCACGCCGGGCAAGGAGGGCCGGTACGACACCTTCCTCGCCGGCCTGCTCGGCGGCTACTTCGTCTTCGGCGGGCGCTCGCGCGCCGGCAAGATCTCCTCGGTGAACCAGCAGATCGTCATCTACGTGTTCGCACGCGTCGTCCTGGCCCTGGCCCGGCTCGCCGTCCAGCCCGGCAGCTGCCTGCCCGTCGTCTCCGAGCCCGGCGCCTCGGCCCGGGTCAGCCACTACGCCTGGCCCGTCTTCGCCTCGCTCAGCTGGGCCATGGTCATGCACCTGTTCCGCTACTACCCGGAAGACCTCCAGCCCAGTCTCAAGAGCAGCATGAACTACATCTACAAGGAGAGCGACCAATGGGACTGTTTGAGGAATTTCATTTGGCACAACAAATAGGGAATCATGTCCGGTGTAGTGATATTAAATCTGACCTGTCGATTCGGTCTAGATCATGTTTGGCGTTGGGAATCACAATATAGCCGTGGCTATTGTATATATCAGGCATCATCAGAGAAGAATAAATATTGCCCAAAAGGCATAATGATATATAACGACTTTTGATACTCTTACAGAATCTGGGTATTCTTTATAACGCCTTGCCCAATGCTTTTGGTTTTGGTTTGAGTTCCATGCTAGAGATGCTTCCAACCGTTGGACCACATGATTTGCATCTCGTTGATCAGACAGGCCTCGCCTGGCTCGTATCGAGGTAATTCTCCTGCTGGGGTCTCTGCGACCCATTCTTCTATCCTCTTGTGCACGACGCGCGATTCCAACGACGTCTGAAATCCAATTCTCCAGCTCATAATTCGATTGGCCCATCCTCCTACAACGGTCCAGAATGGGGTCGGAAATTGGTCTGTTATAATCTTATTGTAGGCCTTGACATTATATCCTACACGGACGTTGGGATTCAGCCAGACGCCTTTTTCCGATGAGAGAAAGTTGTCTGCATGAATCAGACAACATTCGGATCCTTCGAGGTGAAATTCCGCCAGGCTGTCATCGATACCGCGGAATCTGAGCGGAGGATTCGAGTGGAAGGGAGCGGCGTCGAAGGCCACAATCCCATTCCAACAAGAGGCCACCTCGATCGGTTCGTTCAAAAGTGCGGAAGCCCTCGCTTTAGGTGATTGGAACCAGGGCCAGTACAGAGAAGACGTCTTGAGGCCCATGTCGTCCCGTAGAGCAAATGTGTCGTAGTAGACGGGCGGTGACTTGTAGTCCATCGAGCAAGCGGCAGCATATTCGCCATCCCGCGTGTCGAATAGCGTCTGTATGTCCTGGGCCTTTTGCCAAAGTTAATGCCTGCCGCGGTGAGAGAACTTGTACGAACTTACATCAAAGACGACATCGTTCAACCACAAGATCTTGTCGAAGCGCCGTCCTTGCGCCACCAGCCGGGCAAGTGGTTCCATGGCTTGGTTGCGCACCTTGGACAAGTACGGTATGCGCCGCAGCTCAAACTGGTCTTCGGCCTTGTTCCAGATCCATCCCGGCTCGTTGGATCCCGGCGGCGGGCGCGCATCGATTTCCTCGAGCTGCTCCCAGACCGTCATGCCCAGGCTTATATCGTTGGACGCGCCTCGCTGGTCCAGGCCGGCCTGGAGCTCCATCAGGGCATCTTTCGTGCCCTCCTGCGACCCGGACTCGACGGCGGAAAAGTGCACATTCTCGGCGCCGAGGTAGTCGACCAGCTCCAAGACCGCATCATTCCATGCCGTTCGTTGTATGAACTCTGTATTTCTGTGTACCGAGACAATGTAGACGGAGGTTTCGTTCACGCCCGGCACGGGGGCTCGGCGGTGCTTCAGGGGAGACCTGTGGGTTGGCGGTCGGCGGGATACGAGGCGGATTGCGTCGAGGAGAAAGAAGAAAGCGAAAATGCAGAGCGTCGGCCGCAAGTAGAAGCGCCGGAAGCGGCGGTAGCTAATAATCATGGAGAAGAACCGTGTTCGAAAGGAGCGACTATGAAGCAAAGACGGGGAGGAAAATGGTTATGGAGAGCTGTCGGAAGCAATGCACTATCTCATCGTGAGCAAAGTTCGATGCGTCCCCGTGCGCCAGGAGTCTTCTACAATGTAAGAAATGCCAAAAGTGTTCAGGCCATGAGGGAAATGCCCAAGGACCAAGAGTTCGGAGCAGATGAGCAGACGAAAGAAGAGCTTACTCTTGCCTCGTATGGTCGGTCTTCAAAGTCAGGAGCTTGACGACCCTGAATGTCGAGCCGCTTGCGTGGCCAGGTACAGCGCAGATCGCTGGGGAAGCATGCTAACCAAGCCGGGGTTGGCGGCAGGGGCGGTGCCGTACGGCTTCTATGGGGCACTGACGGATCCCCGGGTAGCGCATTGTGTAGGTAGTATTCGCAGCCTCAAAGGGGTGCTGCTGTTCCTTTACTCGTCTGTTTGCTTCGTCTTCCTGTTGATCAAGAACATAATAGCAATACCTTTTGAACTTATGATCTTGAGGCGGGGCAGCTGAAGAATCTATTCATAGAATGAACAGCTAAAAGAAATCTCCTGCCAATATAAATCCTGCCCGTTCTACTTGACAGCTGCGGATCCCCAGGTTTTATTACAGAAGCAAGCAGCCCACCCTAGCGTGCCGGTAACCTATCCTTGTCTTCTGACCATCGCGAGCTCAGGCCCTACAATTCGACTTATGATGTAATTGGTCGGCTGGTGTCATATTCCAGCTCGAATGCTGTTTTACTTTCTTTACTCAAGAACGGCTCCAGAAATTGCACGCCTGTATCAATCTTTGAACACGAAAAGAAGAAGACATCCCACCATGACTTCCACAAACATCTTGCCCGTGGCCGCAGAGGAAGGCTTCAAGGATGCAACTGCCTATGATGCGTACCGGCCGTCCTACCCCCCTGAGGCCGTCGAGAAGTTCTTCAAGGGGATGAAGCTCGCGGGCACATCTGATGCCAGAGTCGTCGAGATCGCGTCGGGCACGGGCAAATTCACCGAGCAGCTCGCCAACCAACCCGAACGCTATCTGATCAAGGCCATTGAGCCTCACGAGACCATGAGGCAGAAGCTGGCGGAAAAGGACTTGCCCGCCGTCGAGGTCATCAATGGGTCGGCCAGCAAGATGCCCGTGGACAACGAGTGGGGTGACGCCTGCATTGCGGCTCAGGTATGTTACACGAGAGCTTTGATACGCATTGATGCTAATACAGATTGCAGGCATTCCACTGGTAAATCGAATCACGGAAATCATTCATTCTACAAGTTACTGACATGGCGCGGCAGGTTTTCGACACAAGAGGCACTGGACGAGATCCACCGGGTGCTCAAGCCGGGCGCTGTCTTTGGAATGATTTGGAATATTGACAACTACAACAACCCGAAAGGATGGGAGGCCGTCACCAAGTGGGAACAGAAGTTGAACGACTTTGTCTGGTCCCTCGACGATGGCCACTCGAGATTCCGGCACATGGTAATTGATCTCCCCCAAGTTGAGCATACTCGAGCTGACATGTATCTCAGAAATGGAAGGAGATCTTTGAGAAGCAGGCCCCGGGCAATCCCATTCAAGTTGTCAAGGATACGCTCTTGGATCACCTCCCCAAGTTCTCTCTGCCTCTTGGTGAGGACTCGGTCAATTGGACAGTCTGGCTGAGCGAGGATGCATTGTGGGCGCGCATCAACACGCTCAGCCAAATCACCGTCTTGAATGGCGAGGAGCGGGAGAATGCCGTCAAGGTCTTCAAAGATGCGCTGGCGGGCGACGATGTGGAGAGAAACGAAAAGGGAGAGATTGCTGCTCACGGTGTAACATATTTTGCGTGGACGGACAGGATCTAGATATGATATTGCTGGTTTTCTGTGCTGCGCGCATCTTCCCATGATCAAGATACCCTTCAATGCTACCAGGAAGAATCAACTCTGATAGATTTATAAAGTAAAGCACATCTGCTTGTGGCTCAAAAGCGTCTGCCCATCATAGGGGCATTTCATCTCATTGGTCGCTGATCCGCGATCCTTATGCGAGACCTGTAATTTTCAGGGTCTGATGATGTTGGTAGAATCTCGTGGTCTTTGAGCTACGATCAATCCGCAGAGATGTACATGACTATTCAGGGCGAATCAGTAACGGCTTGCCCTGAATTATGCAGCTGACTCACCGTTGTTGCCTCTGACGAAAGCATCACCATATGTCCTCCGCTTGACGCCATTGACGTACTCCTCCGTCTTCTCAAGAGCAATGTTCATGTAGCCATCAACGGACTGGAGCTCTCCTGTTCCATAGATTAGCACGTGATTTCCTTGATAGAGAGTGACAGCTATCTTACCCTTGTAGACGACACCAGAGTTGAGCTTGACGGTCACGGGGTTGCCATGCAGCTCGGAGAGGAATCCTGAAGGGTCCCTTCCGTCGCCTTGGGTTGCAGTTCCGTTCTCCATGTCCGTCAGTGGGTGGTCTGTGATTTGATGGGTGAGCAGATAGCTGTTTGCTGCCTAGTAGCTGGGTGTCCGTCTAATATTGGTCGTCTGAATGAGAGTTGGCCGAGTGAGTGAGTGATGAGTGAGTGAATGGCCTTGGACCCACCTTGACCAATGGCCCAGCTCCTGCAGATTGAGAATAAAAAAAGCGGGCAGTTTCCGCTCCCCACGCTCAACCTTGCCGTTGCACAGTGCACTTTTCCCGTCGTCAATCAATTTAGCTGTGGGGCGACCGCGACTCTCTTGTACCTCGCGTTGAAGAATTCACAAGAAGTATCGCGACGCTTAACATTGTTTTGTTTGGCCTGCTTCATCGCATCAGGGTTGGTCACCTTGCCGGGGTATTTATGGCATTGGAGCAAAGCCACGGTTATCCATTCCACCAGCACTTTTCTTCACGCAGATCAACCTTCGCTGACATTCACCATCCTCAACACCCCACCCCATTCGAGTGCCGTTCACTGCTCTAGCTACAGCACCCCGAGACAGCTTCGGGCCCAGCTTCACACCCGCATACTTGGTCGCAAAACAACAACCAATTCAATTCTGTGACACATTGTCCCTCGAAAGCCCACAATGGAGAAGCCCCAGCCTCGAGTCCTTCCCTTCAAGAAGCGCGCAATAAAACGCCCGACTTCCGACCAGGCCCCCAACAAGGACAAGGACAAGGACAAGACCGCAAACGATGATTCAATCAACATGTTTCGAAAGCGCCAAGACGCCAAGTACTTTGCCGATATCGAGAAAAAGGCGGCCGAGAAGAAAGCTGCCAGTAAGGTCGCCGTCAAAGGTCCTCCTGCTGTCAAGCAGTTCAAACGGAAGACCTCCAGTTCTGGAAAGAAGTCGACATCCGCGCACAAGGAAGTCCGCCAAGGATCCAAGCGACAGCACTTGATACTTTCCGATGACGATGACGACACGCTCCCCAACTCCCCGTCGCGAAAGTCGCCTCGAGACAGCAAGAAAAAGTCCCCCGGTCGCACCAGAGACTTTCTCAAAAAGGCCAGACTGAGCTCAGATTCACCTAGGCCAAGCAGACGAGGCGAAACACCACAGGGTATCATCTCACTATCTAGTGACGATGATTCAGTTAATGCTACGCCCACGAAGCCCAGAAACAAGGGCAAGGGCAAGGAAAGGGCGATTGGATCATCGCCTACAAATGGCACAGGATTGCCACCATCAGCACGGTCTCCCCCAAGCAGCGACAGACCAGAGTTGCAATTCGGCACCGACCCAGTCGAGTTTTCCGATGATAGCGATGACGACATTGGTGCAGCCTACATTCGATCTGCCCAGGAACGGGCCAAGCAGAGAAAGGCCGACCAAGAGGCACAGGAAGGCCGGGAGGTCCAGGTCGTTGATATTATAATCGTGTCCAAACTGGAAGGCCTTGACGTTGTCAAGATCAAGACTGAAGTTACCAGGCAAACGGAGATGATCAAGAAGGCCTGGCAGGCAAAGTCGATTCAGAAACTCGATATCATGTCATCGAGTATTACCCCTGCCACAATCGAAAGCATGTTCCTCACTTGGAGAGGAGTCAAGTTGTCGGATGCTCTCACACTAGAGAGACAAGGCATGACAAGCCTGGATAGCCGGGGCAATTTCGTAAACGCAAAGACAGACCGTGCAGGAAGTTATCCCGGCTTCCAGGGCTCGGACAAGATCCTCTTCGAGGCATGGACCACAGAGCTCTTTGAGAAGCACAGGCTGGCAGAGCTGAAACAGCGCAGGCGTGCCATGGGTGACTTTGATGACGAGTCAGAGTCGGAAGGAGAGCCTGAACCAAAGCCGCAGGAGATCCGAATCAGCTTGAAGTCCAAGGATTACGAACCAGTCGGAATGACTGTTCGACCAACCACCACAATCGACGGATGTATCAAGGCGTTCCGCAAATTGGCTAATAAGCAAAAAGAGCTGGCTGCCGAGAAGATTGTCCAGATTGTTTTCGATGGCGAGAAACTGCCGGGCAGCTCTACTATCGATGATGCCGGTATCGAAGACATGGATGCATTAGAGGTTCACATTAAGGATGCCTGAGTAATCTTTTGCTCCCTTTGATAAGCGCATTCTTTCTTCGAGCATTTGCGCTTGGAGATGGCGTTGGCCAGCAAATAACGATCCTAGGAAACGACGTTTTGATGATCCAACATTCCGGCTATTTTAGCAATTTGAAGGATTGCAAGATGGAACACCGGTTGGCCCTGATCCAAATCTTGTCGAGGAAGCTTACGATTGGGATGATGAATGATTTTTCATGGCGCCTTGTCTTGTTATAGGGATTCTTGTCGGTTTTTGAGTTGATGATCGGGTTATCCATCTTTGTAGATTGGATGGTATATAGGACCGTTTCAGTACACAGTTTGCAGTGATACCCACCGGTGGCAATAATTCGGCTTTGCCTTTCTCTTTTTGGTAGATCAACTCAGATCTTTTTATACAACACGAGACGATGACTCCTTGGTATCGTGAATGCAATGGAATTGAAATCGGGATATATTTTTGGACATGTCATATGCACGCGGGACATTTCCCTTTTCGTTCTGAAATCCACCATGACGAAAATCCGCTTTGAACTCCGTACACCCCAAACGCCTGACCATGATTTTCATGCAATGATTCTCTCTATTCCAAAGCAACAGTCTAGAATCTCTCCTTCATTCTCGAGGCAACGACTCTGAGACCGTTGTACACCTTGCCCGGCTGCTTGCCGAGAATCAAGGATACAATGCTTTCTCTGGCGATCTGGATGTTCTTGAATCCACCAAGGATGTGGATCTTGCTGTCTGCAAGGACAATTCTCGTTCGGCTGGCCTACAATTGGATATTAGTCACTGCTACTGGGATTTTTCTGACTCGGCCAAACCTACATTCTCAATCGAGTGCTTTGTCTTTCCTTGGGCACCGGCAATACGACCAATAGCACGAGCAACTGTTCTCCTGTCAGCAATCGATTCCTCCAATTTCCAGGCATCACAAGGGGCCACATACGGTGGTCGCCGCTCAGGGTCTTGACGTCCTTGATCTCAAAGGTCTCGACGTAGAGGTCGTCGAGGCGGAGCAGGGCAATGGCGTCCTCGACGTCGAAGCCGAGGCAGAAGGCGCGGACAAAGTCCTCGCCCTTCTGCAGGGCGCCGGCCTCGGTGGTGTGGCGGCTGGTGCGCAGCTCGACGGCCTTGGACTTGACGTTCATGCGGCACTGCAGCTTCAGGTGCTCGACCAGGGGCGGGTAGATCTTGGCCCACGACGCCTTGAGCGGGCTCATGCGGTGCGGCGGGATGGGCACCTTGCGCGTCTCGACCCGGTGCGCCGCGGGCGCGTCCCGCTGCGGCGCGAACTGCGGCCGCGACTCCTCGTCGATCTCCATGTCGGCGGTCTGGCTCGGGGCCACGGGGGCCAGGATCGAGTTGGCGTCCAGCGTGTTCATGGCGTCGGCGTCGAGGAGGAGCTCCTCGTCCTCGGTCGCGGCCACCGGGAGGGGGATGTCGGCCGCGGGGGCATCTTGGGGCGTCTCGATGGGCGCCTTGAGCGCTGTTGGTGCAGGCATGGTGATGGTGTGCGCGGGTGAGACTGTTCGATTCCTTGGTCGGCGAGAAATCGGTCGAGCACTTGTTTGGTCGCGGGCAAAAGAATAGGTAGAATCAGGGTCTGATGCTTGTTCACGATTCCCTGGGTATCGATACCGCTTTCAAACCCGCCCGCTCGACAATAATTTTTGGGCGTGGGGCAAGGTCTGATAAGTGATAAGAAATTTCCAAGACGATCAACCAGTGTCAGTGCACTTTTTTTCTTCTCTACCCGCCTAACACTAAAAATTCCCCCATGTCCCAGAGGGGCTGGGCGCGGCACAGGCCACTGGACGGGCCTGGTCGGATCTCTTTTAGGACCACCTGCAGCGCGCAAAATTCCTTGCCTTGATCGCATTGGCTAGCGCGTCATGCAGATGGTAGGTAATGACGAGATTTTGCTGGTGCTTGTCTCTCTCTCCTCCATCCTCCATTCATGCGTGATCGGGGGTTTCCATCACCATCTCGTCGCACCTTGTTCTTGGTCTTTTGATTGGGTTGCATCTCGAGAGTCACGCAGCGCTTGCTTGGTACATCTCTTTCTTCATGTTTTCTACGGTTTTCTAGAGTTCCCCGACTGCTCGTTTCAACACTGCACGCAGATCATCATGAGCTCTGGCAATGTCTACAGCTAGAACGTCGCTCTTTGGCCGCCAGGCCTGGCGATCGATCTACGAGTCGCTCGACTTCTTCGGTTCCAAGATTTCTACGAGACCGACCACATCTTGCCGATCAGGCATTCATCACAACGCGATTCCCGGGCGCCCGGCGAATTATTCATCGTGGTCCTTCCCGAGAGGCCCGAAAGTCCCCGGATATAATGTCCGGAGGAGCTTCAGCTCGGGTGGCCTGCTGCTCATCGGCGTCAACCCGACCTCTTCTACGACGAGCACTGTAGTGTCGACATGTACGGCTGCTGCAGATTCCTCCGTCATTGGCGGCTCGGCACAAAAGACGGATTTATTAAGGCTTGCGCGGCAAGCATGGACAAGAGATATGCACACCGGGAGGGGTAGAAGGCGGCATGGCGCGGTATCGCGGAGGAGAAAATCGACAAACTCCAGCAGCAACTCTACGAAGACTGCGGCTGCAGCGACGGCGGCATCGCAGGCCAAGCAGGAGTCTGGGAATGCTTCGGCAGCACCCAAGCCAGAGGCAAAGCCTCCAACCCAACCCGAGACGCACCACAGCTACATTGCCAACTACTTTCATCTTCCGAATGTCCACCTGCCTCATCGACCGACCAAGGAGGAAATTTTGGCCGCTACGAATGGATTCTGGGCACGCTTAAAGGTTCGCTTCAAGTGGTACTCGATCAGAAGCATGCGCCCATGGAATACAGACGAATGGGGGGCCTTTTTATCATTCTTCCTCTTTGGACACTTGGTGTGGATTCTAGTTGGTACGACGACATTTGTGTCTCTGCTGCTTCTTTTTATCAACACCGTCTCTGCTCAGGGTAAGTCTGCGAATGATCAGCGTGCAACATTCAGTGCTGATTCTCTACAGAATGGTTGGCCAAAAAAGTCGGTGATTACTTGACAGAGTCGGCTGGCTTGACAGTCATTTTCGAGTCTGCCATTGTTCCCAAGTGGAATGACGGAGTTATTTCGTTTAGAAATGTCTACGTTTCCCGGAGGCCCGGCCAGACCAAGTCTTCAGTCAGCAAGGGATCGGCATCGAGCGCCGCTGCAGCTGCTGCCGCAGAAAACGAAAAGAAGGAGGTCACTGAAGATGATGGCAACTATACACAATTTGACGTATCGTTGAGTACGGTCAATGTGACATTGTCGTTTGCAAAGTGGTGGAACGGGACAGGACCACTCAAGGACGTGGAGATCAAGGGCGTTCGTGGTGTCATTGACAGAAGATCAGTGCATTGGTCTGATGTACATGTCGACCCCCTTTCGTACCGACACGAGCACAATCCTGGCGACTTCGAAATCGAATCCTTCAAGTTGGAGGATCTCCTCGTCACCATTCACCAACCAGGAGGTTTCCGCCCATTCTCCGTGAGCATCTACTCCATGGAGCTGCCTCAGCTACGGAAGCAGTTCATGTTTTACGATCTTCTCTCCGCCAACCACATGTCAGGCTCTTACGATGGCTCGCTCTTCACTATTCACCCCCGCCAAGTCCACGGAGTTGCTGCTGGCCAAGAACGAATTGCCAATGATTTTGGAGAGCCGAACGCGTGGAAGAAGTTCAGCCGTTGCCGAATCGATGGTCTCAAGATTGATCATTTGAACAAGGGCGACCAAGGACCCTTTGGCTGGATCTATGAAGGCAATGTCGATATTGTGGCAGACATTGCTTTCCCCACAGATGACGAGGACAGCATCTTTGAAGTAGTGTCTGACTTTTACGACCGCTTGGAAGAGGCTGTCACGACCAACCGCTATCTCCAGATTCTTGACAGGACGAAGCGGCGCGTCAAGGAGGATGGCGAGAATGCCCTACGTAGCGGCACTTTTGAAGACGCGGCACAAATCCCTGTTGTCGATGAAGCAGATCCCGCAGCGGAACCTTCGACCCCAGACCCCGAGAGTGGATCGCCGTCGACAACGCCAAGCTCTGACGATGAGCCACCACGCTATTTGGTCATGGATCTTCGCATCCACATGAACGACGTCAAGGCCACTGTGCCCGTCTTTGATTCATCCTTGGGCTACATTAACCAAACCCTCGTCAGACCCATTGTTGCCTACATCAACGCCAAGAAGACCTATATTCCAATCGGATGCCGCATCGTCAAGCGGGCGACGGACTTCGACGGAGCGTGGTCACTGTATGACTGCGGTCTGATGAATGACATGTCAGCCGAAGTGTACGATGCTTTTGCACGGGATGTGGAGGATCAACAGAGTCGATCCAGACGACTCAAAAAGGTTGGCTTCTGGACGTTGAGTCTAGCAGCCCACGCCTTGTTCATGGGTATGGCGGGCAATGTCGTGTAAGACAATTGTAACAAGTAAACTGTTTTCGTGAGGGTCGCTCCTCACTCCTGGAGTTCTGTGCATTAGAGGGGTACTGGTAATACATGGCCTCGGCGGTAAACAAATACGGTGTCTGGCGTTTGAAAGGCTTCTTTTTCCCACCAGCACTGGGCCTGAAGCGGTGGAATATCCCTCTCCAATTTAGATAGGGGAGCAATGTGATCACGATACTGTTCTTGACATTCATGTTTACAAGTGTGCCCATCTACTGTTCGTCTTTTCCGGTGATCACTGTCTAACTTTCTCGCCATCAGTCCACAGGCATCCTTGACAACTACTAGTCCTCGGCCTTATTTAGACGAGCTCGAAACATCGATGCGGTACCTACCAGGAGCAAAGAGTTCGGTAGAATGAAAGGGAAAGAAGAGTTGCCATGGTATATCACCGACGGTGTCTCCTTGTCCCCGACAAGCAACAGATAGCCAGTCAACCATCCAGGTACGAATGCCCCTGGCACATGATGTACTCGGTCTAATATAGCTCGAGAACGATGTTTCTAGCTCTCGACCGTTGCCTTCGGCGGACGATTTGGTGGTCTTCTTTGATCCAGGTGATCTCCGACTGAGACACGTAAGGGACTGGTCATGTCTTACCTTGCTCACCGTCCATTATCCTAGTTCAGATGGCTTTACCTGGTCCTGGCTTGGATATGGGAATCATTTTCTCGGACGTCTATCTTGGTCACGATCGATGATATGCATGGGGGAAATATATCCCTCGAGGTGATCATGTCTCGGTGTGGGGAGGTGTCGTTTTCAAGAGTATATTCGCTTCGCTACCAATCTAGACGCTCCATATCCTTCTAATCAAGGGAAAACAAAAGGACAAGGGAAACATCAATCTATATCCACGCTCGCTTCACATAAACAGAATCATCACTCATCGCCATCGTCAGTGTCCTCTCATGCATGTCCACCCCACACCACTTCATCGATTCCGGGAGCCCTGTGCCACCGCGAGTTTGACCTAAGCCGAGCACACGGCCGCGTCGGTGCTGTTGCTGCCCGTGACGCTGAACTCGATGGTGTAGTGGTTGGAGCCGCGGTACTGGCCGACGTTGGTGGCGTAGCTGGCGTCCCACGAGTCGGCGTACAGCGCGCAGACCTGCTGCCCGGACCCGCCGTTCTTGATGAGCATGTACGTGTTGTAGAACTGGCACGTCTTGAAGCTGCCGTCGGCCGCCGGGTACGCCCGGTTGTAGTCGCTCTGGGCCGAGCACGCGGCGGCGCACAGCGAGGGGTCGAACGGCCCCGAGCTGAAGATCTTGACCCCCAGGTAGCTGTCGGACCCGCTCGGGCACAGCGGCGCGTTGATGGCGGACTGGCCCAGGAAGGTCCCCGTGTACCCGGCCGGGCTGGCGAACGGCCCGGCGGTGTTGTAGCCGTTGGAGCCCGCGATGACGACCTCGAAGCTGCTGCGCCACTGGCCCTTGTTGTTGGCGTTGGTGCTGTAGACCGGTCCGCCCCAGAAGACGCACTTGATCACCGTGGTGCTGGCGGGGTTGGGGCAGTTGGCGCCGGGGTCCTGTTCCAATATGGTGAGCGTTTGGTATATCAGAGTGGAGATGTACAACTTACAAGAGTCGGGTCGCGCTCAAAGTAAATGTTGAAAGCGTTGCAGCCGCTGATGGCCTTGCACTTGCTAGCACACACTCCGGCGTCGTAGCTGTCCAGTGCCGTGTATCCCATGTAGGCATAGGCCGAGTTGGAGCCCTCGAGGTTCGAGAAGCTCTGGACAAAGCCGGAGGGCGTCACGGCGCCCTGGGCCGCCGAAGAGAAATCCGTGTCGGCGAGGAAAGCATCCGGAGTGTCCGGGTCCGGGACAGGACCGGCGCCCGAAGGCTGGATGGCACAGTTTCCGTCCCTCTTGGCAAAGGGCAGACGGTTCTTCATGGACCGCTTCACCTTGACATCGGCGACGATGGGGCTGGCGGTGATCTCGGCGGCAGCGCTGGCAGCAGCCGTGGCGCTGTCATAGGCGACCGTGGTCGATCCGGCACCGATCGGCACAGTCGTGGTCTCGGGAGCAGGGGCAGCGTCAATGGCGTCAAAGTCGAGACCTTGGGACTGCACGAGGGCAGCCAAGCCGAGAGCAAAGAAGACAGACTTCATGATGAGAATCTTTGGAGAAGATGTAGTCGAGAAGTGATTGTGTTGGTGATGTCCTTGAGTGTCTGTTTGAGTGAAACATATTTCGAGTCGAGGAATACATGGGTCTCTTTATAGTCGAGAGCAGCAGATGACCAGACGATAATCGATCCATTCTAGTGCCCCACGGACGCACAAGGCCGAAAACCGTAACCTCATTGCGGAGACCGCGGGTGTGCCGGCCGCATCGTCGACGGCTTCGACGCTGGACCCAGGGTTTGACAACACACGATACACTAACGAATGGTGGCTGTTTATAGTCTCTACGTTGTTTGGTAGTCAGGAACTGGGAATAGCTTCGGTGGCTAGCTAGCTATGAGCGTTTGGTACTAGCCTTTGCGCCTCTTTTCGAGCCCAGAGAGCTGGGAGTCTGGACCCCGGGGAGGCTGAGACCTGTGAGCAGCCCAGCAGGCACCATGTGTCGAAAGAAAAGCGTAAATCGAGTCGGGTTCCATCAGCAGAACTGGGTGGACGTCGACTCAAAATCCAGACTAGCTCACCACGCTGGACTCTGCCAAGGACCATGCACAAATCTCGGCAAACCCCCAGGACGAACCAGGTGTCTGGGTTGAGTTTGTGCCTGCCGGAGGTCCTAGCCACGTTCGGACTTCTCATAACCTGTGCCGCCGGGCCACTTGCACAGACACGGCAGCGTGACCTGAAGCCTCAGGATACTCGAGAGCACTAGGTTGGGAAGATAGCGAGCGTTCAGCCCGACTGGGTTTGTAACTGTCCAACGATCCATTCACATGGCTTCGTCTCACCTGCATAACTCAGCTGCTCCACCATTGCCAGATAGGGACGTCTGGGGTATGGACTGACCACTCAATTGGGATTTCGCTTGAGCTAACCCTACCTTAATGTAGACGATATGATCCGATTATGCCAGCCCGAGGTTATGGGCCGTACGTGAAGCTGTCTCCTTGGCGCTGAGCGAAGCCACAACAACAAAGCTCGCCAGATTCATCCACAAGTGAAGCTGGCGATGTCGTTTCACGGCCAATCATGGATTCGTGAGAGCAGCCCGCAGCGAGCTGAGCGAACAGCGCCTTGGTGGAGTAAATATGCGCTGTCAGAGCGCCAGCGGCCATGACTACCATGGGAAAAGTTGAAATAAACATTAGTCTTCACCGTACCATCCTGCCAATTTACCCACTTTGCCAGATACGAGAGATATGGCTCGAGTGTAAATAAGTCTGAACCGCTAGGAGCATTACTATGGAACGTGCCGGATCGTCGGGGCACTGCTAAATTCGGGAGTCGGAACCATCCTCATTGGCTCTGTTCTCAGCTAGGCTTCTGGCGTCGCTGCTAGCCCTGAGGCTATTGGAGGTAAACTCAACCCTGTACGAACGACGATAGGTAACTGAGCGGGAAAAATGATCTGTGAAGTCGGTTTAGTCGTCTGGTGCGGCGGTGCTTTGATAACAAAGATTGCATGGGCCAGAGAAAGAATTGCTCCCTCGAGACCCCGGCTCCTGGAAGTCGGTCAGGGATGTGCCCCCTTCTCAGATTTGCGCATTCCCATGGTGTGATTCGCTTTGACAAGTAGAATCGGGACTAGGACCAGACGCAAAAATAATGGGATTGTGAAAATTGTTTCCAGGGTATCACTTACTTCTTCCCTTGTGGCTAGTGTTATCTCTTCAGACCACTGGACAAGACCACCAGCTGAAAACTCAGGCATGCAAACTTTGAGGACTCAGGTTCCAACTTACACGGGTAAACGAGAAGCTGTACTCTGAGATGAAGTCAACGGAAGAATCTAGGTGAGTTCGACTTGAACCCGAATCCTGATTTTCCTGCCATCATAAGTCAGGGTGGTCCGTCTTCCATGTTTCGACGGCACCCTAGACTCCCAGAATCACTTGGAATTGACTTATCATTATGACCAGTCCTCGCATCAACATAATATCAATGTTGGCCACACAAGACATCCCAAACATATGGGCAGTATTCGATGCTGCGCAAAGTATCATTTATTGGCTATCAGACGCCATCCAAAGTCAAACTATCTATCTAGCAATCTAGCATTCAAGTTGTCAGAAATCGATCAACATTCCGTGACTCGTCTCGTCATCCTTTGTTGTGCTCTTGGCGGCATACAATGCAAGGCACCCCAAGCTCCCCTTCATTAGCAGCCTTCTCGATGATGGGATCGAGCGCACAAGTACCCAAGTTGCCAGTTGTGCGTCCAAGCGCAACTGCAATCACCGCCGCGAGCGGAGGACCACCCCGGCGGCACTGAGATTCGATTGGTCATACTTGACAAGGCTGGCATGCCTTGTGGTTGATTTCTACGAAGCCGTTTGGCAGATGAGGGCTCGTGAGAGCCGGCGGGATCTTTTGGAGAAGGGCATCGCGGCAGAGCCGCGAGTGAGATTGAAACAACCTGAGCGCCCTTCACATGAAATCGTCATCACCAAAGTCGTCGTCGTAGGTGGCCATGTCTTCGGCGTTGGCACGGGTGGTGACCAAGCTTGTCTTTGTCTTGGCGGCCTTGCTCTTCTTGCCACCCTTCTCGGCTGCCTTCTCCTCCTTCATCTTCTCGTTACCAAGGGCAGTCAGGGAGCTGGCAATCTTCTTGATCTGGTCGCTCTGAAGGTCCTTGGTCAACTGCTTGGCAAACTCTTGCATGAACAGACCGTACTGGGCCTTCTTGTGGTTTGCGCCAATGATGGGCACGAGCACGTTGCGCAGGTTCTCGAACTGGAGCTTGGTCTGAGGGTTGAACAGGGAGAGGGAGGCGAGGTCGATGGTCTTGGTAGGGTCCTTGGGGTCGATCGGGATGGCAGAGCCGGCGGTGACAGTCTTGCGAGTCTGGGTGCTGTTGGAGAGACCGACGTCGCCAAAGAGGTCGGCGGCGTGCTTCAGGTCGGATTCCACCTCGGCGCGCTTGAGACGCTCACGACGCTCGGCCTCGGTCTCGTCGTCATCCTCGCTGCTCTCTTCGGCGAGCGCGGTGGCACGTTCGTTACGGCGTTCCTCGATGCGCTGCTTCTTGGACTTCTTGTTGGCAGCGGCTTCGGCTTCGGCCTTGGCCTTGGCATCGGCAGCCTTCTTGGCCTTCTCGCGCTCTACTTCAGAGTCTTCGGCATCGTCCCAGTCTTCGAGGACCTTTCAAGTGTTAGATGTGGTAGTCGTAACAGCATAACTGTGAGGCTTACATCGCTGTCCTCGCCCTCCTCATCGTCGAACTTGTTGCGGCGAACACCGGCGGCGGCGACGGCAGGTGGTGAGGTTTCGGGAGAGCTGCTGGAGTCGGACTCCTCGTCGTCTGTGGACAAAAGGCGGTCAGCTCGATCGAGATGGAAGATATGTGCCAACGGGGATCAGGCAGGCTACGCCATGCCCTCCAATGAGACAGCGCGGCGAGACGAGAGCAAGCCCCGCTCGAGGTGATGCGACATTGGATAGGATCCTGGTTCATTCAAAGGATTCTTTTCCAGAGACGCGTCGCGCGTGTGCCTTGCGAGTTCACCACAGGCCGTCGATGTTGGCCCTTCGCGGGAGGGTTTCCGCGCTTTCGCGGGGAGAAAATAAGAGCGACAGCACTTACCCCACTGCTTTCCGGCAGGCATGATGACGGTTCTGGTAAGATTGATAGGGATGTATTGGGTTGACGATGATCCTTGCGACCTTTGAGGAGCGACTTGTTTCCGCACTTGTTGTGAAGGGGAGGAAGGAAAAGATTCAGCAGGTCAAGAAGGGGCTGTGAGATTTTTGGGGGGGGGGGGGGGTTGTCGCCCAAGGTCGTAAATTTGCAACTGTGTGCGAAAGCGCGACAGGTGCCCAAAAATGCCTGATCCAGCCGGGATGGAGGGGCTAAAAATGGTTTTGCGGGATATCAGAGGGCGTATCAAAATGAGGGGCAGTCATTCATTAATTTATCTATGGTACGTACCCCCACTGACACTGGATGGAGGGGCATTCTTATATATACTATTTTTCCCGAGTACATGGAATTAATTAAACTCCAAAGAATTGATACCATTTCAGCCATTTCCGTTTCGTTTCCCAATAACCTTGTACGGTTTAGGTTTCAGTATATTCAGCATTATAGCAAGTTGGAACTGGTGAACCAGACAAAGCATAAGTGTGCCGATACATGTGATAGCCGCCCCGAGCCCAACTGCGCGGGATGTGGCAGCAATCCAGGCTGAATGACGTCGTTCATCACAAGCAAGGCAAGAGCATATAGATTCAGTCATGGATGTCGTGGTTGGAAATGTCCAAAGATTTGCAAGAAATTTGAAAATCATTATATTTTCTGTTCAATTCTACATTCTTGTCAAAGTTGACCATACCGTTTCCACGACCCAAAAGTCAAGAGTCAGTCACACATCTACAGTGGGGACTGGAGATCCATAGAACACGTCCGGTCGCTGGATGTTTCGAGACAAGGAGAGACCAGAAGATCTGGAACTTGTGGCTCCAGTTGCTGATGAGCGCCGGGAAACGAAAGGAGACCTTTCCTTGAAGCACATCCATTCTGGGTCTGCACAAACACAAAGGCTTTCTCATCCTCGACCTTTCCGCCTTGGCGAGTTTGTATACTCGGTGTTTAAACATGACCATGATTATGGTTCTTCATGCAGAGTTCGAGGCTCATGCATTTGTCTAGTTGTCACACTACGGTCTGCTAGAGCTGAGAATTGCACCCGTGCATCTCACCTACCCTACGTACTTCATGATGGAGACGACTACATTCAGAACACGAATGCGCAAATTTGAGAACGTAAAGGCTGCGCAGATTCTTTGCTCTCGTCTTACTCATGCCTAGGATTAGAAGTCTTACGCGACGTTCATCTCTCTATGACTCTTATAAGCTTTCATGTTTTTCATCCTTTTTGCTGCGAAAACGATAATTCCTCGGAAGGGCCAAAGCTCAGCCTCCTGCAAATTCCGACGCTTCAACACCAGCTGACATATTTCAGATCCCGTACTAAGTAGCCTTAAACGGATTCATTCCGCTTAGAGCCTCATTTCTCACAGTACACTCCCAGTTAACTGGGTCGGCATATGGTCACTAATTAAAATAGACCAAATGCCATTGGACACCGAGCCCGAGCGCCGAGAGGCATCTATGCGTCGTGCTCCTTCGTGGCGGGCTGAGTAGGGGCTGCCATTATACCTCTGACTCAACCTGTCCCTGAAATTCGCGTTCCGTTTGTTCTCTTCAGTCAGATGGCCTACCGGGTGCTGTAGGTCCTGCACGGTCAATTTTCGGGATCTCTGTTTTGTTGCCATCTAGTCTTGTTGTCTCAAGGGGTCATCGACCATTTCGTGTAAAATAATATAAAGCTTCCTACGACCTGAGGCAGACATGGCCGGGCTCCTCTGTTCTAACCATAGGCACAGAGAATATACTATATACTCTTGAAACAAGCATACACTATTCGGCATCAGTTGCCCCTACACACCCTTACCTTTAGCATACTCTATATTCCACATGTTATCAGCTAAATCCCAAGCCAGGCTTTGCTCTCCAAAGCAAGCCGCTCGGCTGTCGAGAGTCGTCCAGGCATCTACACTCGGATACCATGCCGGGTTGAGGACAGGCCTGGTCGGCATCTACCACCAGGGAAGCACAAGATCATTCTCGAGCACGCCGGATAGACAGCTGAAGCACTTCTTCCCGGCTCAGGAGACGGAAAACATCCGGCAGACTCCCCCGGCATGGGTCCACCACGGCTTCACGGAGAAGGAGATGCTCGAGATCGTCCCAGCCCACCGCAAGCCAGAGACCTGGGGCGACTACTTTGCGTGGAAGTTCATGCGGTTTTGTCGCTGGGGCATGGACTTTGCCACGGGCATGAAGTCGGAGCAGCAGGTCAACAAGAACAACCCCACGACGGCCGTCTCGACCATCAAGCCCCTGACGGAGGAGCAATGGCTTATTCGTTTCCTGTTCCTCGAGTCCATTGCCGGTGTGCCCGGCATGGTGGCCGGCATGCTGCGTCACCTCCACAGCATGAGGAGGCTGAAGCGGGACAACGGCTGGATCGAGACGCTCTTGGAGGAGTCGTACAATGAGCGTATGCACTTGATGACGTTCATGACCATGGCAGAGCCCGGGTACGTCATTCTATACCACTTTATGGTTCATCGCAGTCACTAACACACGAGACACAGCTGGTTCATGAAGCTCATGATCCTCGGCGCCCAGGGCGTCTACTTCAACGGCATGTTCATCACGTACCTCATCTCGCCCAAGATCACCCACCGGTTCGTCGGCTACCTGGAGGAGGAGGCCGTCCACACCTACACCATGGCCATCAAGCAGATCGACGAGGGACACCTGCCCCGGTGGGTCGATCCCAAGTTCGAGATCCCCGAGATCGCCGCCAAGTACTGGCACATGCCCGTGGGCAAGCGGACCATGAAGGACCTCTTGCTGTACATTCGCGCCGACGAGGCCTGTCACAGAGGTACGTACAGTCGTGATTGACACTATAGATTCTCCACGTTTGTTGTACTTGTACTAACGGTGTTCGCATACAGGAGTCAACCACACGTTGAGCAACCTCAACCAGAACGAAGACCCCAACCCCTTTGTCAGCGTGTACAAGAGCGAGCGACAACCTCCCAAGCCGGCCATGCGGCCCAAGGGCTACGAGCGATCCGAAGTTATTTGAAGAATTCAATATTGAACACAAGAATATCTGCATTAGAACGGCGTTTTAAAAAGAATCACTTAGACGTGCCAGAAAGATAGATGGGTTAGGAGGATGATACCATTTGTATAATTGTACCAAATTTGTATAAACAGCTTTTAGATTTGAATCTCTGCTCTGAACAGGAGCGACGCTGCGAACTCGATGCGGGCAGCCAGCAATTCAAGTATTTGCCAAGTTCTTATCACCACGCAAGTGACCAAATTAAAAGTTTGAAACCCTCAACTCGCCATATTTCACACGAGATCCATCTCGAAAAAGGCCATGTGAGCAAGGAAGACGGGGGATTTCAAAAAGATGAATACCTTGGACCCCAACTGAACGGCCTGGCGTGCGCAGAAACAAGGAGGCAAAATTCTTAGCCAGGAGGAGAATATTACTCTCGGCTGCGGGAGTCGCGAGAGAGACGTCGGCCTTGGTTTTATTTGCAATTTCCGATGGTCTGTTTCGAGAGCTTGATAACCTCCTTGAGGGTTAGGACATGGGAAACAAAAGCCTGATCAAAAGGTGTTGTAGATGGTGGCGTCATTCTGCACTCTGCGTCGATAAACTACGTGTGCGACGCTCTTGTGAAAAGGGATTGGCAGACGCGATTCGTGAGTCCCAATCAAGAATATCTTTCTAGACTCGAGTGAGCTCAATCATCCATCAAAAAAAGTCGATCGACATCACTTTCAGGATCTGCCAGGCGTTGTCTGGGCTGGGTTTGCCAAACGAGGTTGAGAAGAGAATGCTGAAGATCCAGCATCAAATTCCTGACTGGACTTGTCGTCTTTGATCCGGGAAGACGTGTAATTATAAGCTTTTATTCGCCTAGTAAGACAAGCCATTCATCATCAATGTGTCCCCCGTCATCGAGTCAGTATCATCAATGATAATCGGGTTCATGGTTGTGCTGGTTGATGAATGAGTGCTTGTTGTTCCCCAAGCTCTAGCGGAACCATGCAGTCGCATCGCACACGTCGACCGGAAGCTTCGAGGCAAGCAATCGTCTAGTGGTTGTACTCGTCGAGCTTCCTCTTGGTGTATTTTCAATGCTCATGGCATCGCCGAACGAAGCGTTTTCAACGCCGGACAGGGCGGCGTTGAATGCGGTGCATTGGGCGCTCGATGGCTCACGGGAGTGCTGCGGCATTGTACGTGAATGGTGTAGTAATGAGTTGGCGAAGTATTCGACTAAGCCAGCTGATTGACGTACTGGTCAGAAACAACAGTAATTGAGATCCAAAATTGGGATGTTCTGTTTTTGGTCAGTTTGTTGGTTTTAAAACATGAGGACAATAGTATTATAGTAGCTGGTGATGACAGTGATAAATGAAAAATGTAAATAGCTGTATCACAGTGCTATTTTAGAGTATTTGAAGTTCTTTTCATTGATTACTGGTGGTCCCTTATAGTGACTGATGTATTAATTGATAACTGGGTGGATATGTGTATCGAGTTGGGTTATTTTTGATCGGGTGGACAGCGACAACCCCTTGATGATGGGCATAGATCTGCGTTATACAGTAGGAATTGTTGACTTGGTTATATTGATTTGCTCGCTTGAATCTTGACTGTGAGTGTGCTTAGATTGTGCAAGTTTCTAATGTCTGTCGTTGTTGGCCAATGCATCAATCAATCCAAACCAGTAACTCGCAACACTGACTCAACTCCAATGGCTGATTCGTGTTGTTTGACTCTGTTCCAAGTAAACATCGCCAATTTCATCACAGGTTTCCTTACAGACCGGGACGCAGCGACACAATCTAGAATGAAATCTGCAAACTGAATTTCTGATGACTGATCCAGAGTGCATTATGGTGAAAGCCTATTCTATTGCCATTAATATTCTATTTGTTGTCTGGATTTCATCAATGTCTCAACACCAGTTTCGGAAACAAGCGCTTTTGCGATTATTCGCGGCGCGCAAAAAGACGTTCCCGACGAATTGTCCATTCAAAATATATACATGAAAAGACAGGAAATACCCTCACAAGAGGCCATCTCAAGAGACTCTGTCTTAGAGTTGAATCGACAGCGAATATAGCTCAGTGCGTTGCACTGCCAATCAGCCATGGCATCGTGACAGACGGCTCAAGACCCTTGCGTGCTGGGCATCAAGTTTCGCAAGGGATTCCAGTAGGGCGAAATCCCGGTAGATCACTGGAACATCACCAACCTTATCGTTCGGGACATTCTTCCTGATCTGGGGTACCGTACTCCCGGGATCGTTAGGCCAAGGCAAGGGTCACTCGCGAGACTAAGTATGTATAAATTTGGAAATGGGAATCTTACAAGCCGAGCGAGGGCGCTTAAGATCTGACATCGTGAGAGGCCGTACATATAACATGACAGCCAACATGACGGCCATGGAAATCTGGGGGAGGCAGGACCCTAAAAATTGAATTTCGGATCCGGACGCAAGCGCTAGGCCAGCTCAGAAGCATGCGAACCACGACAATGATGAACCGTATTGGGGGAAGGGGGGCTGTGTCGTATGCCCCTACGTGCTACTCCAGCACAGCCACCACGTCAAATGGCTGCTGCTCCACGACGCCAATGTCTGAATATATCCACGGCAGATCATAGATGCCGCGAAGGCACTCGTATGGCTATAACCTTTGCGTCGTTGGATCTTATTATAGCGATTGATTGCATTCTAGACGCGTTATGACTGCGGCTGCCGCGTTGCGGTTGTCCGGAGCCACAGACTTGATAGAATGGCATTCGAATGAGTGTACTCCGTGGGAACCGAGCCGAGGGCTGTATTCTGATCTTGATGGAATAGGAACCAACATTCAGCCCATATGAGAAGGCTATAATATAACTCGTACATTCAAGGTATACTCTATGCGAGGGATACATACTTGCAAGCGTCATTAGACTTGGGACCGTTGGCGGCTTTTGGCTTTTCCTAGGTATTTGGAAAAGCAAGTTAAACACGCAATCTTGTTAGGCTTTTCACGAACCATCTGGCTGTCGCACGCGCGGGACTTTGGGTCTCTTCTACTGCCGCTGTGTGTTCATCCAGTTTGATAGCTTGGCCATGTATCAGGGGATTCCCGTAGAAGGCGTTTCTTCCTGGTTCACCGTTTTTACACGTGCAGCAAAGGGGACTTTCAGTCTTCTTGACATGCACCGTCCTCCCTCGGTCCGCATGTTCGGAGTACGGAGTAGCGGGAATATAGCCCCGTACTAATAACCGAGATTTGGTGTCTTTTATAACGAAAGACCAAACATGTATCGAACTGTCCAAGCTGATGACAATATCAACTCGATGAGATCACATGCTCGAATGCAATCCAGTGCGGCCAGACTGCCGCATCGTACATGGATATCTGTACCAGACACGGCGCATGAATTACGTGTAACACGCAAGTCGAATCACAGCGCCATTTCTGCAGCGGCTGGTTCCAAGAACATCCAAGATCCGGGTGACAATCTCGACGAGACTCGGTGACCATGGTCCTCGCCGTGATGAAATATACCAAGATATATCACAATGATAATTGCATTGGAAACTACTCTGCGAGCCATCCTCAGTACAAGCAGTAAATTTGTTGCAGTGGTCGAAGAGAGGGAGGGTGCTGTGTGATGGCCAAGCGCCGTCTACTGTAGCGCACCTTTCCCCGGATGTCCTCGTCCAAAACCTGACGACAAGCAGATGCTTCTGGAAATGAGGAAAAAAGTCTAGCAGCGGGACTACCGAACGACTACTGGGCATGTCTCGCCGTGTCAAATTACGCTATTGCCGCCTGTCAATTCGGAAAGAGAAAACGGTTCGGTTGTCTTTCACGTCGACCTGACCTCATCGCTCCAGGCACCGACATTAAAGAGTTCTATTTTAGAAACAAACGAACCCACTATGGCCAAGCTAGACTGAGCTTAAAAAGTTCATTACCCAATCTTGAAACGCCAGTCAACGTGCGTCTTGCTGCGCTGCTGTCGGGCTGCTAAATGACCCCCATCCCCAGAGTTGAGTTGATAGTACCAGCCCGGTGATGGACAGTAGATAGTAATGGAGAACTTAATGACTGAGTGTATCTGTTTTGATTGAGGACAGACAATTGTGCGAGCCATCACAAAAAGCGAGACGATTGTTGGCTCGTACCAGTATGTAATTGCGAGCGACCACGTTTCAACCGCGGAACCCCTCCAACTCCAACTCGAGCTTTCCAAACCCATCAATCCCCCACAGGTGAACCCACTAAACTCACTTTGCTAGCAGCCAGCGGCAGTCGGTTCTGGTCGAATCAGGCGAGCTGCGCAGTGTGCTCCCAGTGGACCGCTGGAGAGTCCCAAGTATCTTTTAGGGTGTTCAAGCGGCGGCCGGTACTTCCCCTCGCAGGGCCCTCGTCGACTTGTCGCATTTGAACCAAGCAGCATTGGCACTGGCCAGGGATCTCCCTCTCGTCCCCTCCAAAAGGGTGAGCAGCAGCAGCAGAGAGAAGGGCGGGCACCTCCAGCTAATCAATCTACCGGATCTCATCCACCTTCTCTCAAATCTCAATTGAGTCCTACCTGCAGAGAGACCCCAACTTTTCTGTCATCTTTTTCTTCATTTCCCACTACCACGTACATTTGTTTAGCTGGCGCACGACTCTCTTCACTTGATCGCGCCCGGTATTGTTCGAGTCGCATCGCTTTCGCGTTCGAGAGCTGACTGTCGACGCAAAAGTCAACTTGCCCTTCTGTCTCACGTTATCGGATCCGCTTCTGGCCTTCACCTCTGGGGCTGTGCCCGACTGCATCGCCACGGTGCCCCGGGACTCTGAAAGGCTGACTCCCAAATCTGCCTCGCTACACGTCTCCTGCGTTCTAAAGACAGTAACAACCACAAACCACCATGGATCAACAAGCTATGCCGGCGCGAGGCCGGTCGCCCTCTGCTGGCCATCAGCAGCAGCAGCAGCATCTTATAAGAAATAGCCATTCGCCTTCGCCTCATCCATATACGTCCCCGGAACCCAATATCGGTCTCGGTCTCGGCCTCGACAACTCCACCAACATTCAGCAGTTCAATCCAAACGACTTTACCAACTTTAACAACAACAGCAGTGCCAGCAACCAGTTTCTCGGCACTACACAGGCCCCAGGATTTCCCAACCACGGCCTCGCCGATTCCACCTTTGACGCGACGCAGGACTTTACGCAGTCCTTTGCGAACCAGAACCTCCTGGCTCCGACCGACTACAACGGCACTGGGGACTTTTCGCTGTTCCCTCAGACCGCTCAGCCAGATCAGTTCGCCGCGCCTCTTTTTGGCGACAGCCCCGGCATTGGTACGCCGGACCTCAACAACATGACGTCCCCGCAGACGCACCACTCGCCGACACCGCCGCACATGCTCCAGCCGGACGGTCGCCCGCTCGGCTCCGCGCACCAGTCGCCGTCCTTCAACCAGCACCAGTTTGCCTCGAGCCCACACCAAAGGAACATGTCGGCCTCGCTGACGCCCGGAGCCGCATTCCTTGGTGGCCAGCAGGACTGGACGCAGGCGCAGTTTCAGGGACACAGGCGGACGCCCTCCGAGTACTCGGACGTCTCTTCTGCGCACCCTTCTCCTAGCCTGATCGCACACGACTCGTTTGACCACTCGCCCATGCAGCGCGCGTCCGACAGCTTTGACAACGGGGTGAGCTTTGGTTTGAACAACTTCAGCATCTCCGATGGCCAGATCCTTCAGCATAGCCGAAGCCCGTCGCATAGTCCTGCGATTTCGCCTCGTATACTTCCTCAGCAAGTGCCAGACATGGGCCAGGCCAACCCGGCCTTTACGCTGGGCGGACAGCCCCAAGGATATGTCAGTGCGCCGACGATCGCCTATCCGACCTCTGAGGCGTTCCCGACCCTCGCAAATGATAATGCGCCCGTAATGGCTCCTCCGTCGATCAACATTGACTTTGCGCCTAACTCGCGACAAAACTCGTTTGAGCCGGCGAAACCTGCCGTAGACCAAGACTCTCTTACCCCGCCCGACAGAGGTATGTCGCGATTTCCAAAGCCTTCCATTCCCAGCTAACAAGTCCAGGTCGCCCGAGATCACGCCCGAGAGCGGTTACGGACCCTTACAACAGCGGCGGCGCAAACATTTCCAGGCCCACTACGCCGGGCAGTTTGTCTCCGCATCTCGGAGTCGAACGCGCGCGCAACCGATCCGGGTCCGACTCTTCGCGCTCTGTATCGCCCGCATCATTATCCCCAGGTGATCGGTCGGGTAGCGCGAGCGCGGCGTCTCGTAGACGACAGTCCATGTCGGCCGTGCCAAACAATGTGATTGCTCTTAGATTGGCGGACCCAGAGTACCAGGCAGCCCAGGACAGTGGAAACTCGAAGCGAGTACAAAAGCATCCTGCAACTTTCCAATGCACCCTGTGCCCCAAGAGATTTACCCGAGCATACAATCTCCGGTCGCATTTGCGGACACATACGGACGAGCGGCCCTTTGTCTGCACAGTCTGCGGCAAGGCGTTTGCTCGTCAACACGACAGGAAGCGACACGAGGGCTTGCACTCGGGAGAGAAGAAATTTGTGTGCAAAGGCGATCTCAAAGCTGGTGGACAGTGGGGATGTGGAAGACGATTTGCCCGCGCCGATGCCCTCGGCAGACATTTCCGATCTGAAGCCGGTCGGATATGTATCAAGCCTCTGCTCGACGAGGAAATGATTGAGAGACAACGCGCCTGGCAAGAGCAGAGGATGCAGCAAAACATGCACAACATGGTTGCCCAACAAGCTGTTGCCATGGACCCCAGCATGTACCAGCCCATGGATCCCAATGGTGGATTCGCGCTTCCCGCGTCCCTGTTGGCGCAATACCCTGCCCTTGCGCAGGTGAATTGGCAAGCACCAGAAATGGGCAACGTAGAGGACGACATCAGTGGGCGATCAAGCTTTGACGCATCGGATTATGATGAAGGCGATGACACTGGGTACGTCAGTGGCCCGGGCACTGGTTTCGGCGAGGGTGGCATGCAACAGGGCTTTGGAGAGATCGGATACACCAGTGACTATGGACGGTAGTAACTCATCATGGGGTTTGGGACACGGGGAGGGCTGATAACGTTGCCACGACATCATTCGATATGATTAAGATTTCTTAGACCGGCATCCTAGATACCATTTTGGAGTTTTGATACGCTTCTTTATTACCAAATTATTATTTTGTCAGCGAGATATATTGCAAACTTCCACGGTCGCGGTTGATCTGCGTTTGCCCTTGTCTGGGAAGAACAACCTCAGCAAGTATCACGAGGCACGAGGTACACGATGATCAAACATTGAACACCATGTTCAATCCGGTCAGAGCATCCCTTGACAACCGAAATCACATCTAGATATAGCCGCAAGTTCATGACGGGAAATCGAAACATCACGACAAGTATGCCACTCAGTTTTGGGAAGAAGACATGCGAACCAAGAAGTACATCAAGAATACGAAACATCGCTCGCTGAAAGCCGTTCCCAATGACTTCTTCTTGGGTTTACAGCGAGCATCTTCGATAAAACTGCCAAATCCAGTGCGGCGAACATGAGCCAGCAAAAGTCACCGTCTTGACGAGGTATTATCCTCAGCTTCAACCTAGCCCGCACGACTGCTTTCGCTTGCATCAGAGTATACAATCTAGTCCCATGACTCATTCTGGTAGTGCTTCTAGCTCTTTTCTTTTCATTCTTCGTCCTTCCACAACTATTCTTCCCCCCTCTACACAGACGCTTACAGTAGGGCGTATCCGATCCACAGACACGCCGTCTGTTACCGAGAGAAATAAAGCCTTTTTCTTCTCTCTCCAAAATGACACACTAGAGCAAGGTCCCGCCAAAGCAGTGCCCTTCGAGTCACGTCACAAACACTTGATCATAATCGCGAATTACTTGACCCCTCTCGAGTATACCTAGAGAGCTAACAAGAAAAAAAACCTGCGGGGAAGAGCCTCATCGAAGGTTGAAGAACAACACTATACTTCGTAAAACGACGGACTATTACACGTGTAGTTTTTTGTTTTTTTTGCGGTGGGCCAAGACCTCGCGTTTGCACCATCAAATCAATAAGAAATCTCCCCGCCGGGTAGATCCCGCAATTGTTAGCCGAAAATCGGGGGACCCTCATTCCCAGGGCCCCCGTCTATGGAACGATGGATCGTGAAAGAAAACACCCCAGCGGTTTGCGGAGGAGGGGAGAGTATAAACGTTGGGACTGTGAGTCAAAGTAGCCTCCCAGTGGTTTGAGGCGTATTGCTTGTATTTTTCCTAGTATCATTACTTGGTATATAATTTACTCACCTGTAGGATATACCGAGTATTATCCAAATATGATGTATAAATATCTCCCGACTAATCTCTCGTCTTGCACGACATGATTTTGTGTGGATAAACAACATGTTGATCGATTCAAAAGTCAATCTGTGTGGTGATCTCCGGAATCGATCCGCTCCAGGCACAAGATCAATCGCAAGAATCAAGGTCCTCGGCTGGTTGCGTTGCGTCCTCCGTCCGAACAGGTAACACCAAGAGTTTGCAAACGACAGTCCCTTGGGATATATAGGTTACACAGAAAATGTCGTCCTCACGTTTTCGGGCTCACATGCTCATGGCACGCGCCTTGCGCGCCTTGAGGCTCCGGTATAAAGTGCGGTATGTAGGCCCAATCTCCGTAGAAATATGATCACAAGTTATACTCGGGTTTATAGTGTCGCATAATGCTATGGCCTCAGCACAACAGAAAATATCGCAGCCTGAAGTATTATTTTCAAGAATGTTGTTGCACTTGGGAGTAGGAGCACATAGTCTCTTTAGCTTATGACATGCATACAATAGCTTTTTTTCCAGAGTGCCACGACATGAGAGGCCGGTTTCATGACGAGCAGATTCCGTGTTTCCACTTTTAGGTTTGACCGCTGGACAAACATCTGATGAACCGAATATCGACAGGCATGGCCGGGCTTTGCTGGGCGGCCCCACGCGGCGTAGGGAATAATTCATGCGTCAATGCTTGGGGCCTCCGGGGTTGGTTGTATAGTAGTATAGCAGGTCCAATTATCGTCAAAGGAATGTCCTCGAGGCAAAGTGTGAGAAGATGAATGCGCGTACTGAAGCGAAGCAGCAGCTAACAAAATTTTTCCCTTTGCCGCGCTTTGTTGGACATTGATGCGTCCACCTTTTGCTGCATCTTGTACGGTGCTCAGGTCGGCTGAGGAGCGGTGAAGCACTTCGCGATGCCTCATTCGGCCAAACGTCCAAGGCTAGCGCATGGCAGATCTGCCTTACGACTGGTTCCCGTCGAGCATTGCAGCTCGCCCTCTTGTCTGTAGGAGCTGAGCCTGAGAAAGGTGAGCAGCATGGGAGTGTGTATAGAGACACATTAGCTGCCGGGCGGGAATCGTAGTATAGCGCGGTATGATGTTGCGTGCCATGTAATAACAAGTGTAGCAGTTACATGCAGCGATTGATTCTAGACATACTACAACATGCCAATACTAATAAGCGAGAGATCCCGTCCGCGGGTCGCAAGGATGGATACATGATCCATAGAAGCCTCGGGGCCGCGTTCTGTTGCGGGCTACTGCAGCGCGTTCTTCTTTCTGCTCTCACGGAATCCAACGAACGCTGGCGAGGTGCAGTTGTCCCATCTAGCCGGTCCACCTCGAGATGGATCCCGGCAACGTGGAAGACTGATATCGACCGGACAGAGCAGCAGGCAGGAGCATCAATGCCCAGTCGTCAGGTATCGATACGTCGCCTGCAGTCAGACGTGAAGCCGTTTCCAGAGGGAGATGCCAAATAAGATTGCCCTGAGATTTGAGCCGCTCCAGTACTGCAGTTTTGAGCAGCAAGGCACATGGGGCGACGCGCTCTTTTCCAATCCGCACGCGACCCCGGAGCGAATCACACCTGCCTTGTAATATCCCGGGCCATCTTTTTGCGGAAAGATGGTTGCCACATAGGGAGGTGATTAGAATGAGCTTGTCTCTCCTTTGCCCGTCCCTCGCCCGTCGCCGACAGTCCAACTATTCCGGGCAGGTATAGCAGCAGGGATGATTAATGAGAGAACGCGCAAGAAATGTCAATCTGGCCTTCAATGGGAGGATGGAGGGGTCCAACGTCGTCGCAGGGAGGGGCAATACTGAGCTCCATATTCGCGTCGGCCGCCAGAGAGGTTGGGGGTGGGAAGTCTGTCTCTTGACAGCCAGGGCCCAGAAGTGATACCGCGCCATGGGGTTGGTCTTTCGCACATCCCGGTCCTAGAGGCCTGTGACGTGCCTGGCGGTTGCCCCATCTAGCGCTAGTCTCGCCCTGACCAGAAGAGACAGAAAAAAGAGAGAGAAAAGCCCGAGTTTGTTTACCGGTCCCGGCCCACCAGATCGCTGTTGTGGGCGATCTGATCTTCAGTATCCAGAAGCACGGATTGGAAGATGGAATTCCAGATGTGTTCCGTTCTTACAAGTTGGGGTCCAGAAGTATGGGATTGAGAGGGTGGCCTGCTTTGGGCCTCGTGGTACAGAGTACTGGCTAGTCTGATCATGTTTGGTGCCCTGGAGGGATTCTGGACAGGGAGGGAAGCACTTCTCTTCCAAATGATTGATCTCTTGGGAGTTGTGTGGTGGGGCCAGTATCGGACGTCGCAGCCGTCTGGTTGGCGGAAGGAGGAGGTACTTGCCCAACGGGGTAAATCTGGGTGGGCGGCATGGTATCTCTGGAGGTCTGGAGGTGTGAATAGTCCAGGATGCCCATCAGATACTGGCCAATCGATTTTCGAGAATTCCGCGTGGATCGCTACTGCTGCCCCCCCTCCGCCACATGAAATTCGTTCTTTCCGTTCGTCAGTCACCGTCCGTCCAGCGCCCAGCAGCCAGCGCAGGAAAAAGGGAAACTCTTTTCTCAATCCGCTCACACCCTTTGTGACGAGACGGGCGGTCCATGTATTATTTCGCTCCCGTCTCTCTTCCAAAAGCCTAATGGTCATCGTGCATGACCCTGCAGCAGCAAAGAAAACAAGTGCGCCCATACATAAGACCAATAGATCCATTTTCTGCCCATACATACCTTGGTACTTACACCTCTGTATCTTGCATGCTCTGTTGCACAGGAAGAGGAGCGACCCTTTTGTCCTTAATTCGCTGGAGTTTCTGTTTACGCCGATCAAGGGCATTGTTTGCCGTCGTCGTCGTCCTTGTACTCACATGATCATTTTCACCTATTATTTGCTGCAAAAGTCGTCCGATGCTTCTTGGTTGTACACACAATACCCGCTGCTGCGCACACAAAAATAATTCGCCAAACCCAACATTGCCAGCACCGCGAACTGTCGCAACTGGGCAGCGCCCAGCAGAAGAAACGAGGTAGAGTAATGAGACGTTGCTAACCGGCGCATATAGTTGCAATCATTGTGAGAGTAGCCATCCACCTGCGACATCTGGGACGTCACCTCGGATAGACTTGCGCCTCGAGCTGCACTCAGAACTTCGCGGCAATAGCAGGCGGTCCCGGAGCAGTATATACGGCTTCGCCATTTTCGCGATCGCTCGACCTTCTCCAGGGTTTCTGGGCTGCTGTCTTCTACTCGCAGCGTCCATGATTCTTCCGCCGCCGAGTCGCATTCAGTCGAGCGTCACTTCTCAGGATGGCTTCGGCCGCGGTTTTGGCATGCTCCGAGAGCTGGACGAGGACGGGATATAGTTGGCCAGCGACCCAAACTCCGACGACCACAACTGCTTGGGATGAGCTGGACTTACGGGCACGATTGAATCACATTGCAAGAGCATGGTGTTCTACACAAAGGAAATTGGTATGCATTTTTTCATCTGCCTGGAGCTGCAATAAAGTTGGGTTGAGGGTTGCAGGAGCTGTCATTTCAGCAGCAGCAAGCTTTGCCACAAGGGAAAAGCCTTGCACTTCTTTCAAAAAAACCTTGTGACAAGACTAACGGAGGCCATCGGAGCAGGAGAAGCATTACAACCCCTCATCCATATGCCACCACTATGCGCTGTCTACGCCACTGATCATTCCGGACGCTACACCCAAGCGCTCGCGACGGATGCTAGCGCAATGCGACATCTCCGAGTCAAGTGAAGAGACGGTTGACCCCGCCCAAACCGGCCAAGATGCTCGCCAACGACCTCTGCCTCGAGATACTGCTGCGCCGACACCACACACACCTCAGACTCGGCGGGAGCGTCGCAGGGACTCGATTATATATGATCCGACCATGGACTACCTAATCGACTTCTCCACCGACGAGGGCTTCTACGAGTGTGCCAAGAAGAAGAAGAAGCAGGCCCAGCAGAGTTTCAACTGGGACGAGCCCGAGAAAAAGGACGAACCCCCAGCTGACGAAGGCAATGGTGGCGATCCCAATGGCGGCGACTCTGGAAACGCTGGAGGCGACGCTTCTGGGGCTGGAGACGGCAACGGAGACGACAAGGATAAGAAGAACGAAGGAGGAGACGCCAATGCCGACGACGAATGGGGCGACTTCGCTCCTGTAGGAAAAAAGAAGAAGAAGGGCAAAAAGGGCGCCGCCGAGGATGATGTGGCCGAGACGAAAACCGAGGCATTCGACGAAATCAAGCTAGACGACGCAGCACCGGCTCTAGATTTGAATTTTGGAGGCGAGCCAGCGGAAAATAAAGGCAGTTCTTTTGGCACTTGGGGAACGAGTTGGAATACCGGTAGCACTTGGGACTGGTCAAATGCCAAGGATGGAGAGAAGAAGGAAGAGGAGAAGAAAGAAGAGGTAGAGGACAATCCGTGGAGCATAAACCGACCCAAGCCGAAAAAGAAGGGCAAGGCAACATTCAGCTTTGGCGCCTTTGACGAGGAGGAGAAAACCGAGGAGCCTGCCCCGGCCCCTGTCGAGGAGAAGAAGACTGACGACTTTGACTTTTCATTCGGCGGCAGCAAGAAGGACAAGAAGAAGAAGAAGGCTGGCTTCTCATGGGGAGACGAACCGGAAGAAAAGGTAGAGGAACCTCTGGCGGCAAGCCAGGATCTTGAATCGACCAAGGCCGTAGAAGATGATCTCTGGGGTGATGGCTGGGGTACTACGACCAAGAAGAAGGGGAAGAAGGGCAAGGGCGTTGTAGAAGAGATCAAGGAACCTGATCCACCTGCAGTCCCTGATCCGCCTGCCGAGGCCGCACCAATCGAAGAAGACTGGTTTACTGGCGGAACCAAGAAGGACAAGAAGAAGAAGAAGAGCACCTTTTCCTGGGGAGACGAACCAGAGGAGCCAGCGCCGGAGCCAATAGTAGAACCGCCCAAGGAAGAGGAGAAGCCGGCCGAGGATGACTTTTGGGGTACAATCAGTACGAAAAAGAAGGGCAAAAAAGGTCGGTGTATTTGATCCGTTTGATAACTGCTTGCTGACAAGTTCACTCAGGCAAGAATGCGGTCGAGGAGAAAGAGCCCGATCCACCGCCTGTTCCTGACCCGCCAGCCCCTGAACCAGAGGAGACGAAGGACGATGACGACTGGGGCATCTGGGGCAAGAAGGACAAGAAGAAGAAGAAGGGCGCTGTTGAAGAGGTCAAGGAAGAGCCCGTCGTGGAGGAGCCAGCTCCTGAGCCCGAGCCTGAAAAGCCTGCCGAAGATGATTTCTGGGGCTCGATATCGACCAAGAAGGACAAGAAGAAGAAGAAGGGCAAGAATGCCGATCCTGAACCCGAACCAGTGGAAGAGGTCAAGGAGCCAGAGGTGAGAACACTGTCATCCCATACATCATGCATTGCTTTTTCTATTTCTTACTAACTCAATTAGCCCGAGCCTGAACCAATCGTCGAGGCAGTACCTGAGGAGCCAGAGAAGAAGGAAGAGGACGACATTTGGGGCTTCGCTTCCTCCAAGAAAGACAAGAAGAAGAAGAAAGGCAAGAATGCAGTTGTCGAGGAGCCCCCCAAAGCACCAACACCTCCTCCGGAGCCAGAACCCGAGCCGGAACCTGAAAAGAAGGAAGATGACATCTGGGCCTTCGCTGCAACAAGCAAAAAGGACAAGAAGAAGAAAAAGAAGGGTGCCATTGAAGAGCCACCCCGAGAACCTACACCACCACCACCTCCTCCTGTCGAGCCGGAGCCGGAACCGGAACCAGAGCCTGAACCCGAGCCTGAGAAGCCTGCCGAAGATGATTTCTGGTCATTTACTGCAACAAGTAAAAAGGACAAGAAAAAGAAAAAGAAGGGCGCGGTAGAAGAGGAGCCAATCAAGGAACCAACGCCCGAGCCCGAGCCAGAACCTGAGCCGGAGCCTGTCGTTGAAGAGAAGCCTGTCGAAGATGACCTCTGGGCCTTTGGTGGCAGCAAGAAGGACAAGAAAAAGAAGAAGAAGGGTGTCATTGAAGAGCCTGAACCCGAGCCCGAGCCTGTTGTGGAAGAGGCACCACCGTAAGTCACCAATATTCCTTGCGCTATTGCATTTTGCATGATGAAAAACTGACACAATCTAGGGAGCCCGTCGAAGAAAAGAAGGAGGATGACGATTTCTGGTCATCATTCGGCACTTCCAAAAAGGACAAGAAAAAGAAAAAGGGCAAAGATGCTGAGCCTGAACCGCCGCCGCCACCTCCACCACCACCTGCGCCCGAGCAAGAACCTGAATTGGACATGTGGGGCACTTCTTCTAAAAAGGACAAGAAGAAGAAGAAGAAGGGCAGCATTTGGGATGAGGTTGAACCTGTCGCGGAGCCTCCAAAGGCGCCCACACCCCCACCCGAGCCGGAGCTGGAGCCGGAGCCAGCACCGGTCGAGGAGCCCGTGGCCGATGACAGCGCCTGGAGCTTCTGGGGAGCGACGAAAAAGGTCACCAAGAAAAAGGGCAAAATCTCGGACGCTCTTGTGGACCTTGAAAAGGAGCCTGAGCCGGTACCAGAGCCACCACCTGCTGTTCCAGAGGTTCCCGAGGCTGGTGACGACGACGGCTTCTGGTCATCTTTTGGCACGAGCAAAAAGGACAAGAAGAAGAAGAAGACCTCCGACGGAAGCATCAAGCCCGACGCGGTCGAGGAACCTCAGGCCGATGACGCTCTCGCCCTATCAATGCGTAAGTGCAAGTCCAGCAGCAGAAACGAGCCGGTCGAGGTCGACGGTTCACAAGTCAACGGAGTCATGCCTGATTCCGTCTCGTCTGTGAGCAAGTCGGACCGCGACGACTGGATTTTTGGCAGCTCAAAGATGAAGTCCAAAAAGAAAGCACTGGCTGATATTCCACCTCCAGCTCCCACACCTCCGTCCATGGAACTGGACGAGCCTGCTCCTGTGGCAGAACCCGAGACGAATATCTGGGATGATGCTCCTGCCAAAAAGTCCAAGTCCAAGGACAAGGACGAGAAGAAGAGCAAGGAAAAGGAGCCCAAACTCAGCAAAAAGGAACTGGAGAAGCTAGAAAAGGAGAAGAAGAAGGCAGAAAAGGAGCGTGCCAAGCAGGAAGCCAAGGAAGCTGAAGAAAAGGCTCAACGCGAGGCCGAGGAGCAAGCTGCCAAGGAAGCCGAGGAAGAAGCCCAACGCGTCGCCGACGAGCTTGCCGCCAAGGAAGCCGAGGAGCAAGCAGAGCGCGACCGTGTCGAAGCCGAAGCTGCTGAGATTGCTCAGGAGGAGGAGGAACTTGCTGCACTGGCAGCAAAACAGGCCAAGCGGAAACTTACCAAGAAGGACCAGAAAGAGTTTGACCGTCTGACTGAAAAGGCCAACCAGCGGAACGAGGCCCAAGCCGCCAAGGATGCCGAAGAGCTTGCAGCACTGGAGGCCGAGATTGCAGCCGAAGAGGCCAAGGCAGCCGAAGATGAAGCTGCCCATGAAGCTGCACGTGAAGCTGAAGAACAGGCAATACGTGAGGCTGAGCGTTTGCGCCTCGAAGCTGAGGAGATGGCCGCTTCCAAGAAGAAGTCCAAGAAGAGCTCCAAGTCGGACGACAAGAAGTCCAAGTCCAAATCCGGAAAAGACAGCCCACTCGCCAAAGACAAGAGCGATGATCTCTTGGATCTTGATGGCATCGAGCTCGACCAGGCCCAAATCGATGAGCTCTTATCTCCGAGTCCCCCCAAGGATAAGTCCGACAGCTTCTCCATGTGGGGTGCCAGCAGCTCAAAGAAGAAAGGTTCGTTCATTGCCCCTGGGTGTTCACGCCATCCCCCAACCGTGCATGGTGCCTTTGCAGCCTGCGTACCCCAGATCTACCAAAGCTAACCACTATCGTTCGGTAGGAGCCGAGATTAAAGATGCTGAGTCAAGCAACATTCTGGAAGATGCCACGGTCGACAAGGACGCGCTACCATCTTCTAAAGCTGACACTTCAATGAAGAAGAGCAAGAAGAGCAGCAAGATTGCCGACAAGCTCAAGGCGTTCGAGGTCGCCCCAGAAGACGATCTCATCGACGCACTGCCTCCTCCTCCACCTCCGCCTCCGGAGCCAAGTAAGAAGTCCAAATCCAAAGACGTCGACTTTTTGGACGACGACTACTTTTCCCACAAGAGAAACGGGATTCCTGGCAGCTTCCCCGTCGACGATGAGGACGAGATCATTGAAGTAGTCGACATGTCCCAAAAGAAGAGCAAGAAGAGCAAGAAGTCACGCGAGGTGCCCCCAGAAGTACCTCCACCACCGCCAGCGGTTCCCGACATTCCCTTGTCTCCCCCTATCGAGCCCGTCCGATCTACAAAGAAGGAGCGCGCCAAGATCAATCGCGACGGTGGTTCGTCTTGGGGTGCGTGGTCTGCCACACCGAAGAAGGACGAGCCCAAGTCTTCCAAGTCTAGATCTGAAGACAAGCGATTGAGATCGGAAAGAAAGGAGCGAGAAGAAAAAACGTCATCCAAGGGCTCCTCGTCGGACAAGGCAGAACGACCCAAGGCGCACGAGAGGGCATCTTCGAACTTGTTCGCTCCTCGCGTGCCAAGTGTCTTCCAAAGCACGCCGCCGGTGGCGCGATCCAAGTCTCACCGCGAGAGGCGTCCCAGCAAATCCTCTTCGCGTCGTCACGACATGTCTGGTGGTCTCATGTCTCCCCCAGCAGAGGAGATTCCTGCCATGTCAAGCAAGGCAGCCAAGATCCTTGGTGTCGACAAGAGTGGCCGCAAGAGCAAGTCACGCCACGCTGCTGAAGATGATGACATTGTCATGGTCGATCCAGCCGATGCCGCGCCCGCCCCTGAGAGGAGGTCATCCCACAAGAAGTCGAGGTCAAGAGCTGCCGACGATGATATTGTCATGGTCGAAGCCGAAGGACCTCCCGATGCAACTCCTCTCAAGCGCTCCAACTCGAGTGCCAAAAAGGGCATTTCTGGTCTCTTTGGCGGTCTCATGTCAAGCACTCCTCGCTCCGAGCTTCGCCCAGAGCCTCGTCGTCGTGGTACTTACCAGACTACAGATGACGAGGGTGGTCGTCCCGACAAGAGAGCCAGGCGGTCAGGACGTGAGAGTGAAGCCGAGGGTGCCGCAGCAGACGCTGAAGCGGAAGCGCGTCGTGCGGCTCGGCGTGCTCGACGTGCCGAGGAGAAACAAGCTGAAGAGGCACGCGCCGCCAAGGAAGAAGCTCGCCGCGATCGCCGCAAACGCCAAGAAGAGGCAGACGAGGCTCGTCGCGATGCGGAGCGTGAAGCAAGACGAGCGGAGAGACGTGCTGCACGCAAGACAGATGATGAACGCCAGGCTGCCGATATGGATGCTGCAAGGGACTCGGAGCGCGCGGAACGTCGCAGGCTTCGCAAGGAGGCTGCCGCCGCCGCCGCCGCCGAGGAAGCAGACGCCGAGCCCCGACGATTTGGAAGAGATGACCGACACAGATCCAGGCAAGGCGCCGATACCGAGGATGAAGAGGCCCGCCGCAGACGCCGTGAAGCTCGCCGTGCAGCCCGCGCTGCTGACGAGGCCAAGGCCAGTCGTGGTCGGTCTACGCCTCCAGACGAGTACGTCTACACGCCCAAACCCAAAGATAGCAAGAAGCAACCAGCCTGGCCACACTCTGGAACTTCTTCTTGGGTCAAGGAGCACTCGGACGCCGGACCGCCTCCCGAAAATGATCCCGCCACTGATGCTCCGACTCCGACCGACGATGACGAGGCCCGTCGTGCTGCACGCAGAGCTCGTCGTCGCTCCAGATACGAAGACGGCAGTGCCGAAATGGAAGACGATCAGAGACGCCGCCGCGCGCGTCGCGAGGAGCGAGACCGCCGTCGTGGTGGTTCAGACGGAAGCGGGGAAAAGCCTCGCGACAATGTTTTCATGGATACTACTCCCCGAAGTAGCTGGTGGAAGAAGCTGAGAGGAGGCGCTTAATTTGAAAGACTGTTGGATATGTGTCGGACTTTGTTCTTTTCTTTTCATCCATTGGGCTGATAGACGGAAAGGCAATATTGGGTGGGTGTTTTCATCACTGGCATGGGATCCGGTTCGCCTGCGATTTTCTGCTCAGTCGGAGAGCTGCATATTGCCGACATATACCCTTTCCAATGGTTACGTTTGCATTTTACATGTTTGTAGGGAGGGAATACGGGGCGTACAGGTTGGCTATTATGACGGATACGATGGTCATGTACTTATGTTGGTATGAGCTGTACCGAGTGTTGGATGCAGGTCCAGCCTCTTTCAAGTCATTAGGATTTTGACGAGCATACTATACCCCACCAATGTCAATTGAGTAAGCGAGCAATTTGGGAAACTTTATGGCAACGAATGCATACTGTTAGAGTTTTCAGAGAACAGAATGAGGGAATAATATATCCGAGTGTTTATAACCGTCTGTGTAGTCCCCAGTAATGATTGCATACTCTGAGACCCCAGGTTGGAGGGTGAGACAAGGCTAATCTTAATTGTATACATGTATAACATCGTTCGCTACTAGAAACATGACAGCGTTGGATTGATGATATGAGATCAGCCTCACATGTGGGTTTGCGGCCTCACTTGGCTCTCACCACGGCCATGCTGGCCCACTGTCCGGTCCGTGGCCAGGGCTCTCGCGTGTCCAGGGCGATCATACAGGCGTAGTACCCAGAGAGGATCCAGTTATCAAGGATGGACCTTAGTGCCGCTGGGGATCCTAGAACGCTCCAGAATTGCAGCTTTAAATTCTGGACTTCCGATCGGGGAATGGGCAAGGACGGCGGCGCACAGGGATTGCAATTGGGATCCAGTTCTCGAAGCCCTGCAGAAGAGAACAGTCTGGCCTGGGAAATGCAGTGAAAATGGAGGCTGGGTTTGCAGAACAGTCCAAGTCATTGGTACCAATGTGAATAGGTAGGTGAACAGCTAGGGGGCTGAGCTACTCGTACATACGCCATCAATACCTAGACTTGGTCGTCGGGCTCAGCTCAGCCTGCCCGCGTATTAAATTCCCTCCTTTCCCGTTTGCACAGTATGCGTGGAAAGAGCGACGACCAACACCCGTTTCTGTTTCATGTTTCCATATTTTTCCTTTGTCCGCCGTTAGACTGATTGACCTACGTCTTGGATCCAAATAACTGAGCAATTTTTCAACAGACCAGTTCGTTCGGCGCCCGTGGGCTAGTAGTTAAGCTGCTTCCCTCCCAAGGAAGAGACCGCGGGTGCAAATCCTGCCGGGCGCAAATTTTGGAACATTTTTGTAGGTTTTGCGTTCAATTCACATTCCTGTTCTTTTTTGCTGCTCCTTCTTATATGCACCTCTCCATTTGTATTACTCAGCCTTTTTTTCTAACTGGACCCTGCAGCCATTCTTTTTTTGCGTTTCCCTGTTTCTTGGTCCCCAACCCAGCCCCGACTCCCCGCATTTTTTTACGATATGCTCTCTCTCTGGTACTGAGAGCGCTATTTAAGTAACATACGACCAAACGAGGTACCTTCTGTACTTGCCACCAAACAAGACCACTTATCAGCACCGCCACACGAACTTGCCATATCTCTCTGTCTCTCGCTCTCGCTTTGTTTTCTCTTTTGCCTCAATTTCTTGAGAGACTCATATGGGACGACGATTCACGTGCATGGCAGAAGACACTTTGTTTCTTTTTGCGCATTCTACTTTTGTCGTCTGAGTGCTACTGAGGGGCATTGTCCCCATCCGTCTCAACAAGCTGTATCGGATAAGGACACAAAGGATCCCGCCTCGCTTTTGATGGATCCAATGTAAGTGAAATCGTCTCCCGAACACACATAACGACTTAAGAAGCTGACACAGATGCTTGTAGCCAACATTTTGAAAATCTAGTCTGACCAAAGGGCAAGACAACGCAGGGAGATACATTTCTGGATATCTCATCATTCCTATCCGGCGACAAATACAGATACCACCCGGAGCATACACACATCCTGCTTTCCTGCTTTGCTTCTCCCACTTTCTGCGCTCCCGGCATGTGCTACTCGGAGCGCCTGACCAAGGTCTGCGAGATCTGCAGCCGGCCCCGGGCCTTTGAGAAGATCTGCGAGCACAAGTGCTACGACGTGCTGCGCTCGCACCGCGGCTTCGGCCGCTGCGGCAAAAAGGCCGGGCCGTACCCGGGCCGCCTGGTCCGGGGCCTGTGTCCGGACTGTAAGCAGGCCAGGGAGGTGGGCATGTAGTCAATTTTGGGACGCGGACACGGCGGGTTTCTTGTACTTTGTTCTTTTATTATACCACACATACGAAGCGGGAACGAAACTAGCGTTTTGATTATTTTTTATATTGTTGGGGCCATGAGGTTATGGCATTTTCTTGTATATACCTATTACTTACTTTGGCGGAATGGATACGAGCTCTTTTCAGAGATTGGGAAAGGGCGGATGGAATCAAATGGATACTCCAGTTGGATATGCTGCCTTGTGTGTTCTGACCTGAGATCCTTTTGTCAAAGTGACTAAGCCAATTTGTTTGTGGGGCTAAGAAATGGACTCTAGAGGTCATGATCATGGGAATAATTCTTGCAACTCCAAAGGTGGCCTTGGAGTACAGGCGGTGGCTTCATGTCATGAATGTCGAAAGCAAACCATCGGCTGCCTGCCAATTGAATATGCAAAATTGAGCAGAGAAGTCTGCGGTATGCACACCAAGCATATTCTTATCAAGGCTGTCTCCCTTGGCCATCAGGTGGAATAAAAACATCTTGGGCTGGAGCCATCAACGTTAGTTACGATTTTATTCTTTATTTGAGAGAAAAAGAAAAGTAAATTTAAATAGCACACTGTTGTTAATCAGCAATTAGATTTTAAAAAAAATGGTGCACCAGACTGTCTTCAGCGTTCGAGAGGTAGAGTCTTCCAGTCCTCCGAGGGTCGAGTCTGCATCGAACCAACAGTCTGTCGCACCCAACCACTAAGCCAGAAGGCCTAGTGGCTGTTGGAAACTCGTCGGCGAATTGCAAACTATCTGCTTTATTTCGGCGGTTGCTGGATTAGGCAGAGAGCTTTGGTGGACGATGCTGCGGTGTGTGGGTTGACTGGGTGGGCAGCGTTCAAGTTGGATAATCAAACTGGAGACAAGTCGATGGAATACGATGGTATCACGTCTACCACTGTGCCAGCAGGGCCAAAAGTGAAGCTCCATTCTGGTAGCTAGGCTATCAGTGTGGATATAGACGTGTATTGTCACAGATAGTGTCGTATTGATTTCACAAAGCAGTCACGTTATCAGGAAAACGCGTATGCGAATTAAAAGGTCGGGCTTCCTGCTGCAATATGACAGAAACACTTATGATGTGTCTTGATGGAGCCAGAAAGTCTCCAGGTAATTCAACAAATGTGTGCCTGAAAAAAAAAAAGTAGCAACAAACACGGGAGCTTGGCTGAGTAAATAATATCCCAGGGCTTGTAGGTAGAAAAAGGCGGAACGCTTGAACCAAATATGCACACCCTTTATCTTTTTGGTGATCACTCGAGGAGTATTTGCGATAACCTCGACATTTAATAGACAACAAACTCTACAAATCAACTGAAATGGTTAAACAAAAGGATTCAATAACAGTCACACTGAGTACTGCATTTGCATTTCTGCATACTTCAATGTAGATGGACATGATCCACTGTACCGAGAGTCACCGATATAAATACTCGCTGGCAGTATAGAACTAACCTAAGGAATCCGTGATGAATGATTACCAAGATTCGACATCTCTGACGATGCTCAAGAACCCGGGGCTGCTAGCCGGTGCTTCATCGGCATCATGTGTTCCGAGTGCAAGATCGGCTGGCGTCCTGGTCTGCCTAAGGGTGTCGTATTCTGCCTAGACGACGTGGGCAACAGCGATCGCTTGATTGAAGACCTGACGGTCATAGACGCAGTGCTCCGATGTGATAGTCTACTACATTATACTCTAAGACTCGAATGCTGAGCACACAACAGCAAAGTACAGAATATCAACGGAGCGAAGGGGGGATCTCAAGCATAAAGTGTTCACGCTCGAGAAATAATATATAAATCCTAGTGATGCCGAGTATTTAGCTTCGACTGCTCGGGCTAATTGAGTGGTCGAGCGAGCACGCAAAATATCGAGGGCGGCAAGGGTAGAAGCCACTTGATGTCGAGTAGAACGATTGTGCACCAGGCAGCAAAAGCCGTACCCACGGATGTCATGCTCCCCGTTTGCCCATGTAACCGCCACCTTTTATGCATCGCCGCGGCTTCTGTGCTGGCCGCTTGTCGCCCTCCGCACTCTTTCGTGCCCGCCACAATTCTGTAACTGCCGCCCTGTCCACTGTCACCGCACATCTTGTGGCCGCACAAAATCTCGCGCCCGCCATCTGCAGCAACAAGCTCGACACCCCCCTTTGAGCTCGACCTGGCCGCCGCCGAGGGTCCAAGCTCCCAGCCCTGCCTCTACAAAAGCAAGCTTCTGCTCAGCTTTTGCTCCCACCCATCCTTCCCACCTTCAACTCACCACTCTCACCAGCTTGGCCATCTACCATCACCATCTATCTTCATCTATTGCCTCTCATCTAGTGCCGTCTATCACTCAAAGCCATCACGCGAAGCACAGTAAGTCAACCTCTTTCCTCAAACGATTTTTCCGTCGAGCCTCGAGCCTTTTCCCCTTGTTCCTGCCGCACTCTCAACAGGCCTCGATGATCATTCTTCACGGCTCCCGCTGCGTCCTGTCGCGTCCCGTCGCGTCTTGTCGCGTCCCGTCGCGTCTCGATACACCTTCCATGATCTTCCACCCCCCCTCCCCCTCCCCCTCCCTCAGGCGACAAAATCGTGGGTCTTGAGGCACTTCTCAAGGTTCCTGCTGCTTTCTTTGTCGAGTCTCGATGCTCTTTCCACGTTCTCGCCACCCACCACCCATCACATCTCTCACTGGCGCCTCTTCACTCCATCACCGCCATCAAATCTTCCCCGTTTTGTACCTTCCAACTACATCTGTGGCTGTGCCGTCCTTGACCGTCGGATCCCCGACGGTCTGATCTATGACTGGCGGATATCTTTCAGCGCATCTTTCAGCGCATCTTTCAGCGCATCTTTCCCGGACAGAACTTCACTGGGCTTCTCTGGCGTGTCTTTCCGGACGGAGCTTCACTAATATTTGCTGCAGAATCGCAGTTCTACCCCTCTTTCGCTCCCAATAACTTTGGAGCCAGCTTCGAGGTCGGCGACATTTGCAAACTCGGCACCTACCCCTCTTCGACAGGAGACACATTCAATGGCAGCAATGCCAAGAAATGCGCGAGCCACATGAGCTCTGAACAAACGCAAGTACCTTCTCATCACCCCACCTTTGTTTTGTTCATTTCTGACCCTTTATCAACAGCCCCCTGTTCATCCTTGTCGATGAGGCTGGCCGTGTCAGGTAGTGCGTGTAGTCGTGCTTGACATGTGACCTTATACTCGCTCTGCATACTCGCCCCACCTTCCCAAAACGGCAAATCCCACCAAGCTATACCTGCACACTTTCCGTGCACATCACCGTCCGGACCTCACCGTCTGAACGCCACCGTCCGATCTTTGTCATCACAACCGCAGCTACACGCTTACTTTCTGGATGGTTTCCGGATGGCAATTGGCGCTGAAGATTGCCGTCCCCTCAGACGTGGCGGGTATGGGGCCCCTCTTCCGTCAGAAGCCCGCCTTGATCCCAAAGGTCATTCCTGACGTCAACAAGATAGGTCGCGCCTTGTTCCATTTCTGGTGCTGGTCGTCTGAAAAGAGAGTCATACCCGTCTGCTCCGGATGGACACCGCCACCAGCTCTGTCGACGCTCAGGCTTCTGATGCCGCCGCGGTCGATGGTAGTGCCACCACTTCTGAGAAGCCTGATAATCAGAGAGGATAAGGCCACTGAGTCCTGGGCTAAGAGGCTGGCCGACTATATTCTGTCTACCACTGACCTCTATGATTGATGCTGCGACGAGGACATCACTTCTAGACACCCCATCAGAGCAAAGGCTGAAAGACTTGGGGTTTAGAGGAACTTGGGATTTTGGCCGTGTCCGTCGTCCCTGGTGGTAGTTGAAATCGGCGCGTGCCCTTATCAGTCTTTGATTGTGGCACACTCACGCAGTTGTTCTGTCAAAGAACCCACAGCTCATCCAGTGGCACGAGCACAGGGAGGTGATGCCTTTGTGCCTCAGGTAGCCGATTGCAGCAAGTCGCCCTCTCTCAAGAGGGCCTTGGGGGCGGGCCTTCTCACCAGAGAGGCCTGGAACTCGTGATGTCGTACCTCTTGGCGGTTCCGGGTGCACTCCGGTGCCCTCCCGCTCAGCAGCTGCGGACTCGGAAGTCCTGCTCACCAACCAGCGCGATCCTAAGAGCGCTGTCAAGAAGTGCCTCCACAATGGCTCGGGGCCTGCATTCGCGAGTCGAGTTCGCAGAGGAGGCCTAGAGACTCGTGATGTTGTCCCTCTGGGCGCTCCCGGGCGCACTCCGGTGCCCCCCGCCCAGAGGGCTTCTCATTGGATCGCGCATCGCGGAGCGCAGCCGACAGGACCATCGTGAGTTGTTTCTTTTCTCAGTCCCAATATCTTCCTTAGGTGTACCCTGGCTCAAGGGCCAAAAGGAGCCGTGAATGACAAGAAGATGCAATAATCGGACTCTGGCTGAATACAGGCCGACATCCTCCTCAGACGTCGCGCACACACTGGCGAGAACGAACGCGATTATGCCCTCAAAGACATCGTTTCGCGCATCGCAGAGCGCAGCCGCCGGTACCGCGCAGGCGAACGTCTCCGCAGGGAACACCTCGTGGCTAGAATTTCACCTCTCTCGTGCGCGTCAAGCGAGAGATGTACCTCTCTCTCGAGGATGACGAGGATACGGATTTTCCACTGCCACTTGTTCGTCTCATGCCCGTCCGGACTCCTGTCATGGGTCACCATCCGTCTGGCCTTGAACACATGAGACGATGGCATCGTCTGGCTCGTGAGCATCACCCGTCACATTCTTGTTGGTCACGTCTTTGTCCGTTATGACTGTTATTCACGCCAGGTGGAATACAATGGTTCATGACGGGTACATACGTCTATGATCGAGTCCTCACGAATGCGCCCATCTTTGCACTCAAACTTCGGGCGGCCGAGTTTCACTCCGTTATGAGCCTGTACTTCACGTTCGTATAGGCGCCGCTTCTGTCGAGTCTTCACCGTCCGAACCGCGTCGTCCGGTTTTCACCGTCATACACCAAAGTAGCTCCTACCGCGTCTCTGTAGCGTGCCCAAAGTATCCGGACCGATATTCCCGCCTATATTCGTGCTCCGTCCGGAGTTTGAAGTCATGGAAACCAGGTTGATCGCTTCGATCCCCCTCAGCCACCGAGACGGCATCATTCAAGTACAACTCAAGCGTAACAATCACCCGTTTCACACACCAAGTGCAAGGTTGTTTACCAACTCGTGTCCCACTTCCCTAATGGCATTGACAGCGCTCTGCCCGTCTACTTCGAGCACATGGAGGAAGGTGAGGTCGCCGGCGCTCAACTGCGTCGTCGGGTGTCCTGGTTGGCCAAGAATTATCCCGGCATGACGGCTTTGCCTCTGTACGAAGAGTCCTCCTAGGGATTGTCGCCGAGTCTCCGTTGTAACGGCTGAACTGTGATCGATGCCTGGTTAGACTAGACCAGACCAGACCAGATCATTGACCGCATGGTTGAGGCCGGCCTTCTGTCCGGAGAACGCCTGGAGATGCCCGATGTTGCTCTTCCGGACGGCCCCGGGTGCGCTCCGGCGCCCCCTCGTCCGGAAGGGCTTGAAGACTCGAGATTTTTCTCGTGCTCTTCGCAAGCTGGCAGCAGACCAGATGACGGGCGCTGATGTCGTTGTCCAGCACTTCGCCATATTCAAGATTCGGTCCCGGGTGCGCTCCGGCGCCCCCCTCTCGACGCTTGAGTTTCGATATTGCCCCGGGAGCACTCCGGTGCCCCCCCTCTGGGATAGTGACTCTCTAGGCCTCTCGGGTCGACCCGGGGAGTCATGTACACAAGTGCCACAATGTGCTGGGGGGAAGGCGGCGAAAAACGCGACTGCCTTCGTCACCGCGAGAGGCATGCCAGTCCCTGCGTCGTCTCGTGATGACGCGAATCCAGGGCAGCTCCCGACACACTGAAGAGAAAGAGCCACAATTTCGAAGAAGCCGTTCACGCGCAATTTGCTACAGTCACAATCCAATTTTGACTTGAATCGGCCGTCAAAGAGACGCAAGAATGCCACAACCCAAGCGTCACAATCATACGTTCTCCATGCCGGGATGTCCGAGTGTTGGAACAACAAACGAGGACAGCTGCGCTGGATCAAGAGGCCAAAGGGCCGTTCCCAGATCTTCTCAGCATCGCAAAAGATGGCCGGCCCAAGATCAATGTGTCGACAATGTGCCCAGGCACGGGCGCACCCATCTTTGCACTCAAGATGCTGGCGATTTTACCTCGGGTCATAAATCCAAGATGGCTCGCTCTTCGTGTTACACACCTTCTCGACGAGCGCCAAGTGCACCCGCGAGAGACCTCGGAGCTCACATGCTTGAGGAGCACAGTTATGGTGATTGGCTGGCTTGCCACTGGCCCGGCTGCGACAGGCCTGGGGAGCGCTCTCGTAACAATCATATTCGTAAGTGGCCAACTCTCTACCTTTTTTCTTTTGATTTCGGCTTTGCTCGACATTGGGCTGTTGATGAACGCTCTCTATACGAAATCGCTAACTCTGATTAAATCAGACCACCTTCGCCTGCACAACCACCGACTCCCTCACCCTCCAGTCTGGCATTAGAATGGAAAGTAGGGCAAACCGTCATTCTACGACTTGTCCTCGAACAAATTGACGCCTGGTCCTGCTGCCTACGGCAGCAATGGCTTCAACCGTGTGTGTGTGGGGAGGCGTCCCGAGACTCTACCATGGAAGTCATGTCGCGTTCCACATGAGATTGCCAACTAGGCGGGACATGACATGACCACACAAGACGTTCTTGAGGCCCTCGAAGATCTCATCGGAGACAAGGATGTTCGCAGTTCGGCTTTTGCAACCACAGCATGTACGGCCTCCTCAACCCCAAGGAGGCCCGATTATGCACATTCGTACTGGACGCGCAACCTCTGACAGTCACAACCGCGTAACCAAGAATGAGACCATCGGCTCGAGAGGACGACATTGGCGACCTTCTCCTCGAGTGTGGCGCTCCGAAGGGCAACGCTTTGGGCCCTGCCTTTTCCAAGGCTAGCGGGCGAGGACCCAGAATGTGGCTCATACGGGGCCCTGGATTCTGAGCCCACCACCCTTGAGCGATAAAAAAACCAAGAAAAAAAACAAAAAAAAAACCCCCCCCAAAAAACAACAAAAAAACAAAAAAAAACAAAAAACAAAAAAAAAAAAAAAGACCGCGTACGGCATCAACCAGCGCGACCCTAAGAGCGCTGTCAAGAAGTGCCTCCACAGTGGCTCGGGGCCTGCATTCGCGAGTCGAGATCGCAAGTGATGCTGTCCCATCTCGTCATCCACGCTGGACCCCTTTTAGGCCGTGGAGGCCGTGGAAGTTAGAACAAATAGGGAAATAAGACTCATTAAACATAAAGCATCGCAGAAATCGCACAAGTCGTGACCGGATTCGCTATTTCCTGACTAAATATATTGACACTTGAAGTGATCCAAGAAGTAGCTGTATTGATTGCAGTGGTCCTTCTTGATTTTGATGCATATACCACTTTATTGATATTAAGGAGTGATTCAGCCTCGGTTCCTTTGCGCTTTCAATTATTTAATGTTTATTGGCTAATAGATATCAAAGTACAATCTACTGTCTGAGTGAATAGACGGATAGGAAGTGACAGTCGCTGGACGCCTAGGCAGTCTTTCGTACTTGACCATGACATTTCTGTTTCTACTCTTCTGGCATCTGTGTAAGAATTGTTGACACTCTCAATCTTCCATCACGCCGTGCCGACGACTAGCCAGCACCCGGGGCAAGACTCGGTGCAAGACTCGCTGCGCGCTGCCTGTCATACGGCGGCTGCAGCGTCTCACTGGGTAGTGGTAATTGGTTGTCCTCGGATAGTCCTGTACCGGCGATACTGGCCTTTCTCCGCAAACCGCCAGCCTTGAGCGACCGGACCTGTTGATACGTCCGCTCGATTTCGAACTCAATGACGCATCTTATTCGCAGGGCGCAGATGGCAGGCCAGACGCTGCGCTCTCCGCGCATAATCCAGTAGTCGAGCGTCTCGCGCGTTGGCGTTTCCAACAATCGTACGAAATCCGAGGCCGTCACCTTGGGCACAAACGTCATGTGGGCGCCAGGAATCTCTTCGTCTACGAGGAATCGTCTTATACTCGCCGGAAGTAGGCCAAGTGTGTCTAGCTGTCGGAGCCTGTGCCGTGTCTCGAGCCCAACCATACGAATGATATTGCCCGTGATCTGAGCTCGTCTGTGTCGTGCTGCGAATAACGAGGGCCCATGCATGTCTGATTCTAGGAATGGGATCAGGTAAGGCCTGGCTTGTGACACTATAAAGTGATTCACGTTGAACAATTGTGCGATGCGAGCCAATGGACTTTTCCGGTCTTTGCTGGCTGTCGAGGAAGCCGATGTGTAGTGGTGGAAGGTGTGTGCTGGTGCCCATGGAACAATGTTTCCGTGAGCATCCTTGCACAGGACCGTCGTTCCTCGGCTTCCATAAAGCGAGGGAGTCGACGCATTTGATGCTACAGCAGCGGTCCAAATCAACTGGTCAAAGTCAGCATGGTGAAAGCTTATACGAGCCGGAGAGTGACATACCACATTGGGTGCCGTGATATAGTTGAGCAGCGATGGAAGTCCGCCACGGCCTTCGGTGGCCACTGTGATGTTTAGTATCCTCTTGCTGCGGTTGAACGCCTCTTCAAAGGTCAAGTTTCCAACATTTGCTTTCACACACTCCTCGAGAACCTTGACATCGAGAAAGTAGCCCTCTCTCCAAAAGCGATGGAAACGGCGCAGCAGCGTCTGCCAGCTATACTCGACCGTCTGCTTCCCAGTTTGCTGTCCATGATGAGCATGCGCCTCGAATGCTGAAAGGTCGATGCCTTCTCCAGTCAGAATCCGGGGCAGCTCATCTTCGGTATGAATGGCCACCAGACTCGCGATCAGTGCACCCGTCGCCGTACCCGTAATGATGCGAGGGAGAAGTCCGCGAAAGAATAAGGCCTTGACAACGCCCAAGTGGCAGAGTCCAAAGATGGCACCGCCTTGCAGGACCAATGTTGTCCGACCAAAGGCTTGCCTCGAGTCGTGCAGAAAGTTCAGCTTCCGCTGCGCAGATATGCTAGGTTGAGGACCTCCACTCGTCTCGACGACCGAGGCAGCATTGGAGGCTGTCTGCGCGTTGATATCCTCAATGGCCACGACCACCTGGGCAATGTACTCCTCGATCAGGTACTTGGTGCCTGCGAAGGATCGGTTATAGAGCTTGGGTGACATTATGTTGCCCAAGTTGCGGACAAGCCCGGCGCGGACGAGGTCAATAAGAGTCTGCAGATCTCTGTCCTCTCGGGCAATGTTGAGAGATTCGAGACGGCGGTGGATCAGCGTCCAGTCGTAGGAGCTGGACGTGACGTCGTTTCGCCTGAGAAATGAGGATCTCGACGTCAGTCACGGAACAGCTTCTCGGACCATCGCGGTGTCGGAGCGAGTGGTGGCAGACTCACCATAGATTCAGCTGCTTGATGTTGTCTAAGTGAAGCGCGGCATGTTCCCAGTCCTCGTAGCTTTCAGCGTTGCGCAGGGCATCGAGCCAGTCGTCGAGTACGTTTCTTGACTTCCACCAGCTACCGAATTTCTGTATTGTTACAGTCTTCCGTCAGCCGCATGCCCACATACGGTGCTCGGTACGGGAAGAAGCCACAGCGGCTTACCTACTTTGATCCAGAACAGGACTACCTCGAGGAGCAAGGACGACACTGCCCACAGGACTCCGATGAGGCCTGACGCTGCTGCCATGCTGCCGGGAGCGAAGACAGCAGACACAGTCAAAGGATCGCGATCTGAGCGACGTTGTGGGAGAAAGTCTCTGGACTAAAAGTTTGGGAGTCAAGGGTCGGTGAGCGCCATCATAGGTCTGCCGTCTTGGTCAGCTCGGAATGCCAATCTGAATTGCCGAGCCGGAGCACATAATGCTACCAAGAAGATACACAAGAAAGATACCAGCAACAGCAAGCAAGAAGCAGTTGTGTGATAACAAAATGACAGACTTGGAAGAGCTTCCTCGCTCTCTACGTGTTTGATCAAAAGTGTGCAAAAGAGAGACTGGCTGCTTCCCTAGCTCCGTCAGAGGTTGCAGCTGATATGAGCGTCGTCGCGTGACGTGACCTGCGCCGGTGCTAATAAGGTGTTGGAAGCTGGCATGTGAAAGTAAAATGCTGGTGGGGTTCAATGTTGGGGTCTGGGGTAGGTACGATACGTACATTGTCCACTGTAGCGCAATGTGTAACGGTACTCGATTTGATACCAAAGAACCAGATAACTAGAAGATGCACTCGATTTCCGGCAAGATATACAATCGTTGTAGTCATGTACGGAAGATCGTAATTGTTCTATTTTTTATCATGTGTCTGCTACACAAGGCAATCATGTAATGGTACCTGGTAAGCATTAGTGTACAGCTGTTGGACCCTGCATACGGCGTACGCCTAGCCTGCATAATTCAGAAACAACATTTCAACAACCCGTTATTGACATTAATAACGCTTGCTTAAGCTCCTTCGGCCATTATTAATATACTCTGCAAAATCTCCGGAGATCTGCCCGCATCAACTAAGAACCGGGAGAAAATAAAAGGTAGGTAGCAAAATTTTGCATTCTAGATCAGTTCTGATTTGTCAAAGCTCTGCCCATCTTCTACACAGATTGACCATGAAGGAACTTGGTGATTTTAAGGCCAGCTTGCCGAAGCCGCCAGCTTTGGTCGAGTGTAAGACAGATCCGGTGAATGCGGCCAGCGTCTTGGAAAAAATTGCTACAATGCCATGGCGATGACACCTAGGTATCCGACCGAGTATCAGAGACAGAATGCGACTGCAGCGGAAATGGAACTCTGGATGCAGCAATTGGAAGACGGAATAAGTCGGCGAAATGAGGCCCTGGTTATAGATCGATTAAAAGGGAACACAGGACAGGCTCAGTAGGGCGGCAATATAACTGAAAGAGACGTGAACAGTGCATCAACATTTGCCAGAAAGACAAATGGAAGTGATCCATTGAGAAGACACTACTATATTATTTACAACCTGATGAAACCATTTTACTGTCTCTTGAACGCCATGTCGCCAATGCATCAACCAAGTACTCGTGATCAACCATATCCTGCCGTGATACCCAATGCCATCTGCAGAGGGATCTAGCAAAGGACGTAGCATCTTCAGAGATCCCGCCAGTGAGGAGCTCGGTATTACTCTTCATCGTCGTCGTCATCATCCACAATGTGGCGCCTGCGGCTGCGAGATTGCTCGGCGGGTTCATCGTCCATGTCTCCATCCGCATCAGCGTCTTCAGCGTCGGCCGTCTTTTGTCGTTTGGATCGGGGTGCCTCTTCCTCTTCATCCTCATCGTCGAGAATATCCTCCTCATCGTCGTCCTCTACGAAGCTGCCCTCATCGTCGCTGGGTGCAATAAAGTCATCCTCATGGTCGTAATCCTCGTTGCGGCCACGTCCAGCAGGAAGATCATCATCTGAATCATATTCAGGACGACGCTTCTTGGGGCGGGATGCTCCAGGTTGGCCTCTCTTCCTTGAACCACCGAGTCCACGTCTGCCCTCGAGATCGCCAATGGACAGTCCTCCGCTTCGGTATCCTCCAGCGCGGTTGTCCAGTCTTGCTGCTGCATTGTCTCTTCTGCGCTGCGCCTTCATGCGCTCCCTCTCTGCCATCTCGGCCTCCTTGCGCTGGAGCTCGGGATCTCTGGTGGCGGTGAAGATGTTGTCCGCGCTCTTGGTCTTGCTGCGTGCTACTGCCTGCATGCGGCTTGCCAACATGGCGACCGCATCGTCCTGGACGTTGCGGTTCGGGAGGACTGTGTATTGCTCCGATACATGCCCCATGGTGACCAGCAAGTTACTAGTGAGATGGGCAGCTGCGGCGTAGTAGTGAGCATCCTGGATCTCTTGGTACGGCTTGTCGCTGGGCGGTGCGAGCATCTTCTTCTGGATCTCGTAGTGCTCGCCTCCAACCGACATTGTGATTGAACCATCGCTCCATCTGTGTATCAGGGCATTGCTCTTAAGCTTGCCAGTCTCAGGATCGCGCTGGTATCGGATAATACCCCTAGGGTTGTCGCTGCGGGCGTTCTCTTGCTCCCACTCGGCGGGCTCAAAGCCGTCGGGCTTGTACTCCTCGGCGGCGATGCGGAGGAAGTTGGGAGGTCTCAGCGATCTCAGCTGGAGGGCGTTAGCATGGTGGCGACCTTACTTCTCTGGAGCATGCGACGTACCGTGCCATCTTTGCTTCTGGGGGTTCGGTGACGATAGAGCTGAATGTTCATGACCAATCTGTTTTCCACCTCCATATCGGGTCCGTCGACATTCATATCGTCATCATCGCGGGTTTCGCGAGCATCCCTGTCGGAAGCCAGGTCGTCGTCGCTAACAGCACGCTCATGGCCGGACTGAGCATCATCACCATCATCGACATCGCCGAAGAGGTCATCGACCTCGTCACCGGCAACGTCGACAGGGTCTTCCGAGTCGGACATGGTGGGCCTCAATGCAATTGGTGTGCAGAACAAGAACGAGAAAAATCTCTGGATGGCAATTGGCGTGCGCAAATGTGCACAGGCTTTGGTGGACGCGGTCGCGGGTGCGCAAAAGCTCTGGTCAGTGACAAGGCTGTCTTGGAGCTTGGGGCTTCTCGCAAGGAATGGGACTTTGATGGGACCTTGCAAAGGCTGAATGGTACCTGGATACCTCGCTGGTTGTAGCGCGTGTGCTTGCTGTTGTCAGTCGCGCAGCCAGTCTCGCCAGTCAACAGCCTTGCAAGTTACTGCCCAGTGCCAGTACAATCGGCGGGCAAAAAGCTGGGACTGGGGGCTGGAGCTAGGTAAAATGGGTCCAATGGCAGATGGGTTTCAGGCGTTTGAGTTCTGGAATATTAGCGGCCGAGTCAGTGGGCCCCCTCAATATGCACTGGAGCTGATTCAACCGGGAATTCACCACTTGCAGGCCCGCCCGCGCTAACCTTAAGACGCTGAGGGGCAAGTGAAGGGCTCGTGAGGAGGGGGAGACTCGAATGATGCATGAAGGTGGTTGTCTCTAGAATCAGGGGGGATGAACAGAAATTTGCGTCTCTTCTGTGACATGCATGGCATGCGTCTCAGTAGTATTGAATCCTTGAGCACGCACAACAATACATAGAACATGATAGTGAAGCAGTTATCAAGAGTTCTTCCTGATTAGCACATGTTAGGAACATTAGCAACCGCTGGCTCGTGCACTCGCGGCTGGACCAAAACGGTTTAGCGGACTTTTGTCGATGCCTCCTTTCCCCTACGTAGGTCTTGACCTCGATGTTTGAGCTTTCGAGACCATCATAGGGTTTGCCAGAATAACGGATCAGTCCTCTGCCTCCCTTCAACGATCCAGTCCAACCAGACCCGACCTGCTCCTCATTGATCTCACGATCTCCATACTCGCTCATTGAGGTGGAAACAGCGCCAAACTTCCGCCCTCTCTGCCTGCAGCTGAGGATCCGATCGGATCGCCGCAACCCCCAAGACCTCGTACCGCTCTTCCTCCTTTTATTTAGCCCCTCGCGCAGCAGGCGCCTTGCCTGGTACAGACTCGGCAACCATGTCGAACCTTTTCTCGGGAATGTGAGTATCTTGATGTTTCATTAAGCCTGACCATGATCATAAGATGATTTTCCATATTGCCAAAAAGTCTTCCATCTGGTCCTTGACTCTCTGTCTCCCTCTCTCTGTATCTCTCTCTCTAGCTCGCCCTCTATCCCCCACACTGTCTCTCTTTCCCCGTCCTCACCGACTTGCCAATGAGGGAGCGAGTGAGTGCAGATGGTGCCCAAGGCTTCAAGTGAACCTCGCCACCAATCCCCTTGCGTCCTCGCCCACAGGTATGACAGCACACATCTCCCACGCAACTGGAACCGAGCACCGCCTCTGGATCTCTGCACCCTATACCAACCAAGACCTGTTAGGGGGTCGTGAGCCACTGCGTACAAGCGATCCATAGCGGGGTACTTGGTCCGATCCGAGGGGACCTGATACTGGGTGGCATCGCCATTGTAGTCCAGTCGTCCAGGTCCACAGTCACGAAAGGGGTGGGCAGCAGAAGACCTCTCTTCTTTGCCGTACAAACTTTTTCACCAGCACACACATCATCGCTTCAATCGTGCTCAACCTTTCGAGGCTGAAGACCACCTCTTTCGACACCCCCAAAGCCATAGCCTGCCCTAGCCGGTTTGGGAAAAACAGTAAATTGCTTTACTTTCATCCGGGTATGCAAGCCTGCTTCAACAGTGTGCGACTATTGGGCCACTTGAGAGGATTCAGCATTTCGTGACGCGCCGGATCGGAGCATTCTCACTGAAATGAGTCCTCGTACACGCAGGAAGCGGCTTGTTTCGCATGGTACGACGTTGTCAAGTGACTGACTGACTGCTTGGCGCCTTGCTTGCCGTGGCTGTTTGCTGTCCTGGCCCCTTCTGGTCACATGCTTGCCTGCTGCTTATAGAGAGTATAACATGAACTGACATTCAATCCGTAGCAACGCCCGTTTCAGAGGCACGGCTGCTAAAGCCCCAGGTCAAAAGAGCCCCGTGACAACGAGCAGTGGAGGACAGCCCGGCTCTCCTACTGCTCTCTCCCAAGGCAGTCAATCATCCTCAAACCTTGCGGCTCCCAAGATTCCTCCCCTTCCCAGCTCCCCATCCTTGGCCATGGACGAGACCGCCGCGGCATCACCTGGCGCCAATGGTGATGAGGTCCTGAACTCCTATCACCTCCCGCGTCCCATGCCTGTGTGGTTGAACTCTTCCTACGCCAAGCACATTGTCAAGGGAAACTTCATGACCCTCAGTGCCCGGCCCAAGACGGTCGATCCTGGTGAATGGATCGCTCATCAAGGTACGAGTCTTGACCTTTCACACGCGTCGCTTGACTAACGGACACAGTCGTCGAGCACTACCGCAACCTGTGGAATTTCGTCCGGGTCATACATGAGAAGGAAGAGGATGGCAACACCATTTGCAATGCCACCACATGTCCGAGGATGTCGGCTGGAGCGTAGGTCACGTGCCCGCTGGGATATAATCGCAAAAACTAATCCATCACAGTAATCACTCCTTTACCTGGCTCAACTTCAAGAGGGAGCCGGTTGAGCTGCCCGCCTACGAGTACATTACTCTCATGCAGCGCTGGATCTCGGGCAAGATTGACGATACCACCATCTTCTCGACAGACAACAATGGTGTCTCGTTCTCTCACAACCCCCAAATAACCACGACCCCGCTTTCCCAGCTGAGCAGCCCCGGCGATCGCGACTGGGTCGGAAAGCGAAGCGGTTTCCCAGAGAACTTCCTCGAGGTCTGCCAGACCATCTTCCGACAAATGTTCCGGGTCTATGCCCACCTGTACTGGGCTCACTTTGTCGACCCTTTCTACCATCTCAACCTGGAGAAGCAGCTCAACAGTTGCTTTTCTCACTTTGTGCTAACGGCCTGCGCTTTGGATATGCTGAAGCCTCAGGAGCTCGAGCCCATGCAACCATTGATTGATCTTTGGGCGGCCAATGGCACATTTCCTCCTGGATCCAAGGCATACGACTATGCCAACCACAAGGCCGGAGAGAGGCTGCTGCAACTGGGAAATGCCTCCTGAACAGAACTTGTTTCGATAGACGGCGGGAATTTTGATTGTCAACACTAGACCGGCCAACAAAAACAAGAAACAAAACAAGCTCGGGGGCCACTTGGGTGCATGCAATACATTGGTTGTGTTCCTGGTTGCCTGCAGGGTGTACAATTGGCTGTACACCCACTGCTTTACACCCATGAGAATGATACGCTCGAGTTTGAAATATCATGGGCTCCAGTACGTCTGTCACAGTTGCAAGAAGCAATTTCATGATATCGGGCTCATGAGGGACGACTTGCCCCTGGCATCGAAGATGGGATCGGGAAGATATGGCAATATACTCGAGAACCGGGTTTGCATAAACCAGGATGTTCATCAAGGGGATATATTAGTATCAGAGAAATGTGACCATGCTCAGTATAAGTATAATATGTCTCTCGTGATCTCGAATTGTCAGCAGTTCCAAGCCGAGTGGGTGGTGATGTCAAAGCTGGCTGCGAGGAACGAAGTCGGCCTCGATATTTGAATGGACTCGTGGCCAGGCAGCCAGTCTTGGCCTCTGCCCTAGGCTTGGTCACTGATGACAACGGAGTAGTTCCCCTATGATACTGATCTGCAAGTTTGTAAAAGCCAATATCAATAACACTCGTATTCTAAAAGCCTGAAAGATGACCTCACTACAGATGGAGCAATGTTGGTTGTTTCTGAAGATACACGAGTAAGCGAATGGAACATTCTTTTCTGTGCGGGGAACATGCAAGGAAGCCAGGGTATGAATGCAAGTAGGCTGTTACAAGTGATATGATCCGAGAGAGCAGACAGCTCCACGGATGTGCCGTTGTCGTGCTGATCCGAGACGTTGCGTTATGTTTCCGGTATATGTAGACCAGCTTTGTCCAATCCTTCGCCGTTGGCCGAAGACTTTGAAATGTTTTCGCCATAACATTACCTTTTCGTATCTGTTTTTTTTTTCCCCATCGGAAGATGAGGCATCATGGGTTCCATCGGACGACCTTCCATCCTCATCGTGCCCGGGGCCTGCAGCACGCCGGAATTCTACGAGCCCCTTGTAGCAGCCGTCAGGGAAAAAGGCTATGAGATCGAGACTGTCCACATCCCGAGCACAAACTATGAAGGCAGGACCCAGGGCGCGCCGGCGCCGAGCATGTCCGACGACGTCGCAATGGTACAGGCGCGCATCGCAGAGCTCGCGGACGCCGGGAAGGACGTGGTCCTCATGACGCACTCGTACGGCGGCACCCCGGGCACGCAGAGCGTCGAGGGGTTCGGAAAGAAGGAGAGACAATCCAGAGGGCTCAAGGGAGGCGTCGTCGGGCTGGCGTACAGATGGCGCTACCAAAAGTTATGGGCGACTCAGCTATGGGCAACCATACAGTGGAGTCGCCCATGACTTTTGGTAGCGACCTCCGTATATGTGCTCGTTGATACCGGAGCTGGGGCAGCCGGCCGGGAGCGTGCAGGCGTCGATGTCGGAGGACGAAAGGCCTCATATGGCAGTTGATGTTTGTTCCCAACGTGCCTGGATCGTCTCGGATCTTCCACTGACAGTGTTATTTCAACTCAGGACGAGGGCTGGATGTACCACACCGACATCCCCCGGCTGGCGCGGCTCTGCTTCACGAGCATGCCCCAGGACAAGGGCGAGCACTGGGCGGCCAAGCTCACCCGGCACTCGTACCCGTCCTTCACCACGCCGCTGACGTACCAGGGGTTCAAGGACGTGCCCGTGTCGTACCTCTTCTGCGAGCGCGACCTCACGGTGCCGCCCGCGATCCAGCAGGCCGGCATTGACATGGTGGAGAGGGTGACGGGCGCCCGGGTCGACGTCACGCGCGTCGACTGCGACCACGTTGCGCCGTTTAGCGATACGCCGACGTGTGTGGACTGGATTGTGGGCGTGGCGGAGCGTCTGGAGAAGGTGTAGTAGTGGTGGCAACTTGAGCATGCCGTCTTGTCTGAACCATTACTCCATAAAAATATCTCAGCATCGAACCACCTGGCTAGATGAATTATAGAAATAGCAACATATCCCGTGCGGCACGCCGATACAAATCCTCCCAAAAGACAGAAATGAGGCGATGGTCGAGTTCGTTGTCGGCCAAGACCAGACAGTAATAGAAGTTACGGTTATGGAACTCATGTAATATGGAGCCTGGGTGAGCCTCAAGGATCATATCTTACCAATGATCTTCACCTTCACTTCCCCGGCCCCTCGTTTTGGCGCTCCTGTGAGTCGGATATGATGAACCTTAACATCGTCCGGCGAAGTATCATGAACCTCCATGTTGAAGGTGCCGATAAGTTTGGCAAAAGTCAAGTACATTTCCGCGTATGCCAAACTGGACGTATATAGTTAGCTCCGGAGGACTGGTACCGATGATATGTGCAGCACGAATTGGGTGATGGTTCTTACGTGATTCCGAGACACTGCCTGGTGCCCTTCGTGAACGCAACCATGAATTCGTCGAGGTTGATACCCTCCTTTGACGCCTCCACCCAGCGATCTGGGTCAAAACGATGAGGGTCGGGAAATATTGACGGGTCCAAGTGGACGAGAACAGTAGACATGCTGACGGGAACCTGCGTCACGAATTAGTTGGTACGAATTATTTCGCCAAAATCGGAAGGTAAACTTACGCCAGGAGGTATGACATGGTCTCCATACTTTAGAGCCTTCTCAGTTGACAGTCTCGGAAGTCGTATCGCTGGGCCGTGAGAGAGTCGCAGGCTCTCTTGAATCGCTCCGCTCTGTAGGCAGCTGGTCAGTGACTTTACCTTCGTGTTCCGTTCCAGTTTTTGAGGTTTTTCGAAGAAGCTAAAGCACAAGAGCCAAAAAGAAAAACGAGCAAAACAAGGCTCACCAGATATGGCAGAGATTCGAGCTGGGAGTAGGTATATTCTCGGTTTGGCACACTTGGCAAGGTGTTCAACTCCTCCCGCAGCTTGTTCAAGATGCCCTCGTTGTTCAATATGTGAAACATGCCCACGCTGAGGGCTCTCGCCGTCGTTTCTGTGCCAGCAAAGATGATCGTCGTGCCTTCGTCTCCGAGACGGCCGAGGGTTCTCTCCTGCGCGGGCACGGTCGGATCTTCTAGTGCTTGAACAATGACAGAATTGCTCGGTGCTTTATCTCCATTGGCTTGAGAAGCACGGATATTGTCCTTGATCTCTTCCTGAGACGAGACGAGATACGAGGCGCCAGGGTGTATCAATCGCATGATGGGAATAGGCAGCCGTTTGATAGTATCGGCGACCCAAGGGAAGAATCTCGTGAAGTGGTAGAATCGGATCAGGCCAAGAATGGCATCCCGCATCTCAAATTTGAACGCTTCATTCCCCAAAAAGTCCGAGTTTTGTCCATAAAAGTACATCGTCACAATGTCCGCGGTCAAAGCAGCAAACGCGGCGTCCAAGTCCACGACCTGTCCAAGTCGCATGGTCTCCTCGAGCCGCGAGCACAACCGGCCAATGCGCTCGTAGATTGCCGGCTCGAGCCGGACGACAGCAGCCTTTGAGAAGTAGGGGCTCAAGATGGAGCGCCGCAATCGATGGACTTTATGCTGTACGGTGGCCAGACTGGCTTTGGGGACCGTGAACGCGGCCACCGCATCATGGTACTTGTCAGTGCTGCGGTGGTTTCCGGCATACACAGTGCTGTAGTAGTGGGGGTCGAGTATATGAAGCTCATTGGGATTTACTCTAACAATTGGACCTATAGCCAGAACACAGCAGCAGCGTCAGTGCTTATCCTCGGGCCCGCCGTTCTTGACACTGCCACGGAGGCAGGACCGGGGAGGTTCATGTCTTATCACGTACCGTAAGTTCGGTGCATCTTCTCCTGCTCCCACATAAACATTCCGTCTCGAATGACATCGTGATAGAACTCGTGGAAAGGGCCGACGGCTGCCAATTTGGGCCCAGGGAAATTTCGTAGAGGATGAAGATAGAGGTTATAGATGGCCTTGAGGATAATGAAGACTATGAAAACAGCTCCAATGACTGCGAAAGTCGCCCGTCCATGCAGCTCGAAAGCTGGTGTTCCTTCTACCATTGTATCTTTCGTATATTCTGGAACGTATGGATTGTCTTCAAGGAAAGATAACCGGCACAAAGAAGAGCAAGCATGTCTATCTCGCTGACAATGATTGAGAGATGTACACTAAGCAAGATGATATCCACTTCAGGTGTCGATTTATATGGGTCTGGCTTACACAGTACGGATAAGCCTGTTGCTGTAGAAGTCATCCACCATTCAAGATAAAGGATTGGTGTTCGCCAAGGCCCAAGTCGAATAGTCTCACTACGATGACAGTGAAGTGTTCTTGAGTCTTTTAATCATCATGTACCTTTCATCTCTCTACGACAATAGCATAATGGCAAATAAGCAATTTCCCATGAAGGAGTATGTTGCGGCTCTCGCCGAATTCCTCGAAACCATTGATTACCACGACGAGAATTACAGCCACGAGCAGCGCGTCAATACCTTAAGACATGTTTACTACCACACGGCCAAACACTTTGACGAACCCATCGAAAAGGCCGCACTGGAGGTCGAGCCTAAGCGGTTACAGGCCGTCATGCGGACCAGCACGCTGGTGACCGTGTATTGCTGGGCAAAATGTCCCCTTGAGGTCATGGTCGGCGTATCCAACTACTTTGTCTACATCGTCATGCTGGACGACTCTAGCAGGATACCCGCCGAGCAGATGACCACCTTTTGCAAGGATCTTATCAAGGGACGTCCGCAGAAACATCCCTTCTGGCAGCGGATGAACGCACACCTGACCAACTTCCTCGGCCTCTATGGCGGTTTCTGTGGCATGACGATTTTCCGCAGTACACTAGATTTCTTCCAGGGCTGCTGGATCGAGCAGAAAAGTTTTGGCGGCTTCCCCGGCTCTGGTTACTTCCCCGACTTCCTGCGCCGGCTGAACGGCCTGGGAGGGATTTCCAGCGCTACTCTCTTCCCAAGCTCCGAGTTCGACGAAGATCTCGTCTTTGAAGAAATCGTCACAGCGGTCGCCCAGATGGAACCGCAATTGACTCTCTGTAATGACCTGATCTCCTTTTACAAGGAATTCGACAACCTCCGTGATCAAAACAACCTGGTCAGCAACCTTGCCCGTTGCAATCAGGTGGGGTGGAAGGTTGCGTTCAGGCAGCTGGTAGATGATACGATCCTCTACTGCAAGCAGTTGGTAAATGTCTTCCGGGGCAAAGATCCCAAAATCGAGGCGATCATCCGGGCCTTTGTGCACGGGTACGTCACTTGGCATTTCTGCGATCCTCGATACCGAATGCACGAGGTCTATGCACAGGTGGGCCAAGACGAGTACGCCATCAAGTTCCGGCGATTCTACGAACGGGCAACCAGCGTCGGCCAGATCGATCACATGCTCTGGGCCGACCCTGAAGGTCTCAAGCACGACAAGACTCTGAATCATTCCTGTGGTGATCTCCTCAACAGCATACCTAACCATCCATATGAAAACCTCGGGAAAGCCGCCAATGACCAAGGGTTATCTACGCTAGTTTCCGTACATTCTATTTCGCGCTTGGAAGGGTAGTATTTCCTGAGGCGAAGCAATATCGTGATGGTTGTTTTTGCCATAGCTCTGCCTGGACGATCATGGCCTCCAAGTTCCTGGTACTCTGGCACCAACTACGTGGTGTTCTGGGGCGTCTTCACGCAGCGGCCAGCGCCGATAGCTGAGGTATAACCTAGAGGTCGATCAAGACAGCCTCCTACCTACGACGACATATGAAGGGATCGAGGACCGAGGCCACACACTTCCTTCGGTATATATGGCAGCCCATGAAAGACAATGAAGAGATTGTTTGATTTGCACTGCAAAGATTCTCGAAAGCGGACGGGGCTGGTGGCTCCTGCCGCTAATCATCGTCTTCGTGATCGGTGGCCAAATCCATGTTGATGTACCTCGGACGTTCCTTCCTGCTTCTCAAAGGTACAAACAGACCAGTCACCGCCTACCAGCGCAGACTGATAAAGTCAAGTAAAGACCTGACTTGCAACAACGAAACCCAGCTTGGTGTAGTGGTAGCATATCCAGTACCTGGACTTGGAAGGTACCACACATACGTGGATGCTCAGTCCAGGGGTGGAAGACCCGAGTTCGATCCTTGGAGCTGGGATTCATTTTTCCTTTTTGGTTTGTTTTATCTTGTTTTCTTTTTATCTCCTCTGCTCTTCGTGATTGGTGACTAATTTCACGGTGATGAATGAACCTCGGACGTTCCTTGGAGGTAGAAACAGGTCAGTCACCAACGATCAACCCAGACAACGGCCTAGGATTCGGGAGGAAGGAACGACTTGAGGTTTCACAGTTTGCATGTGCGTACGTCATGAAACCCGCTACTGGCTAGACCTGTGTTGATAGAGTAAAGTAAAGACCTGGCTTTCAACAACGAACCCCAGCTTGGTGTAGTGGGAGCACATCATTTACTGGACCATCAATGTACATACCTACCGCACATGCGCGGAGGATCTTGGTTCAGCGCTGGAAGGCCCGGGTTCGATCCCCGGAGCTGGGACTCCTTTTCTTTTTTGGTTTTCTTCCTTTTGTTTTCCCTCCGCTTATCGACGTCTTTCCAGGCCAAGAATTCCTCCATCTGAGCTTGACCATCGCAGGTATGGAGTCGGTCGATGACGTGCAATTTGCAACTGACTGTGCCCATCTTATGGCAGACTCTCTGCCCCAAGTTGGGTGGGCCGCGTCGACTAAACCACCAGCGCCGGAGTATTAGGGGTTGATCCGATATAGGCGATCCTGGATACAGTCCATGCCACGAGCTATATGATACCATTCTACGAACAGGGCGAAGAGCATGCCTGGGAAACGATCGCGAACCAAGGCTTATATGACCACGGGCCAGGAACGTGTACAACAGTGTATGCCGTTGTCACAGTATCGCACCTACGGAGGCTTGGTCACGCTATGGGTACGACAATGCTGATTAGCAGAGCTACACATTATTTTTTGGTGGTGTTGAGTTGGAAGAATTAATGTTATTTCTTTGGATTTATTTGACTGTATTCGCTTCTTCCCAAGGTGAAGAAGGCTTCTTTCTTTTCCTTATGCTCTGCATTATGCTCAAACGTTTCCCCAAAGCGTTCGAAATTGCTTGGCGCCTGTCAGGACTCAGGGACACAACCATGATCAACGCGCCCGGGCAGTAGATGGATGTAGGGTTCACTTTGATCCGATAATTTCTAAGCGGAGTTTGCTGTAATGCGTATCATAATGTCGAGGGGTAGGTATCTGGCGTGGCCATACTTGCTGGCGTTGGTCATTGGCTCGGCGATCGTGTACTGCTCGCAAGGGCCCGGAGTCAAAGTTCCCATCCCTAACAGCAGACAAGAGTTAGTCAAATGTCACAATTTCATGGAGTGGGTGTACGCACAGCTCTGCGCGGATGTAAATCTGAACGGTATCTCGGAACTTGTGGAGATCCTCCTGGTCGAGCCATAGGCTGATTGTAGAAAGAGTAGTCAAATATTGTCCTGCCTGTGGACGTGGTGCTTGGGTTCCATCTGTAAGAGGTTCTGTGAAGCTGTGAGCTTTTCTCTTGCAGATTGGCGGTGTTTGACGACAGTTGGTTCTCTGACGTGTCCAACGATTGAAGAAATAGAGGTGGTGGGGTGATTGGATGCGAGAATACCTACGACAATCAAACCGACTGGCATGAGAGTCGCCGTCTCTCGCCCAGCAACGCCGTAACCCATCGCCACTCCTGACTTGTCGGCTGGAGCAGACCGGTGCTTGCTGATCGCAATCGCAGGAAGGAAACAATCAAGATTGATGGCAGTCAGATCTTCGTGGATGCTATGCATTTGTTGGCCCAAGATTTGGCAATTGCAAGTTTCGGACAAACGGTGAACAGTGGCCCCGGCTATGAGGTTTCGCTGCCTCTTTACAGCAACAAACATTCGGTCATAGCTGCTCCGGTCATTCCGACTTAGTTCGTTCATTGCCAGTTTTGTGGCACCGGGGCATTAGCATAGTCACGAGTGGCTCATGGATGTCTTGTGCTTGTACTAGTATATACTGTTGATGATGTCGCGAAAAATGCGCTGGCTCAGGTGAGTAGCAGCGCAACGCGATGAACAAAAGATCGGGGTAATGGCGGGCGGTATTTATAGACCAAGCTCTTGATCGAGGCCTCCATGCGGAACGTATTCAATATAAAACCATTCAATATGGTGTCGCAGCCATGTCAAGCTCGAATCCAAGTGTTCTATCCTACCTAAGTTGACAGACATTTCTGGAAGGGGCTCATCGCTCCCGTCTCCCTCAAACTCGCCCTGCTCGTCCTCAACGGGGTCCCAGGAGACTGAGAGATAAGTACCAAACGGGTCTGTTCGAACCTCTGATGGGCTTTCCGGCCGGAACCTCTTTGTGCCAGAAATATCAAGAAGCGCTTCCTCCCACTGAGATAAACATCAGTATTAGAGGTCAACGCAATAAGACGGATGATAACGAAGACGCATACACCTGGATCCAAACGCGTGAGCACTTTGATATGAGACCAGTAACTGCTCTCAGTCCTGGTTGTGGGTATATACCACTCTCTCGAAGCGGCGCTGATCCTAGAGGCAACTTCGGCTTCATGGTGCTCCCGACACCTGCGGGCGCGCTCCTCATCAGTGGCTGCCGCCGGCATCGGCATGCCGACGACCTCGATGCGGTCCGGTGCCTCTCGGCCTACACTAGCGCGATGTTTCCACGTGTTTTCATGAATGACTTTCGCCACGTGGCGGAGGTGGTCGGCACTGGCAGCTTCGGGCGTCGTATCGTAGATGCACAGGGCAAATAGAGGACGAGAGTCGGATCCGTACCACGCTGCAAAGGTCTGGCTGCCGTCATGGCTAGGCGCAGCCTCGACCACCATTCGTCGTGGCTTGCCTATTCGTGCCATGGTTGGCGAGGTGGAAAGATGATGGATGAAATGTCAGTGAGCGAGGGAAAATAAATGGTGGCTTGGGGGGCTGATTCTTATTTGTATTCCCGGCTAGGCATCCGTAGCTCAAGGTGCCGAAATACCCCACAATCGATGCACATTGGTCGTTCGCGATAATCCGCATTATAGTATACACCTTGATAGGATGAATCTTCTTGCCGGCGGTGGAATATTGCATGCGATGTCCGAGAAAAGTATTAAAATCCCGAGTCCCCTGGGCAAATCGACGGATAGGTAATCCTTGCGTCCCATGTTCTACGAACCATCAAAGGCTCACTTACATCGGCATTCTGCCTCGAAATGAGGCAAGATGCCAACATTTCATCGCTTTCCACTCTTCCCACCCGAGCTCCGTCATCACGTGTGGTCCCTTGCAGCCGATCCGCGCATCGTCGAGGTCCGCGTCATGCCAGACAGCCCCGGCGAGGTTAATCGACTGATTTCGTGGACACCCACCCCAGCAGTCGTCCAGGCCTGCCGAGAGGCCCGATACTACGGTCCGTACAAGAAGGCCTTTACCGAGCTGTGTCCGCCCAAAGTCGTGTCTTCGGAAGCATTAAGAATCAACAGTCCCTACGTAATAGTTACCGCCGAAAGGCCCCGGCGCCATTACGTATGGCTCAATTTCGACCTCGACATCATCTCGATCGGGCTGAACCCGATCAAGCCTTTCAGCCCCGTCGCCTCGGCCGTCCAGCACCTCATGTTCGAGTCTCGACGTTGGCCAGCGTGGACTCCATCTTCCTCGGCTGAGGACATACAGGAGCTCTTGAGATGGGCAAATACAAAGGAAATCTTCGTCCATGAGCGTTACGAAAGGCTTTACGGGCTCGGCGCGCCACCTAATTTCGCCTGGACCTGCGACCAGGAAAACTTTTGGATCTGTGCAAGCAACATTATGTACAGGGGCTCGATCATGTGTCCGACGCTTGGTTGGTGCTGTTGCGAAGTCGATCATAGAGAGAGGCTTGTCGGAGAAACGACGTCGCCGTGGGTCCGCCTTGTTCGGCAATGCTTGTACATTGCGATACCAGAAATGGCACAAGTATTTTGCAAACCTATGGCCGGTGAAGCAACCTTCGTTACTTGAAGTATAGAATGTCATAAAGAATGGCTGGGATATTCGCATCGCCGCCGGGTGCTTTCGTCTGCCAAGATATCGCAGATGCCTTGTGTTGCCGTCTGCCAGCGATGCCACCTACTCTCGAAGATGCACACTCCGTATTTGAGCATAATGTCGAGCTTAATTTCTGCGACCGAAATGTCAAGTACGCCTCCGTCGCCTTTCTCTTTGGGGTTGCGCCAACTATCCAGGACATTTTCAAGATCCAACTCAGCTATAACAGGATGGTAGTATACTGGCCTCTATTGAGGAATATATTCTTCTAACAGTCTATCTATACATTATATCGGGTACTGCACTTTTTCCGAACCTATTCGAAACATTGCCTGGCGAGCGGCGATTGACATACGGCGACATCAAAAGCCAGCGCAAGGTCTGCCAGGACTTTCGGAACAAACTTCATCGAACAGCCACGCGACAACCCATGAGGTTCCCCTTTATTACTATACACAGCTGTCCATACGCAAGCGACATGCTACAAGAACCCGATGATCATGGACTTCTAATCGCCACGCTTATTCGGGGAAAGAGGTGCCCCTCCTAGAGAATCGATCGATCTGGAGAAGTGTAATGGTCTCCCTCCTCATCTGAAGCGAATAGTTAGTAACTTAGTCAAGGCAGACTGAGATGATCACCAGGTCAATTACATTATCCCATATGTACTGCGCCTCGAGGTCATTCACGACGCCTGGTGTAAGCCGCCGATGATAAATTTCATTTGACAAAGGTTCTTGGATGGGTGCCTCGCGCGCTGGAAATTCTTAGCCAATGTAAAGATGGAAAGGGCATTGTAATGCAGAAGTGGATGCATACTCGTGGAAATCCGTTGTCTGATGCATCTGAAGACACATGCAGCGATTGGAAGTACCCCGATGCTCAATGCAGACAGCCCGATGATGGCCTCGTTTGAAAGTGGCATGGTCTAAAAAATATTGCTGCCAGCTCGCTTGCACCAAGACACCAGACCAAGTTCCTGAGCGGGTGGCAAAAATGGGCCTGGAATCAACTTAGAAATGAAATTGGGTGAATGTCATTGTGAAGGGTCTACGATGGACTTCAAGATGTTAAATACACGTATATGTCGTGGCTTGTCAGATGCTGGCATTCAGATTTTGGCATCCAGATTCTGGCATCCAGATTTTGGCATCCAGATTCTGGCATCCAGATTTTGGCATCCAGATTTTGGCACATGGGTCTTCGGTAGACAGGTTCATTCCGGAGCCCCTGCAAGATATACTGCAGCCGGTACAAAGGCCGCGGGGCAACGTGGTTGACTGGTCATATCCCCCATGTTCAAGAATCTGCAGGCTGTAGCTTCTAACGATGATAGTATGCCGAGTATGCCTAAAAGCTGGCCGTGGCGTAGGGGGTGGGTGTCACCGCGCGACCACGACGCAATGCAGAGGCACGCCCATCACTTTCGGGTGCCGATCTGATTTGCTAGATTCTGGACACACCCTTGACAGAAAATGGCATTTGCTTTTTCACGGAGGAGTGAGAGGACTGCGCCCCATGCAGGACTCTCGGGCAGCCTTGCGCAATGATGAAGAGGGGGTCAGTGAGGGGGAGAAATGAAAAGAGATAACATCGAGAGTGTCGCAGAGTCTGTGTCCCAGAGTCTCAGATTCTGTAAAGACTTTGTCTCCTCCAAATGCTGAGTCTCGTTACTGTCCCTCCGTGCAGCAAACCAGACTCCAAAAACTCTCAATATGGCCTCTGAAGACGTCTGGCAACGGAATGCTCCATTATTTCGTCGCTTGTTTCTTGAAGAATCCAAGACGTTGGAGGAAGTCAAACGGACAGCCGAAGAGTCATATGGCTTCCCAGGACATAGGCATGTTAAATTATCTTCAAGATGTTGTATCTGATCAGACTCTGACATTTCTTTGATAGCTTGTCCACCTATGAGACAAAACTTCGTGATCAGTTGGGACTGAGAAAGAACTTGACCCCTGAAGGATGGGTGGCCATCGGCCAGCGTATCAAGCCCACTCACAATCGCAATTGGGAAGTGTATATCTTTGGCAGGGTTGTTCCGAAGAGTAGGGTCATGAGGCAAATTGGCAGATATACTAAGCGTGGATCACATCCAGGTAAGTCTTCACATTCAATTGGTTAGCAGGTATGACGGTGATACTGAGCCACTCACTAGCAGACCTACCCATACCGCCTGGAGTAGAGATTAGATGGCAAGATTCATTACCCGCCCATCTGACGAGCATAACGATGGGAGGTCTGCTTCCTCAACAGCCAAATTCGCCAGTACACTCTGGGTCGAATGCACAAAGACCAAGAAATGAGTATTTCGAAGCTGTTGATACCGAGCTTATGATTTCACAACAAAGCCCGATCGGCGATCTTTTTACGAAGGAAATCATGTCTTCGACCATCAATCCGACCGTGGAAATCGCTTTGGCTGCAAGGAACGCCATTTCGGGTGATTTCAGTGCAGCCATACTTGATCCTCGCCTGGAAGACTTATGGCATCCCATGTTGAATGAACTCCCCATTCGAGCCCTCAATCGTAGATTGCGTCAATTCGGTGAGCAGTTCAGTTTCCAATACGTTATTCAGGGAGATCTAATTTGTCGATGTTAGTCTTCGATAAGCCGACGTCATCATTCAATGGCAGCATGATACCAAGTTCGCAGAACACACATGCACGGGCTGCTCCTGGCGCGTGGTTGAACAGCCCTTTGATCGAGATAGGTGTGACTGGAGTCACGAGTTGTCTTGAAGTAGCCACTCCAATTGCGCCAACCCAGCGGGGACTAGACGACGTGGGCCACGTACTTGGGCAGCCCCCCAAAAGCACAATCACCGCAAACCTTGATGCTTTCCGAATACTGGAATTGATGGTGTATTATCTGTCGAACAGGCTTGAGGGCTTCAAAGAGATAAGAGAAACGATACTTTTTTTCGTGGAACAAGTCCCACAGAGTCTCGTGGTCGAGTTTCTCCAGGCGGGATCCCCTGCGATCGAGGCATGCTGGATGCCATTGGCAGAGTGGTCGTTCGAACTTCACCAAAAACAGCTTTTTGAGCAAATCATGCAAGTCTCGCTGCGTTGTGCCGAATGGGTCAAGCTTCATGGAGCACGTTGTCTCATTTTTGCAGCATATTTCGATTGTGGCCGCATTGTCCGCGATATCATTGCGTGTGGCGTATCGCCAAATGAGCCGGTTAAATTCGAGATAAATCTGGACCACAAAGACGCCCAGACTCCGAGCTTCTCTGCCCTATCGGCTGTCGAATGGTTCAGACCTCAGCACACCTATCGATCCTTTTGCGTGGAAACCTCACCACTTCTGGAAGCTGCGGCTAGGAACAACAAAAGCACACTTGGGGTACTGAAGGATACTGAAGTCGATTGCCAAGTTCGTTCGGGTGGCTTGACAGCAGCCGGTCACGCTCTTATTGCCCATAGGCGTGGAGCTATGGATATAGACGGACTTTTTGACACACTGACTGCTCTGATAGACATGGGAGAAATTGTCGATGCTCCTTTATGGCAGGAGTGGTGCATTGAGCCACAGCGCACTATGGATCAACCTACGGCGAATCCTCTCTGGTCAGAAGAGACCCTGCTGGATTCCATATACATCGAACATGGAGACGGTTCATTCTTTCAACACTTCCAAAAGCAAAGTCTAATACCAGATGGTGTCCTCACTGTATCGGGAATACTGCGATCCGCTTCAGGTGGTCGAGGTAACCTACAGCGTTACATGACCACCAGCCATTATCCAAAGGGCCTTCCCCGACAGCGCATCGAAGAAATCGCTCTCGTCAGAAGCCTTGCATTTCCGGTGGCCTTCGAGTCATTGATGGGGAGTGGGTTCTCCTTGGATTTCAAGACATTACTAGAACGAGATAATGTGGGAATCAGCGGCAGCATCAGTCTGCCATCAGAGTACGACTGTGAAGCTATCGGCTATCTTCTTTTCGGATTGTGCAAATTCCCGGATACTGTCGCACGATACATCATTGATTGGATTTCCGAAGACCGAGTAGACGAGGCCTTTAAACTTTTGGGCGAAGTCGAGGGATGGTCCGAATTTCCGATACAGAAGCTTGCTCCGAGTCAAATAAGACGATTGGGCCCCAGACTACTCGAGAGGTGTAAGGGGAATTACTCGGCAGTCAAGATGTGCCTAGAAGCTGGAATCAGCCACCAAGAGATTGATCTTCTGGATCTCGCGAAGGACAAACATTTTGAATCGATCGATACCGATGTCTTGGAATTGCTCTATGATCACGGCGCCCGACCTGTCTTCTCGCTGCAATACTTGCAGAGCATGAGTGGTCGAGAGGAATACGACATTGAAAGGCTCAAATGGCTAGTGACACATGGACTCATCCTTGAGGGATTGTCCATTTACGACATCATTGTCCTCTTCAATGTCAATAGTGTTCCTTGGACCGAATTACACGATTTGGGGCAATGGTTTGCTACTCGTGGGCATTGTTTATATACATGGCCACCTGTGACATCACTGGTACGACCGTATTTGGGATTTAAGAATTCCATATCTCTGTCGCTTCTGATCTATCTCGGTGGCAGTGTCGATCTAATTTCACAACTCCTGGAAGGGAAAGATCTCGATATCAATGAGGGCCGACCTGCCGCCTACGAGCCCAGCCAACCTGCCGCCTACGAGCCCAGCCAACCTGCCAAGCGTGATTGGAAACACGACTCAGCGCTGGAGGCCGCGGTTTGGAAATGCGATATTTCCATGATAAGAGCACTACTTTGCCAAGGAGCCGATATCAACGCATGCAATGCTCGTGGTTCTGGAACTGTGCTGGAAACCTCTGTTGCATCTTATGTTCGAGCATCTCAGTCTAAGGACAGAGCTGTGTGGAAAGAAATCATCACATACTTGCTCCAGAGGGGTGCTGATCCCAACGCAAGACTTGAAGACAGTACTGGAAAAACAGTATCTTCATCATTTGCACTTGAACTTGCAGTGAGGAGCCCTCAACCGAATCTACAATTGATCCAGTTGCTCCTAGACAATGGAGCACATCCTGGCCAGTCACCGGGTCAGAGCCACTCATCCCTGATAAGATCCATATTCTTGGCCAAAAAGGTTGATTCGAAGCTGAAGCGGGAAATCTTTGAGCTACTCATCGCTCATGGTGCTCCATACCAAAGCTCCGAAGAACTCTTCTGTGCCTGTACTCTCAGCGATATCGAACTCGTTCAGTTCCACCTTCAAAAAGGAGCAGACCCGAATGGTATCTTCCAGGAACCTGTCTTGAAACCATGGCCACAACATGGATACCCTAGGAAAGTTCGTCCACTGGAGGCAAGTGCAAAAAATGGGAATATTCCTATAGCTCTGATATTGTTGGCAGCAGGTGCAACGATGTCAGACGGAGACGACTCGTTGACAATTGCTTCCGAGAATGGACGTCTGGACATGGTCGCATTGCTGCTACTGCATGAGAAACGCCTTGATGAAGTGGGAAAGGCTTTGGAAAAAGCCGTGAAACGTCGATATTATTCGATCATTCGGCTTCTGAAACAGCGTTTGGCTACGTGGACGAGTGAGCCTTGAATGTTCTCATCGTACGGTGTCTATTTCGAGCAAAGACGGATTCTGCTTGTCTGTGAGGTTCAGAGCCCAAGATCTCTACATTCTTTCAGCCCGCAAAGCTGCTTCCCGTTTTCATCAAAGTTCTCTTCTCTCAACCAAATCTCAAAGCCTTTCCGCACGGCTGGCCACTTATCAGCTGTGATACAGTACCAAGCCGTGTCTCTCCATTTGCCCTTGATGATCATATGTTTTCTTGGCCAGATCAGCCGCACTGGAAAAGTCGCGAAGGAAAGAAAATAAACCGCCGCGGAGAGAAAACTTACCGGAAAACTCCTTCGTGGACAAAACCTAGACGAACTGCAGCCGCCAGGCTGGATTTATTCAGGTTGTCGGCTTCCCACTCCACCTGGTGACAACCAAGGTCCTCGAATGCGTGCTTAGTCATCAAATAGAAGGCTTCAGTGGCAGCTCTGGTCCGCTTCAGCTTGTATCCCAGGATGATATATCCTATTTCAATTCTCCGATGCTCACGGACTATGGAAAGGTAGGAGGCGACGTCGGCCGGATCGGAAGAGGCGGAGGCGTCTGGGCTAGATGCGATAGCAAAGTACAGAGGGTCTTAAGATTCGCTCCACTGCTGTACCGTCTCTTTGCAGTGCTCCGGGCTCGAAAATCCGGAGGAGAATATACATGTCCAGCTGGCGTCGTTGTGCTCGTCACCTAGATGCTGGAACAGTGATTCCGAATGACGTGGCTGTTTAACTTATGGCAGTAATTATCATATGTATCACTGCCTCCGATAAATTTTCGCAACTTTTCTTTGTAGCCCGGTGTAAGTCTTAGTGTCAATTGCGTAGTATTGTCACTTGCTCACCAAACACTGTCAGTAGAGGGGCGAGATCACTGAACAGGTTGTTTGAGAATTCATCTCCCGCGAACTCCTCAGATCTAATTGGTGCCGTAATCTTAGCCATAGCTGGAGGTTAATTCACTCCAACAGAGTCGAGGTATCTGATGAGACGTCACTATCTTGGCTGACACTATTCTTTGTGAAGAGCAAGTCAGTAAGACTTGAGCATCGTTGACATCCATAACGGGAGAAAGCTTGGCTGAGGCCTGATTTTATCAATTGAGACGTCGGTGTGCAGCGTGCCAATGCGGCCGACCCAGTCGTTCTGCAGCAGCTGAGACGGCTCCAAGACTGACGACAGTCCCAACAAGGGCAATGGGTAAAGACTTAAGTTTTCTCCCTAATCTGTACTCTTGAAAATGATAAGCGACGAGGCGCAGCATGTAGCATATTCGAGTTCTGTTCATGTCGTAGACACGGTTACCGCTAGCACATGCAGGGCGTTGAAATTGGATGGCTGTGCAGCCACACATATGCACTCTTCCCAACGTGGCTTCGCAGAAAGATGAATCGTCGTCCAAGGTCGATTTGCTTCTGTGAATATGATCTAATTCAGTTTTATTCCATCAATACTGATCTATCTCGGACCATCCACTTTGAACTGCGCCTCTTGGGCAATAATTATCGTACTGCTGGTAACAAGAGTAAAGCAGAAAGGCAAGGAGTAGTGTTGGGTAAGCGGGTGTCTTCGCAACTAAGCACAGAGAAGACATCGAGCAGGCAAGGAGTGTCGCTTTGCAGGTAATGACAACACATAGAATCGAGGCTATGCCACAGACTATGAACAGTCCGCCAGCCACGCAGGGCGATCCAGATTGCCTTATGCGCCTTGATCAATTTTCCAGAATATGCCGCCAAGATTTCCTTTCCCCATGATTCGAGAGCCGCAGCTTGATTGGACGCTGAAGGGCTTTGGCTGTGTGCTGCATCACAACCGGAAAAAGGCATAAGGCTGTGCGGGGTATCAGGCTCTGAAATATCAAGCTCTGGAATATCATCACAAAGGCCTGGCATTCTTCCACGCGATACTTTGGATTTAATTGTTGCTTACTGGAAGACCGCTGCCCTCGACCAAGTCAAGATGGCGGAAGCAGTCGCTACGTTGGCCCTGGCCTCGTCGATATTGCAGGTCATTGACTTTGGTACAAAGGTCGCAACGACCGCTGTGCAAATATACCAAGCATCCAAGCGCAGTGCTGAGAGCTCCAGTGAGGTATCGCAGCTACAAGATGTCTACACAAAGCTGTCGTCTACATTGGAGACACTCCAGAGAGACAATTCTGCGGCGACAAAGGATGGTGAAACTGACGACATGCAAGAACTAGCCAAAAGCTGTGCTTTGCTTGCGAAAGAACTTCTGGACATTCTTCACAATACCGGGCTCGGGGAAGTACGAAGGAAGCGGCACGCGGTACAGGTAGCAGTCAAGCTGGCTCGAAAACAAGATGAGATCAGCTCTCTTCAGGCAAGAATAGGCGAATTCAGGGCTCAGCTTACGATGTGTCTGATGGTCTCTATGCGGTAAGTCGCACTATCTGCTGAGTGTCAAAGTTTGCATCGCTAAATAATGATTCAGCCAATTTGCTCGTCAGTCGGTGTCTAAGCAAGACGAGATACTCAAGAAGCTTGGTGGCCTTCGAGAAGGTCCGTTTGGATCATCAGTCTTAGAATATGTTACATCCGGGCTGGATACATCATCACAAGAACAGGAAAGGCAACATCTCGAAAAGGGTATTGTCGAAGCGATTCGAAACCAGAAGCGTGTTCATCACGGCTCTAAATCTCCGTCCAAAATCGAAATTACCCAAGAGGTGCGCGAGCAATCCATTCGCCTCCTATTGTCAAGTCTTGAATATCCTGGAATGCAAGATCGAGAAGACAGAATTGCAGATCCTCATGAAAGCACATTCAAATGGATATTTGAGAAGAGTAGCGATGAGAAGTGGATGAGCCTCAGAGAGTGGCTGGAATCCGATGACAAGCTATATTGGGTCACTGGGATTCCAGCTTCGGGGAAAAGCACCGTCATGAGATACATAAGTCGGTTGGTCCCCCAGGATGACGAGGAATCCCCGAGGTCTCGATCTTACAGATTTCTCCGACACGGAGCGGGCACTAAAAGGCTTCTGATTGCGACATTCTACTTCTGGAACTCTGGGCTTCAGATGCAGACTACTCAAAGAGGTCTCTTGATGACTCTTCTGAGGCAGATACTGGAGGAGATACCTGACCTTCTACCTTTGGCTTCGCCGACCAGGTGGGAAAACCTATGTTTGTTCGGGCGCGTTCCCAATTGGGGGGACACTGAATTGCGACAACTTTTGCTTCTCTGTGTCAAGAATCTTGAGCACTTCAATGCGACTGTCGCTTTCTTTGTGGACGGATTAGATGAGTCCCAGGGCGATCCGAACGAGCTGATATCCATGTTCCAAGAGATGCGCAGTTTGCCGCACAACAAACTCTGTGTGGCAAGCCGACCATGGAACGAGTTTAAAGATGCATTCGGCAAGCAACCTTCTCTCATGGTCGAACAACTGACACGCGATGACATCAAAAATTTCGTCGCGGCGAGATTTGAGAGCGATCCTAGGCTCACCCAGCTGCGGTCACCGGAATTGGATCAACTCATTGAGGACATTGTCACCAAGGCATCTGGGGTCTTCCTCTGGGTGTCCCTCGTTGTCTCCTCCTTGATCACGGGCATGGGCAACGGCGATCGAATCACAGATCTGCGAAAAAGATTCGACCTTCTCCCACCAGATTTGTCCAAGCTCTACCGAAAGATGATACAGAGTCTCGATCCATTCTACCTCGAGCATGCCGCCCAGCTCTTTGCCCTCGTCGGCGCGAGCAGAGAGCCAATGAACCTTCTTCTTGCCTCTTTTGTCGATGAAGAGGATTCGCAGTTTGCGCTGCGAATGGCGTTTAAAACTATGTCGGATCAGGAAATTGACATCCGTATGGACGCAATGCGCCGTCGCATCAACAGCCGATCCAGAGGACTGCTTGAAGTCAAAGGCGGGACGTCAACACCACAAGGTCTCAGCTATGATGCTCTTTCCCATAAGGAGGTCACCGTACAATATCTCCATCGCACCGTGAAAGATTTTGTTGAGAGTCCCGATGTTCAACAGACTTTACAAGGTGCTTTGAAAGCACCTTTCGATCCCCATCTCAGATTATTGGCTGGCAAGCTGGCCTACTTGAAAAGCCTGGGCACCAGTATTCTTCCTCAAACCCCATCGGCCCTCGACTCTCCTGTGGACGTTTATGTCATAGATTGCTTCTCCAATGCTTGTGTGGTCCAAGCACAAAGCACTGTTATCATGATACAGTTACTCGACAGTCTTGACGAGGTGTGTGCCTCAATCACCCCAAAACCCCTTTTGCACTATTATCCCAGGGAAAATGAATTCGGTGGTACATTCTTGTCTTTAGCGGCGGCTTGCAGCATTGTGGATTACGTTCGAGCCAAAGCGACGGCACCATGCTTGATACAGCGAACCGACCAAATCCAGTGGCCATTGCTCTTGGACGCTATGTTTCGGCGGGATCTCGATGGGCTTTTCAGCGCCTATGCCAACTCAAATCCCACATTTTTTACGTGGGAAAAATACAAGGCAACGATCGAGGTTCTCCTTGAGAAGGGAGCCGATCCGAAGTACAAGATCATTGATAAAAATCAGTTTTTCTTCCGTGAAATTCCGCCGAGCCCCCTAGTCAAGGCGGCCATACTATACATGGCTAATGGACACGAGTTGGATTTGATTGCAGTTCAGTTACTCTCAAGAGGCAACACATATGATTCTTCGACTCTCGATAGTATCATCTTGGGTTATTTCGACTTTCAGAAAATCATATATCCCAGGGATGGACGACTTAGAGACTTTTTGGCCCGACGTGCCATGAGGAAGGTCATTGGAAAAGCATTGGGGGACACAGCTAAAGGCAACCCGCCAGATTTCGAGGAGATTCGGCGAGAACTGATTTCAAGACACAAGTTGCTGCTTGATTGGAGAAGCCTGTCGGAAGAGGACTCTCGTACGTCGCCCCGAATCTCAGTCGGACAGACCTCCCATCGGTCCAATTGAACCAATCACATTGTCGTCAGCTTGGGACAGCATGGGACTCCTGAACATACGACAGCCTCGAAATGCGCTTCACAAGGTCATGTCAATTATCGCAAATTGTGCTAGATTTAGATCCACCAGCCTCAGTCAGGTAGTCGAATTTGCTCAGTGCAGACCCTGCGACAGAACAAGGCGTACTGGCAACAAAAAGATTCTTGCTAGTCATGAAATGGAACACCATGCATGTGCAATCTACGATGGGATCAAATTACTGGCGTACGTCAACCAGAGCTAACAGGGGGAATGATAGCAACTTCGTCCCCTTCCTTGATCACAAGCTGGCTTGGATCTTCGGGGTTCTCAGGCATGTCGACATAGTTCAGGTTGACAGTCACGAGGGAAGAATCCAGGATCTTGGCCGTGATGCCGACGTGTCGCGATTCCAGTGTTTCAAAAAGTTTACTGATGGGCAATGGCGCTGGGATTGACTCGAATTCCTTGGCTGTGAAGGAGCCGGCACTGGCAAAGTAGAGGACGTTGAAATGCCCCGACGGAGGCTTGGCGACCATGTCAGGCGAAGCATGCAATGAGAAACCTATCAATCGAATGTTAGCTCGTTGCTTCGTCAAAGAAGTGTAGAGAAAATCGAGTGATGGGATGTTGCGTCAGAGATCTTGGTGATAATTTGATACATCATTGATGTCAGGTAATACATGCTTTTAATTACATCACAGCAACAGAGGTGTAAGGGAGTATGAGATGTTGTGGTGACTTACCAAAATGTGGTCGAGATTTGAGTTGTTGAAGGAATGAAAGTTGGAAAAAAAAATTCTCCAAGGGAAATGTCCTAGTTATAGATCAATCAAGTCAGGTGACTTATCCGTGTACCTGGGTGGGCGCCGAAAAGCATATCGAGACCCATAGCAAAACACGCCCCAATGAAGTCGCGATTGTTGATTGTTGAACGATTGGTCATGAAAACGGACGTCTGTTCCTGGAGATTGCCATGTACACTCGAATCATCACCGAGCACGCGAGCGGGCTGGCTGGGGGGTGTGAAACTTTCTGGCATTAAAATAGCAGAATTTCCCAAAGGGCCCAGTGACTCCTCTAACACAAGAGAAATCCGAATGCGCAGCACGATGGCCCTTCTGCCATGATGTTGTGGCAGTATTTTCCGAAGCCCGTGTTTGACCAGTTTTGCCTTATCGTGCCATGTCTCCAACGCCGCTCGTCGCCGTCGTCATACGTCTCCTCCAACACCACGTTTCCACGCTTATCGGAGTCTTCTGGCCTCACGCTCGGACTCGAGCAGGCACAGGATGTCGTCCTCACGGACTGCGCGCAAAAGTTAGCAATACGTTCCTCGTGTTCTCGCTCTCGCTTCCCCGAGCACCACGCTCAGCTCCTTGATTGATCGTCGCGGGCTCGGGGAACTCGTGGGAGAATTTCGTTGGGCATTCGTACCGGGTCCCTTGACGTTTCGGATGATGCTACGGGTCTGGTCGTCCATGAACTCGACGCGAACCTGGGTGACACCACCACGGGAACCTAGGAATCCTTCGTCAGCGACTGTGTCCTCTTTTTTTCCAATTTTTTCCGTATTGCGCCCGTAGTCCTCCAAATTTTCATCGTGCGTCGGGGGTTTTCGTACCAGTTCGGCCCAGGACACGGGTGACCTTGACAAGCTTGACGGGCTGCTTAGCGGAATCCATCTTGGAGATTGAGATGTGTTGGTCGAAGATGAATCTCGAAGAGGTTGATTGTGTATGAAGAGGGCTGGATCTGCGCGAGGGACTCGTCAAGGTGAGGATGGAGTGATCGCGAATTGTCAAGTGGGTTTAGACCAGGCAAATTGCAGCCGGGGAATTTTTGGCATTCACCAGAATTTCGTGCGAAAAAAAAGTGCCCCGCCAATGGTAGCTCAAGAGGGCGGCGCCAGGTGGCAGGCAACTGCGGGTCCGCCTTATATTCCCCCCCCCCGGACGCACTAGTGTACGCCGACAGCGTGCGCTTCTCAGCGCCATTCTTCTTATGCATGCGGCATCCCTAGATCTTGAACATTTCTTTGGAGACCAGAAGAATCATTGTGATTATCATTTCTGCTATGGCATCCCATGGTTGGGACTCTGAGCCTGAGTGCCAATTCCAAATGGTTCGCAAATCAATGCTCCAGGACTCGTCTGTTAAGATGGGTAACTCAACACCAGACTGAGCTTTGCCCTTACTCTAGGTATCCTGACATACCCTCTCCTAAAGGTTCTGATTTAAGAATGCCTCCCAATTTCATGGTTCACAGTAATCCCAACTCCAGCAAATCTGTACAGTATCACACTCTCATCTCGTGCCTCCCTCCATCAGCCTCATGCAAATTACCCTCCATCTCGTGGTACATTGTATGCGCCGGCGCATTCAACTCGCTCGGCTCCTTGTAGCCCCCCATCTCACTCGGCCCCGGACTCTTTTGCGGAACCACCGGAGAAGGCCCCGGCGCGGGATGGTAGGTTGTATCTTCGAGCTCCGTCCTCGGCTTCTGCTTCTGCGACCGCCTGCGGAACAAGAAGAACACGAAGCCAAGCAGCGCCAGTCCGCCCACGGCAGCTCCCACGCCGATGCCCGCCTTGGCTCCGGTGGACAGGCTGGCGTCCTGTGAATCGTCCGAGCCGCTCCCCGTGGAGGTCGCGGTCGGTAGTGCCGACGCCGAGCTCGGCACTGCCGTCCCGTCGTCTGTTGCCGAGGCCCCGGGCGATATAGTCGTGGTGATGTACAGGTCCGTGGTCGCGTACCGGACTCGGATCGAATGCGCGTTCATGCCGTTCATCTCGCTGGTCTTGAGCACTAAGCTCTGGTCCGGCCCCTCGACGTCCGTCACTGTTACCGTGAAGTTGGCCGATGCATGACTGGAACATGAAAAGTATCCGCCGTCGCAGAAGTAACCACTACACGAAAGTGTACTGTCAGTGATGTGATTCTTCGGCTCGCCTTTTCCACCTCCCTTTCGCTTTAACGATGTCGAGGAGCAGGCAAATATTACGTACTTGGGACAGCAGTCCATGATCACCTCGCCTTCTATACTGATGCTCTTGGGCGTGCATGCACTATGATAGCCCTCCGGGCAAACAGCCGGCGACAGCGACGATCCTCGTGCCACGGGAAAACATGCCGTATCGTATGGATTTCCGAGAATGGGACCTGGCTGATAATCGCCCGGCGGCGTCGTGATCCAGATCTGCGTCAAGCACGACGTTGGTATCTCCAGGGACGTCAACATGGCTGCGGACTGCAGGCTCTCGCGCGCGCACGACTTGGTCAAGCCCGTGCGAAGCGATTGATCTCGTGAGGTCGACGGGGGTGCGCAGCCGATTGACAGAAGAATCAAAATGCAGCAGAAGAGCCATGACGGAAGAGTTCACACCACGAGACACCCTGCGATCAAGGACTTCAGGAGCCGACTGCGGTAAGGATTCTCAGCGAACAGCATTTCGTGAAACCCACGCGATAGTCCCTTGGCGCTCCTCTTTATTGCCGTCTTGAGTTGCCAATTGCATGTGCTGCTTATTATATGCCGCTGTGCCTCGCACAAGCTGATCCTTTGGCTGGGATTACGAGAAGGACTAGTCGTACAAATCATCACAGCTTCGTCTGCCGAGACATTTGTCGCGCCAATCGGACGAGCCAGATCCTAGACAGTGCGGCATTCATATATGCATGGATCTTTGCGGTCAGCCCATGAGATATTACTGCTCGGCAGCACGGCAACTGAGCAAAACTGCTTTTTACTGTTCAACCCCCAAATAATGATGCGCCTAGCCGCTCAGGTTCAAGCCAGGACGGAAATATTCTTCGATTTCAAGGGGGTATCAGAGACATTGGAATTTCAACAGTACAACATGCAGACTGAGCCTTAAGACAGCTTGCTTATCTTCGCCTCCAACTCCTTGACCCATCCATCAATGACTTCCATATTGGCATTCATCGAAGTGTCGCTTGCTTTCATGGCGCCCTCGATCTTGTCGAGACCTTCTCTCCACTGAATGATATCGGCAGCCATCTCGCTCTGGTTCTGTTCAATTCGTTCCAGAGTTTCACTCGCAGTTGCGGCATTCGAGTGTATGGCTTTGAGGGAACGCAGGCGATCAAGAAGAGGCGGCAAAAGGGGGGTCAAGCTCTCGATAGTTGGCAAAGTTCCATAGAGCGCGTTGATCTTGGCCGTCTGCTCATCTGCGGGCTCAGATGTTTGAACCCCCGACGCTTCAAGGGACTCCTGGGCAGCCTTGGCGGCCTTTCTCGACTTTTCGAGTTGTTCGGCCTCTTTTGTAAGCTCTCGTACTCGTCGGCTGACAGTATCGAGAGAAGCTGTAGATGCCTCTGATAGAACAGTGAGTTGTTTCTGTAGATGATCCAATGTGGGAACTACTGCGCGAGGGAGGCCATCTCCGTCAAAGCCCGGCATGGAAGCAGCAGTGACCCCAATTGCAGTCTCGAGCTGGACAAGTCGGCGGTCGAAATCGGCCGTTTTGGCGAGGGTGTGGCTCTGCTCGTAATCGGGTGCATATGTCACCGTGTACGTAGCACCATCTACCACAGCTGGCGCCTCGTGCGACTCCTTGCTCTCGGGGGTGGGTGCTGGCGATTTGACCTTTCTCAACCCGCTTGCTGGGATGGTCATCTCGTCTAACGCCGTGCTCAACGACGTCAAGTCCTCGTTCTGTGGCGCGGCATCCGCGGAAGCCTTTTGTCTGTTGTACTCGTCTTTGGCCTCCTCGATTTCGCGTCGCAGGCGAGCAATCTTCCTCTCCAGATTTTCGGCATCATCCTCCTCGTCGCCGCTCAAATCTCCAAGCTCCAATGTGCCATTCTCGAGTATTCGCTGTCTGCGACTGGTGGCTTTGTAGGATTTCCGCTTCCCGTCCAGGCGGTCCGAGAAGTTTACATCGCGGGCATCAACTTGGGCTGGGAGAAACCGATTCCGCGCCTCGTCTATCCTAAGCTTCGAGCGCGATATGCCAGGCGTGCCATCGTCTTCCTCATCGTCGAAATCGTATTCGGACTGCGATGGGCCTAGTGTGGTCTTTGCGAGTCAATGGTCGCTCCATACTCTGTATCATGAGGCAGCTTACTGGTGCAGTCGAGTTGTCATCTGTAAGGTCAGGCGTCTCGTAGATATCCGGCGCAGTGTCCTGGGTTTTGTTAGTCATTCCAGCGCTGTTTAAATCCAGGGGTAGCTAGGGCGGCCACAAGTAAACACGAACCAGATCAGGGAGTTGAGAATACTTGCGATTCAGAGCCATTGTCCAGGTTTGTCTCTATCTGACGGTTCTTATCCACGGTCAAAAAGGTCTAGACACTGCGTATGGTGTCGTTATGCAAACAACGAGCATGAGAGGAATGGTGCTTTGTTCTGGTTGTGTTGATGGAGTGCAGGGGTAGCTCCGGGGCAATGGTGGCTCATGTCGGGTGGCTGCCGCTTTAGCAGCCCGACGCGTGCCAGCGCTTTATTCGACGCGTCTTCTCGTTCCAGTATCGGCTCCTCTCGGGAATTACAGCGTGAGTCCCTCGCATGCAAAGCACAAGACGCCTTGAAGAAGTATATGGTTTTTGGTTCAACCTATACTATTATTTCATCTTTGTCATTACTCACAGCATTTTCTGCCAGTCTCTTCCGTTTGCGATTGCTTCTTTCAAGCACCTGTCAAGCGAACTGAGGCAGCACCGGGAACGCTCCCACTTCTGGTCACATGCGGATTAATCACTTCTAAATCAACGCCGCACGCAGCTACATCATTGCAGCTTTTCTACCTCGTTTCAAAAGTTCTGCTGTACCTGACCGAGAAGACTCTCGCTTTTACAGGCCTGGTGTTGATGGAAGCCCAATGGCAGTAAAGTGATCAATACTGCGACTGTGAGGGAAGGCACAGTGCACTAGAAATTGCACGGCTCATCAAGGTAGCTCTTGCCTCAGGTCCTTGGGCAAGGCGACCACTAGCTGAGGACTGAGCTTGTGAGATCGGGGGAGCTCCTCGAGATGAGCAGTCCGTGGGCCCAGCGCAGGCAAGGGCTTTCTTCATTACAAAACCCGTCTGGACTATTGCAGAATATCAAAGGACGCAGAAAAGACGGTATCGATCTGCTCGACGATTCTCCCTCCGCAATGTCGTCCAAATCAGACGCGGCAGACGAAGTAGACTTCAACAGGCCTCCCGATCTTTCCTCTGATTCGGAAGACGACAGGCACAAGAATGCAGACATCGCTCCCACGCAATTCATACCTGGCTCAAGCAGCAATCGGCCCAACTCTGCAAGAAGCAGGGAAACACGGCTCTCAGCAAATGATGCGTTCCAGAAACCGCAGGACGAGAAGCAGCCTCTGGCCGGATCCAAACGAGTTGGGGAAGAGATTTCAGGGAGCCATCTGACGGATGCAAGAGGATTCTCTAAGAAGCCAAAGGTCAAGAATACTTTTGGAAAGTCGGCACAGAGAATGAGAGTTCCAAACAGAGGCTACAGCAAAAAAGACACGACAGGCTCAGCTAAAGGTTTTAAACATACCCCAATCAACTCCTCGCCATTGAGTAGCCCTTCGAAGCAAAAGTTCAAGAAGCCTGGAACATTGGACTCGTCACCAGAGAAGGGCAAGAAGGGATTTGTCAAGAACGATGTTACTTCTGAAGAGGACTCTCCTCAATCGAGACGGGCACCCAGAAAGACACGGAATGGAAAGCAACAGCATGGAAAGAACTCGTCAAAGGAGGACGACGAGCCAGTTGAATCATCGCCAGTGCACAAGTTCAAGACCCACTTCCTCGACGATCTCGACGACCTCAATGATGCACCCGACGACGATCCTCGCGCTCCTCTCAATACGCAGCAGGTGAAGAGTCTGATGGACTCCGACAATGCTTTGGAGTCCGACTCAGAATTGAGCTCTCTGGATTCCATGGACGACGACCTATTTCTTGAACCCCGCTGCCCCATGTGCGACGACCCGGTAGAACTTGACTTGCTAAAGCAACACACGAAGAATGGCAAAATGAACATCAGAAAGCAAACGGCCTTTTGCAGAATGCACAAGCGGAAAGACGCAGAGATCGCACGGAAGACGAAGGGTTACCCTGCCATAGACTGGACAAATCTAGAATCGCGGATGGAGAAGCTTGAAGAATACATCAGAGATATCCTGGAAGGAAAACACACATCATATTACGCGGGCATACTCAGCGAGCGCGTCGAGGCTGGCGAGAACAGAACGCTCCTGAGGACGGAGGAAAGCCTCATACCTGGATACTATGGTCCACGAGGTTTACGGGTGTTGACAGATTACATCATGAAGGCATTCTCTGACACGGTCCGCAAGCGAGCTGTAGAGGATCGCTTGGTATCATCAAGAGGTTACACCGGATATGTACAGGCTGTTCTTGTTCCAGAAATGGCCGTCCGGCTAATCATGGAGGACATGGACGTTGAAGAAGACGATGCGAGGCAGATCTTGTCAGAGAGCCGCGATGTCGGCGAGCTTATGAACGAAGAGACGAAGGACATCGTGCGCTGGACCCAGGAAGAACATCAGCACGAAAGGTAGTGACATTGCTCATTGGATCGCTGAAAGATATCGCGCGTTGAGTGTGTATATGAGAAACCAGGGGCTGCCTACATACTACTGCAAGCCTCTCGATGCGGCGCATCTATCGGGTGGAGATGTTGCATTGATCTTGCATTTCCGACATCAGATGAATGAAATCAATATTCAAAACACATACACAGAGCTTCGACAGGAATGCACGTCAGGTATAACCAGGGGAACAGGTCACATTTGTCGGTTTGCCAAAAATGCGTCTCGAGATTGGCGATTGGCCGGGTACACTTTTCGTCCAGAATCTGCTTTGCCTGCTGTCCTCGAACACATACTGAAGCACGACATATTCATCTGATACTTTGCCACGCTGCCACGTAACGCACAGGAACCGGGACAGGGTTCCGGGGAGCGCCGGGGAGCCATGCACTGATTTCCGAAATCTACAAAAGCCTCCAAGGGCCGCGGCCGTTTACAGCTCTGGGCGCACATGGGATTGTCGGCGGCCAATTGGGACTCGCGGGCGGAATAGTGCTTGCGCGTTGGGGAGGACCAGGAGGATCGAGAATATGCAGCGCACGGCTTGGAATATGCAAGAAAGGTTTAAAAAGCAAGTCATGTGCTCACAGACCCGGCGGCAGCTGATGAGGGGTGAGGGGGCGCTTTCGAAATTTCGCGAGGTTGCGGTTGCGAATCGAGGATCCATGATGTGACAGTCCTCGAGAGCAGTCGCCTAGAGAATATGACTTGTCTCTCGTCGTCGGGCTGCAATGAGAGTCATGAAAAAGTACGAGCGCAGCGTGAGAGGCATACAGCACAAGGGATCAATTTGCCAGCTGCATACGGGTAAGGTTGTCTGCCGGTCAGCGTCGCATTAATTTCTTACTTGGGTGACCGAGCAGCTGGTTGCCCTGGGAAGGTGACGGGTTGGCTTGATGAGCTCATCAAAGCATCAAGGCTAGCTCGGGAGGATTTTTTGTCAACTCATCTTTTGGGTTGGCTGGTTGGTCACAAGATTGACAGCACATCACCAAGTCTCTTCGTGGTTGATTCGCTGAACATCGCCATTTCGCCTATTACATAGCTCGCCCAGACTGATTCAGTATGCTTGCATGGGCTTGTCATCGTCGACGGGCGGCTGAGAGGTAATCTGTACGGAATCAGAGAGACGCGGGAACTTTGCGACGGAGCCGACAGAAGAGCAACAATAGGCTGACGACGCATACTGCGATTGCTGCGATGCCTGCCCCTATTGCGAGCTTGGAATATGTAAGGGGTCGATGGAGAAATTTCACAGAGGCAAAATCATCGTCTTGGCCAACGAGATGAAGTCCCCGGCGTCTGTAACAAGTGTGGGTTCGCCAGAGCTCTTGCTGCTCATTCCAACCTGTCAGAACTGAAACTGTTTCGGTATCCGCAGCGCTTGAGCGCGGCTCTCGGGCGGCTTTCCAGGTTGCCAGCAGCCAGGAACCTGCTGTCATCACTCTTGCTGCTTTCAAGTTTTCTTCCCAGACGCACAGAGCGCCTCTCCTCTCCTCGCCGGCGGACGCTTCTGCGCTCAGGGGTGCCCCATGTGTAAAAGGGCTGCCGCCCCGCCGAGGGTGGGAGTCTCCAGGAAGGAGTTCCGGCAGCTAATGTATTATTTTAGAGGCTGATCCGTGCTTTTTTCTCTTCATCTCTCATAATTGTTTTGTCTCTGAACAAGAGACAGAAGTGGATATGTGATGAAATGGAAGGTCTCCGTGTTGGAGGGCTATCAAATTGCCGAGGTTTGTTGGTGTCCCTTGTTGCGCACGATGAATTATGATCTGGATAGAATAGGATATGTGGATGATCAATCATGTCCATTGAGATGACTTATCATGATCCGAGCATCTGTACATAGAATGTAGGCATGTCCTTTTTTTAAGGTTCCAGCCCCGCTAGCCCCGACACTATCGAGGAGCTACAACTTACGCGGTTTCTGGTCCTGAAGAACCTGAGGAGTGTTTCAGCCTGTGGTGATCGCCTCTTTTCGCCTCTCTGGTGATGCAGTCTACGATATATTACACAGATGGAGTTTCTGCACCGGCTGTCTGATTAATGACGAGCGTTTTTAAGATGGAAACGAGATTTAGGCATATCGCTGTGTCACATAGTCCCAGGAATAACAACCTCCAACCTGCAATATCTCGGGTATTATTGGTGTCTTCCCAGTTAAACTATATGGTTGTTTTGCGCCAATATTTCCGCGCTCGGGTCTCTTATACAATCACGAGCGCTTCGAAACATGATTCAATAGACAGGCCCTCTAATCAATCCAGCGGCGAATTACCCCAGCCTTTACTTGTATCAGTGCCGGCGTACTATGCAAATGATAGTAAGTCGTAGGAAGGCAATAGCTTGGCAGTGTATCCGAACCGAGCGTGTAGGTAGTATAGTATTTATTTTTGGGCGGTGGTGTGATGCTGGGACCCGGAACTGGAGCTTTGTGCTTCCCACAACACGCCATGCACTTGGGCCCGACATCTGATCGAGGGCCCGGCAGCAGATCGACCTTTTTGGTGCTGACTCTTTCTCTGACCGGGCCCTGGGCTGATTCGGGGTTTCTCAATGGACATTTTGGCGTCGTGAGGGTGGTTCCAGGCTCTAGGCCCTTTTCCCTGATTTTTTTTCCCCTTCCCAGGCCGGCGCCCAGCGACTCCAGCTGCTCCCTCTGCCCTATGGCAGCCATCAATCCTTTCGGTTGGTGAACCATGCATCCACACTTCCTCCACTGATGGGCCCGTCGGGTTCGCACGTACCACCCGCGCGACTTTAGCACTCTCTTCCCGCCCGCCACTACCTTGGTACGAGGGACGAGCGGTCCAGTAGGCAAATCAATGGCAGCTTGGGGAAGCCTCTTGGGAGGTCGGTCCTGGGACGACTGTGCTGGTGAGAAGGAGGAAGGTCATGTACTTTTTACTCACATCCGGATCGTAGGTAGACAGACTCGAGAGGTCTGGGCTCTCTGGTGAATTGGAACGAGTAGACGCCCGTAATGTAGTTTTCAATGGTGACCAGTCAGTGTGCACTCCATCTTTCGGAACACTCGACCCTCCACAACCCACGGCGGCAGCCCATAACACACCCTGGCCACGTCGATACACTGCTCCTCCAGCCTCGACTACGCGACGATCGCTTGCCCACCATACAGACGACCTGCATATCCAGATACTGATATCTACCGCACCTACCTACCAAGCTATTATCGCATACCAGACCTACCCCACGAAACCGCGTCTCCTCATCGATACAACCACATCCACACTTTGGCTGGACGACCTGCAGATTTGCCGCATACATACCTCAATTCCTTCTGCCATTCCACCCACCTACCATTATTCCGCCGACTGGAACCCCCCGCGCCCGCCCAGACGAGATACAACGAGAAAAACAAAATCCCGCCACCGACCAACGAAAGCGATGACTTAGACGAGAAACGAAGATACTCTGCTCAAATGTTCATGGCGTCTCCTCACCGACGGCTGAACCACCACAGTGGAGTCTAAAAATCAACAATGACGAGGGACGATGGCGTCGGTCGCATCAGCTCTTTCGCGAGCTCGAGCAGTGGTCAGTCAGCTGGGACGGTGAGAGCCAACACACCTAGCAAGCCTGCGCGCTCAGCCTCTGTGTCCAACGCCACCAGAAAGGCGACGCCCAAACCGCTGCGCGCGACAAATGACAGCAATGGAAAACACAGGTATGGGCATTCTTGATTATTTCTATACTTGTACAACGCTTCCCATTCAACTTGCTGCGTTCCACGTTGTTGCGCTCCAGAATTTGAGCACTTGCGACAAAAATCTGAAAGTTCAGGTTAAAGAATAGCGCTTGGCCTTGGTTGACCTCGGCGCGCCTGCCTACACCTTTTAAAGGCGTTTGCTTTGCCACAAAGTTTCGGATGAAATCTCGAGGTCTCTGAATGGCGGGGAAGCAAGCGACAACCTCTTGTTCCTGTTCACCATCCCCCGACTCTTGCCTCGTCCTTATTTTACGTGCGCTGTGATTATGCAGGGAGAGGGAGCTTTGATCAGGCTCCGAATGTTTGCTCGCTAGTCACATATGTATCTGTCCCTTTGAGCTGACGGGAGGCTGCTTTCCGCCCTTGTCTTAGGCCGCATCCCTTCAAAGAAGAGTCTCAAAACTCGCCGATAACGAACGCCCGCGGATCCGTGCTGTCGCCTGCCTCAACGACGTCCTCCAGCAGCTCGCTGCTCTATGACACTCGACGGATGAGCGACCTCGCCAACTACCGGCGCGACCTGGCCGTCCTCGAGCCCTCCGGCGGCCGGGTCCCGCAGATTCAGAAAGAACCTCCCTCTGCAGGGACGAACAACCCGATAGCCCCGTGGCTGTCGGGCGGCAACAGAGAAAGCATGAATGCGCCCTCGAGTTCATTTGGTACGACGTTTTTCGACGACTCGAGCGACGCCGTCTCGGTCGCGTCGCAACTCTCACCTGGATTTAGGCATAACCCATCGCGAATTGTGGAGACACCTGGGAGCAGCGATTCAACTGCATATTTCAACGATGAAAGACGTCCTTCAGTTGCGAGCGTCACCACGGCCAGCAGCCAGGGTTCAAAGCACAGCAATCATAGAGGTGGATTAAACTTGAAGAAACTGCAGGGCTTCTTTGGCGAGGATTTCCCCGGGCGCGATGGGTCCGAAACGAGCTTGCCAGCGGGCGGGCCAGGGAAAGAGCAGCGCTCCTACTCATTTAATCGGCCCACTAGGGAGAGGAACTATTCAAATGCTACCGACCACACCCGCGAAGCCTCCCCAGCGTCATCACGCCCAAGGACCCCAGTCCCTTCAAGTGATGTAGTTCCTTTCCTTTACCAAGAAGCTGATGACATTGCCAAGTACGGCGAAGCTCCTGTCCGCGAAATGCTAGCTGGCCCAGACAAAGAGCGATACCAGGAGAATGTTAATCAAGTGCCACCCAAAACCTCATCTTCCTCGCGATCTGGCCACTCGATCGTCCACCTCCCCGGTCACCACCATCGACACAAGAACAGCAATGAGGACAGTCGGTCCCTGAGGCCCGTTGTTAGCCGAGACGACTCAATAGCAAGCAGCAATATGATGAAAGAGCGCGGTGGCTCTGTCGCGACAGGCGCGCGACGAGCACAGAGCCCGACTCCCAGCGCCAACAACCTCAGGTTGCAGTCAGTGGATGGCTCCGTGTCGCCAGGACCCAACAACAACAATAAAGGTGGCCTCTTTTCTCGTCTGCGGCGACACAAGCCGGCAAAAGACGATGGCGCATCTCGTCTCCGCGAGATGCCCGCATCGTCGCAATCACTCGCCTCGACCACCTCTCGACACAATACCTCCGCCGGCCGAGACACCCCCTATATGAACAAGCCCCTACCTCCTATCGACCAGACGCAAGACCTACAAGGCCAGCGGCCGAATAATGCCCGGCAAGCAACTTTCAACAACAAGTTCCCCTTTGCAAAGATGGGCCGCGGTCACAGATACGACGACGAGGATGAATATATTGGCCCGAAGGATAGGAACGATGCCGGAAGAATGTTCCATCTCGACACCGACCTCAACAATATGGAAGGAATCCTGTCCCATCCCCCGCCGCTGACGCCAATGGATCCTGCCATCTTCGTACAGCCAGGGGCAGATATGGAGAAAATCCCAGAGGCAGAGAATTTCAACAGCAACAACCCCGCTGGAGGTGCGTGGAGTGCGCCCGACAGCTGGGCTGTTCGGCGAACGGCAGAAGAACAGGCTTCCAATACCGACAATCTCGAAGAGTCGGTCATTCTGCCACGGCCAGAAGAGAAAAAGGCTGCGCATTGCCTTCGGATCTTCCGCGCCGATGGTACCTTTGCCACTGTTCAGCTCTCCCTGGAAGCGACTTGCACCGATGTCATGGGCCACGTCGTTAAGAAGACATATGTCCAAGATGGTCCCGAGAATTACCACATGATCCTCAAGAAGCATGATCTCACGCGTGTTCTGGCTCAAAATGAACGCCCGTTGCTCATACAGAAGCGACTACTCCAGCAAGTAGGATACGACGAAGAAAAGGACCGACTCGAGGACATTGGCCGCGAAGACAACAGCTATCTGTGCCGATTTCTCTTCCTATCGGCAAGAGATGCCGATTTTACAGCTGTCCCCAATGAACTCGGCTTCAGTAGGACTGCCAAGTACAACCACGTCGATCTCTCCGGGCGCAACCTCATCACGATACCTATCAGCCTGTATTCCAAGACCAGCGATATAATATCTCTCAACCTATCCCGAAACCTGTCGCTTGACCTGCCAAGAGACTTCATACAAGCATGTCCTCAATTAAGGGATATCAAGTTTGCCAGCAACGAAGCACGCAGACTTCCCATCAGCATTGGCAGGGCCAACCGGTTGACATATCTCGATGTCTCCAACAACCGTCTGGAAGAGCTCGACCATGCTGAACTCGGCGGTCTCGGCGGACTCCTCAAGCTCAATCTCGCCAACAATCGCCTCAACACACTCCCGCAGTATTTCGGCGCATTCCGATCCCTTCGCTCGCTCAACCTGTCGTCCAACTTCATCGACCAATTTCCACCCTTTTTGTGCGATCTCGAGGGACTCGTCGATATTGACGTGAGTTTCAACTCGATCGCGGAGCTACCAGAAGAGATTGGCAGGATGAGGACCTTGGAAAAGTTTGTCATGACCAACAACAGACTGGCTGGCGCGCTGCCGTCGACATTCAGCAAGCTCTCCAACTTGCGCGAGCTTGATCTCAAGTTCAATGCCTTGACAGCTATCGACGTCATTGCCGAATTGCCAAAGCTCGAAATCCTGTCTGCCGACCACAACAAGATCTCACAGTTCATTGGAACATTCGAGTGTGTGCGCAGCTTGAAGCTTAATTCGAACCCAATCACAAAGTTCGAAATCAAGGGACATCTTCCTACTTTGAAGATGCTGAACTTGTCTAATGCACAGTTGGCAAGCATTGACGGTTCTTTTAACAACATGTCCAACTTGGAGAGGCTCAACTTGGATAGAAACTACTTTGTGTCACTGCCCAACCAAATTGGCAATCTTCGAAAACTTGAGCATTTCACCATCGCCAACAACTCTGTCGGCGAACTCCCCCCAGAAATTGGATGTCTTGGCGAGCTGAGAGTTCTCGACGTCCGAGGAAACAACATGAGAAAGCTGCCAATGGAACTGTGGTGGGCAAACAAGCTGGAAACATTGAATGCTTCGTCCAACGTCTTGGACGTGTTTCCCAAGCCTGCATCGCGGCCGCCTCAAGTACCTGGAGAGACGGGAACGCCACCAGGGCCGAATGGCGCCAAATCTGTGCCTGGTCTCTTGTCCCACGCTTCCAGCACGGAAGAGCTCATGCCCGACGGCTCGAGGAGGCCCAGCCAAGCATCCAGTACGTTATTGAGTGTGGGTCCTTCTCCCGTGCCTGGCGGCCCCGACCGAAAGAGCTCCGTCGTCTCTGTCTATGGAAAGGGTGGTCGCAAGACCTCGGTCATGTCGAGAAGTACCGGCGGTAATACTAATGGTACTACTGTTGCCCCGTCCATGACCTCTAGGAAAGACTCTGGGTTGTCCGGCAGGTTGACAAACACTTTTGCGGGCTCGCTACGCAATCTCTACCTCGCAGACAATCAGCTTGACGACGATGCTTTCGACCAAGTCACCCTTTTGGGAGAGTTGCGAGTGCTCAACCTTTCATACAACGATATCAGCGACATGCCGCAGAGATCTATCAAGAGCTGGCCTCAGCTCGTCGAGCTCTACCTCTCTGGAAATGACCTGACCAGTCTTCCTGTGGACGACCTTGAGGAATACAGTCTGTTGCAAGTCCTGCACATCAACGGCAACAAATTCACCAACCTTCCTGCCGATATTTCCCGGGCCAAGAAGCTCGCTGTGCTTGATTGTGGTAACAACGCACTCAAGTACAACATCTCCAACGTTCCTTACGACTGGAACTGGAATCTCAATCCACAGCTTCGATACCTGAACTTGTCCGGAAATAAGCGTTTGGAGATCAAGCAGGCTGGGTTCAGCTCAGCATCGCAGAACCGGGAGCAATACACTGACTTCAGTCGCCTGACGACACTTCGTGTTCTTGGTCTCATGGACGTCACACTCACACAACCAAGCATTCCGGACCAAAGTGAAGACCGCCGTGTCAGAACTTCGGGTTCCCTGGCGGGACACTTGCCCTACGGTATGGCCGACACACTGGGCAAGAACGAACACTTGTCCACAATTGACTTGGTCGTTCCCAGGTTCAACTCTTCCGACTCGGAGACGCTCCTTGGCTTGTTTGATGGTCAAGCTCTCAGCAGTGGTGGCTCTAAGATCGCCAAATACCTGCATGAGAACTTTGGACATATCTTTGCCCTCGAGCTGAAAGCTCTCAAGACGCGCCACAACGAAACTCCACAAGATGCTCTTCGAAGGGCGTTCCTTGCCCTCAACAAGGATCTTGTGACCATTGCTTCCTCGCATGGTGAAGACCGCCCAGCAGGCACACACCGCGGTTCTGCAACCCCCATCGTCCTCAGCAAAGAAGATCTGAACTCTGGTGGCGTGGCCACTGTCGCGTACCTGGAAGGTCAAGAGCTCTATGTAGCCAACGTCGGTGACTGCCAAGCGATGCTGATTCAGTCTGACGGGTCTCACAAGATGTTGACCCGAAAGCACGACCCTGCAGAACCACTCGAGCGTCAGCGCATTCGAGATGCCGGTGGCTGGGTTTCACGTCAAGGAAAACTCAACGATTTGCTTGAGGTTTCACGAGCATTTGGCTACGTTGATCTCATGCCCGCTGTTCAAGCAGCGCCTCATGTCACGCAGCATCAGATAACACCACAAGATGAGACTATTCTCATCGCCACCAAGGACCTGTGGGAATACCTCACTCCTGGGTTGGTCGTTGATGTCGCCCGATCCGAGAGGGGTGAGCTTATGCGTGCTTCGTCAAAGCTGCGAGATCTGGCAATGGCCTATGGCGCATCTGGAAAGATCATGGTCATGTTACTGAGCGTGTCTGATCTGAAGCGCCGCCAGGAAAGGTCGGCACGCCTGCATAGAGGCCAGAGCATGTCGCTGTATCCTTCCGGTGTTCCAGATTCATTCCAGTATCCTGCAAAGCGAGGCAGAAAGGCCAAGGGAGAGGTTCTGGACTCGACCCTACACCGACTCGAGGCCGAGGTTCCTGCGCCTACAGAGAAGCCATCTATTGTCTTTACCGATATCAAGAACTCGACCAACTTGTGGGAGATGTACCCGTCTGCCATGAGATCCGCCATCAAGCTACACAACGAGGTCATGCGACGGCAGCTTCGAAGAATTGGTGGATATGAGGTCAAGACTGAAGGTGATGCCTTTATGGTATCTTTCCCGACAGCCACATCGGCTCTGCTTTGGTGTTTTGCCATTCAGACCGAGCTCCTCAAGGTAGACTGGCCAGCCGAGATATTGAACTCGGTCACCTGCCAAGACGTCTTTGACAAGGAGAACAACCTCATCTTCAAGGGTCTATCAGTGAGAATGGGTATTCATTATGGTGAACCCGTTGCCGAGATCGATCCGGTCACGCGCCGCATGGACTACTTTGGTCCCATGGTCAACAAGGCCTCGCGTATCTCTGCTGTTGCCGACGGTGGTCAGATCACCGTGTCGGCTGACTTCATCTCCGAGATTCAACGCTGTCTCGAAACCTACCAGGAAGGCGAGCGTAACGCGTCCAGAGTTTCCGAGGATACCTTCGATGAAGATAATATCGCAACCCAGATCCGTAGGGAGCTCCGGTCGCTCAGTTCTCAAGGTTTTGAAGTCAAGGAGATGGGTGAGAAGAAACTCAAGGGTCTTGAAAACCCGGAATACGTCTATGCTTTGTACCCTCATGCGTTGGCTGGTCGCATTGAGCTTCACAACCAAGATGCTCAACCCGCAGTTGACAAGCCCGCTACACTCCAGCCGGGCAGTGAGCTAGGCTTTGAGCCCGACATGATATGGTCACTGTGGAAGGTCTCTTTGCGCCTAGAAATGCTCTGCAGCTCACTGGAGGAAGTGTCTGGTAGGGGCCTGCAGCCACCAGAGACTGAGCTTCTGGAGAGAATGAAGCAGCGTGGAGGCGAAGTCACGGAACGGTTCTTGTTCAACTTCATGGAACACCAAGTGAGCCGTATCGAGGTAAGCACCCCTGGATTACACCAGCGTGACAAAATAACTAACTCGTGTAGACTTGTGTCACCACACTAAGCATTCGACACTTGGCTCTTGGCCAAGGCGAGATTGTTGAGCTCGACGACCTCAGAGCACCAATGCCTGCAGTCCTCGACGACATTGCGAAGCAGTTGCGACTTCTCGAGCTGTACAAGGCCAAGTACGGCGAGTTGGAACTTGAAGAACTCGACGGCAGCGACACGGAGATGGAGTAGACCACTACTCGCCCACGCCAGACATAGAACGGCGAAACAACGTATATTTATCACTCATACTCACAGCCTTGCTTTCACGACACCTTTTTCCTCGAATTGTTTCGACCAAGCCGCTTGGATCGGCGCTATATACCTACCCACACTTGTAATATGCTACGAAAAAAGGTCTTGCAGCGTGTTTTGCTTGGGAATTGAATACCGGCGCATACGGGGCAGGTCGCCACCGGCCAGTCAGCTGCACTGGCACTGTTTCCCATTGGAGAGGATCGGAGAGACCACAATCATGGCGGTCACTGTGATTTTGGCTACAGAAAAAAAGAAACAATGGTTTTGTTTTGTATTTGGTCTACCGGAAAGGTGTATCGAGCTTGGTTCGACTATGGAGGGCCTACCTCTCATAATATGAGGCTCAACGCACTCAGATTGTTTGTTAAGAGACAAACTGGATGTTCAGGTTATCGATTGGAAAACCAAAAGGCGAACTCCCTGTATCATTACCCAATTGTTGTTATTACTGCATGGCTCGGCGGGACTGGAGTGCAGGTGTGTTCGCGGGAAGATGCATGATGGGCGCAGGACAGGGCTTGCTTGCCATTGTCGAAGACGCTGTGATACCAACCTACCGACGTAGCCGCGCACGCAAATATCGAATTGCTAGTATCGAATTGATAGTATTTAAAATCTTCATATCCTGATCCATGATGTATTCAAGTGTGAGCCTGATGTCGTTGTTTCTCATGTTGAGCTAGTTGTGGCCAGGGCAGCTTGGTGTTTGGCTCACCTTGGTGTCAAAAACGATTTTCTACCGTCAACTCATCAGATGCAGATGGGAGCAAAACATTGTGGTAGTATTGGCTGCAATCACGAAAATCAACCAGTCACTACCTAGGTATCCAAAAGGGCACAGCACGCCGCAGATATGGTACGATTTAGTGCTTGTTGATAATACAATCACTTCCAGTTATTTCTTTTCCGAGTAATTCAACAACGACTCTTGAATTCATTTACGCCTGAGTACAAGACTCTGCTCACGTTCAGATTCCATATCACTCCTCTAATCTAGACATCAATCCTACCTTTGTCCAGTTGGGCGTTCGGATTTCTTCTGGTGTAAGCCAGGAGCCGAAGAGGTCACAAGAATCAAGCTCAAGCCTTGCCATGCTTTCACCAACATCGACCAACGGGTCACCGTGGCCAACACAGAGGATGGCATAGCATGGATATAAATATTAATTATGTCCCCAGACATGTTGACCTAGGCGGCCTGATCGTGACCAGAGAAAGTTGGTGGACTAGTATACGGGCCACTACCTCGAGATGATTACCACATGTAATACTGAGCAGACTCCGATAGACTTGCGCCCGCAAACCCGCACTTCAGAGTAAGAACCGCTACTGATCTGTAAAAAATAGAAATGTTCCATTTGTCCTTTCTCGAAGCTTTGTAACCGTTGTGCTAGTGATGTACATGTCTGCAAGTGTCTAGGTATATGCCGATACGTCTAGGATGGTGAGGGAATCCCTCTACATGGAAAGCCTACCTACCTTAGACCCCAGCCCGACTGTCAGAGTCTCCATGCCACGGGGCGGAAGCCACCAGGAACACAAGACGCAGAGTGGTTGGAATTGGAAAGATAACCGGTATCGCCAAACTTTATTCTCGGGCAGCAGACATCTCGAAGCATACGGGGTAGGCATGCACTGACTAACCGCATTACTGACCGAGGTTGCCACGTTTTGGGCAATCTGGTAGCAGAAGCGGGAGCACGTCTGCAACCTCTGTGTTCTGGCCGGACAGGGCCACGGTAGACAGTGGTTGGTTGCCAGCTGGGTGGGTAGAAAAACAATTGGCTACCGAGTCGAGGTAAGCAACAGGAGCCTGCATTGAGGTTTCCTACGTAGCACAACGTATGCGAGTACGTATGACTGCCACGCCCACGTTTGCTTGGGCAGTAAATGTAGGATGGAAGCAAGATTGAATACGTGATGACGAAGGGTACCATCCCATTGTATACAATCGTACCAGGAATCTTCTGTAGTGATTAGTACCTATGCAGGTAGTCGATGAGAGGTCAAGAAAATCGATACAAAGCAGCAAAGTGTAGGTAGGTATACCTAACACGCCGTGGAGTTTGAATATCATTTTCGGTAGGACTTTTCTAGAACTGTTCTACGCTAATAGAACCTGGAAGCAGCAGCCCAGTGGATCGTTGATCCCTGCCTGACTCACAGAGCCCTAGACTGCCTGCCGTTTTCCACGTTGGCCCACTAAAACAATAGCCCTACGAGTTACAGGGAGCACAGGGAAGGGCCATCTGGCATCGAGTCTCGAGTCTCGAGTGTCTCGACGTCAACAACGTTCGAAGTCCTGGGCTCTCTTCAGCGGAGACCTACTAAGGTATCGCAAGTCCTACTAAGTCATGGACCATCTCCGGGTCGCCGGAACCTGTCGCCTGTCTCCTCCATACGTTGCATTGCAACCGACCGGGGAAGTCTTCCAGAAAGCTCCTCAACCAGACTGACCGGAATCATGATCTGATCGTGGGCACTGGGGATCCGGCAAGCAAGGGTCCTCATGGCTAGCCTGGCTGGCTTGTTCAACTCGGCACGTCTTGCTGCAACCGCTGCACAGCTGACGCAGGAATCCCCATGCCGCATCATCAGTGGAGAAACAAAACGTCTTGCTTATCTGCATTCGACGTTACCAGAGGAAGCAAGCAATTAAGCATCCAACAAGCAACAGGTCAATCATCTCCTCGTTCATTACCTGCAGGCAAGCAAGTGATGCGTTCGCCGACCAGGCCTGGTTGATTTCGTTCCGATCGGTCTGCTATTATGGCAAATCAGCAGGCAGCGTCGGCCCAACCAATCCCATTCCTTGTTAACCGATCTCAAGACCAGAAAGAAATATGCCGTCTCGCTAACAGCCGACCATGGGGGGCATTGGTCAATCGTGGAGTGGTGTCCCCCATCGTGGTGCCCGATGCTCTTGGTCGCTCGCCGGTTCGCTAGTGGGCGCCTCTTTGCGGTTTCCTTTGACTAAAAGATGGGACGCAAACACGATGAAAGAAACGATTGCAACACTTGCGCGATTGACTTCAAACATTGGATGAAGCTTATTTCTTCTGGCGGGTCCAGGGGTGTGCAGAGTTCTCTTGGCCGTATGCTATCGAGGCGCAGCCGGTGGATGGCTCGACGCGCTGCATCAAACGGCATGCACGATGGTCCTTTGCTGGCCGGCGTGAGGATTCCGCGAGAAGTAGTGGGATACTCTCTCCGGCACCAGATTCGAGAGCTTGCAGCCTGCGGCAGATGATCAACATGATGCCCTTGTGCTGTGATGCACTTGGGAACGTACATACATGATGGATGGATTGGCGCATGGTCCAGGTACACGGCCAAGTCAATGGTAGGAACCATCCGTTTTCATGAGGTGACCGAGACTTCCTCGACGAAACGAATGCCAAATAGAGTCGAACCTTCTGGGAAACACTCGAGTGCAGACAACAAATTTACTCACCTAAAGCCAGCCTTTTCGTACCTTCAGCGGCACAGTAGGGGAGAGAAAAGCGAAAGGGTCTGGTACAGAGTAGTGGGGTTCCTGAATTGAAAGTTGTGTAACCGGCAGCGGTCGTCGCACTTGCGCTCTTCGCTGTGTGGGTTGCGCTTTGCCGCGAAGAAACCATTCGGGAGGCACGCCTAAAAATCCCGACCGATCACTGAGCTCCCTGGGTAGTATTCCGGGCTGGGATGGAAGCCAGGAGAAAGACAAGGTGTTTGATGTCTGGCTGCCACTGCTCAACCACCCAAGGCCATGCATGACACAAAAACAACAATACGCAACTGGGGATGCAGACATACGTACGCATTTTCCATTTCCAACTATCGACTTGATCAGGATGGAGATCGCGTCAAATACTACCTCACATAGGTCTGCTGCCACCTATTCTGCGTCAAAACGACCACTAGGATGGCTTCCGGGAATCTTCTTGTCCGACCCGGAAAATGCCCTTTCCTTCACCGCGCGCTCCTATGGACTGACGCTCTTGCGCGGCACGACATCAAAACGACGGGCATTACCTGGGGACTCGTGGCCTTTCCTTTCCGATCGACACTGAGAAAAATCGCGCAGTCCAGAATATCTGTTCAGGATGTCACGGTTTTCTTTTTTACACTTGGCAACGCTTCCCCTTGGCTAAATTTTGACAAGAGCTGTCCGCTCGGAGCCGTTGTGTCTTTCGATTTGTTCCTCGACTGCATGGATTCTGGATCATGAGAACTTACTGACTAACGCATGCCAGGATCCACGAGAAACTAAAGCCCGTGGAGATAAGTGGCCAATGCATATGGATTGCATGGGTAAGTATGAATTCACGCCCGCCGCTACATGCGATACGAACACGCCAGGGTATGCTTCTATGGGAAACAATACCAGAGTGACCTACTACACACTCTGAACACCAGACTGGGAAGAGCTGAGCGCAAGCTCTCTGGTTCCTGAGAAAACGCCCGGCCTCCAGCCTGTAGCGTCGATAGAGTCTCGGCTGTGCCTCACTCAATCCCCCCCTCCCGCCTCCAACGAAGCCCAAAAAAGGGACTGCGCTGCCACTGTGCTGTACTATGTAGCTGCCGCGTCCGACTTACACACCACTTACTCCTCCCACATCGATCCTCAAATGCACTTAAGAACGAGAACCTCGCCTTTTCACAGAGCTTCGGACATTTCCATCTTTTCTCCTCCTCTTCCCTCTTCTCTTCTTTCGACATTGTTTCCCAAGCTTAAACAAGTGTCAATGCACATTGACCTTGGACGATCGAGAATCACACAAGCAGATGCAGCCTCGTCGATACCCGGGTCCTGGCATGTGCAACGCTTGGTAACACACAACTTACTCTTCTTTGAGGCCAAGCAATAGCTATTCTACTCAAGTACTTGGAGAAGAAGAAGAAATCCCTACCCACCTCCTTGTACCGCCCATCTTTGAGCGGTCGTCCAAAATCTCTATTCCAATATCCAGAACACACCCTGTGTCCAACATCCTGCAACCCTCAAACATCATCGAGACCGTATTCGAGATCTCTACACAACAAAACCTTACCATGACGTCCAACGTTCGCGCCGACATGCAGCTGTTGTCTGCACCCAAGTGCAACCCGACCTCTCAGCCCAGTCTCTCCCCATCTCTCAACGGCATGGAGCATGATCTCAAAGACCTGGCACTGGCAGACGAGAGCACTCTCGTTCAGTACCCTCCATCCCTCGACACTGACAGTACTCTGTCTGCCAACACGGCCATCAACCAGACACTGAAGAACAAGATCGACTCCATGGATTGGGTCTTACACAATACACGCGAGACTCCCCAGAACCAGCGCCTCACATCCTTTGCACTGCAAGCTCACGAGTTTAACACCAAAGACTCTGGGTACCACCGTGATCTTGCGGGTTGGTGCCTCGACGGCAACATGTTTGACCACCAGACTGGTGAGGCTGGACTTTCCGAATCCATGTTTGTCACGAAAAAAACAAAGAGCCACGCTACGGAATATACCGCCTCTTCATACGACATGATCCCCGAATACACTCCCGTTGCCGACACGGATCATGCCGTCAGCGGAGCTGGAGCTGCCTTTCATGACATTCCCGGCCCCCAGGATGATGATACTTTTCATGTTGTCGAGTATATGAAATAATACTTTTGTTCGCGGTGTAAGGATACGGAGTTGTTCGGGTTCAAAAGGTTTGGATTAATTCTTCGGGTATGATACCATTTGCTTTTCGAGGCCATATTGCCTTGAGTTCCCTTGTCCTAATTTTCTTCCCTTGAGAGTTCATGCCAAGTATATAGTCATTGTAGGATCTTTATTTCCTGTCCCCTATGTTTCCACTTCATCACTAGTCACCAAAAAGGATATCGTGGGTGGCGTTCTCTTTTCTAAAGGACATGGACTCTTTGCCTATAGACGCTGGTACACACCTACAGCACGCGGTCGATTTCGATAGACTGCCATAGACTCCCTAGTATATGCAAGGGTAATTCATAGTACAATAGACTTTCGCTTCAGTCATTGCTTCATGGTCAAGTGTCTGGGCCTTCGATCGTGCTTCGTCACATTTGGTGAGGACTGCAACAGTGTCTCTGGAATGCCACCCCCAACCAGCCCAAAATCTTCCAGCTCTGGACCAAGTTGGTGAGACCATACTCTGTGGCACTGCAAACCCCTCCACTTCAGGCCGGCACCCACGCGACACACTCAGGACAATATCCAGCCTGCCCTACAGGACAGCCCCCACACTACACATCAAGGACGATGACTGCGCGATTGTGTCCTGGCCCCCGCGAGCAGCTATCACCAAGTCTTTCGAAGGATTCATTGCCAATCGTGCTAGCGTCTTCTATTGCAGCTCGTATTCGAACTTCCCGTCTGACGATGCAGCGTCACTGCCCACTTCCCACGAGGTTTGGACGCATGTGTGCGCCCAACGTTGTGCCGTCCTGGGGAGAAGACGAATGGCGATGGATGGACCGCGCTCGGTACCATTTCCGCAGGGCTTCCGCCATTTTGTTTTCCTTCTCTCCCATGTCGTCGTCTATTTCCATGAATGCGGGGGATCCTGGTTCGTCCGTTGCTCGTCATTGACCATCGTCTTTTTTCCTTCCTCGCTCCCTCGGTCCGTCTCCGAATTTCTCCAATTTCCTGCCCAGAAGACGCCAAGAGATTCCCCTGGTGGAAAGAATTTTCCCCGTCCCACTTTGTCGACTCCCGTCTCGGTTTTTCTTGACTTTCATCTCGCAGCGTGCCATCCTGGACCTTTGCTGGCGTCTGAAGTTACAATACGGTCACGGCCCTAGCCTGATTCGATCGAGTCGTGCTGTCGCAGTGCCTTTGCATTTAGCCTATATGATTTAGTTTCCCCCACAACGTTGGATGAGGTGCAGATCTTATAGTAGCGACCAACCACGTCATGTAGCATCGCATCGTGGTCCCTTCTTGGCGATCCGGGGATATGGATTTGATGTCATGCGGAGAAATTTCGAAAAGACTCGAAGAAATGTCAATGTTTATAAGATGTCCGGATTGCCATGTGCCTCTTGGCGTGGTGTAGTCGAGGTCAATTGGGTTCCGAAACACTGAAAGAGCATCGCGCTGCCAAAAAGGTAGTGTGGGGCAGTATAGTCGACGAGTATAGTCACCCCGCGAGACAAATATGGCGCCCTTCCGAGACACGATCGCCGCGGCGTTTCTTTTCCTGCTCTTCAGCACGTTGACGCTCGCCCGCTCGGAACCTCGAGGTCGATCTGGTGCGCGATGGGTGGATATATGGGCTTCCATGCCGCAGCTCACTGAGCCGGCGAATTTGCCGCCGGCGCCTTTTGTAAGAAATAATCGGAGGACACTGGAATCCGCATCCCATCTTTAGAGGAAGGGGAACAGAACAGGAAGTGACTAACAGAAATCTCCAGAACAAGACCGGCGTCGTCTTCCAGAACAGCACGATCCGCCAGACCATCCGCGTGACATTATCCGCAGACACTCTGCGCCTGCAAATCTCCAACGCGTTTGGTATTTCCGACCTGCCCATCACAGCAGCCTCGATTGCCCTCCCGGTAACCAACGCGACCAGCTCCGGGTCCGGCGTCTCGGGAATCGACACATCAACACTCCGAGCCCTGACCTTCTCCGGCGGCCTGACCAACTACACGATCCCGCCGGGCGCGCTGGCGCTGACGGACCCCATCTTCGACTTTCCGCTCGACGCCGGCGACATCGTAACCATATCGCTGTATCTGGCCGACGGGCAGACGACCAACAGCATCACGTCGCACCCGGGCAGCCGGACGACGTCGCACTTTGTCCTCGGCAACGCGGTCAACGCGACCGACCTCGCGACCGACGACAGCCACCAGTCCGCCGACCACTGGTACCTGATTTCCACACTTTCAGGCTACGTCGCTTCCGAGAGCAGCGCCCTCGCCGTCCTGGGCGACAGCATCACCGACGGCCGGGGCAGCACGACCAACGGCAACGACCGGTGGCCGGACGTGCTCTCGGAGCGGCTCTCGTCGTCATCTTCCACACCGATCTCGGTGCTCAACCTCGCGGCGGGCGGGAACAGGATCCTGCACGACAGTCTCGGCCCGTCGCTGCTGTCGCGCATCGACCGGGACGTCCTGGCCGCCGCGGGCGTGAGATACGCCATGGTGTTCGAGGGCGTCAATGACATTGGCACGGCGGGGACGGATGTTATTAGTCAGACCGACGTCGGGAATCGGCTGCTGGCTGCGTACGAGCAGATCGTCGCGCGGCTGCATGCCCGTGGGTTGCCTGTGTTTGGGGCGACGATTACGCCGTTTAGTGGGCCGGGGCAGACTTGTGAGTTATATCCGTCCTTGTTCGGGGAATTCGTCCTATGCTTGGGAGTGGTTGAAGAGTGCATCTTTGCAACTTTCGGAGATCCGTTCTCTGCTCTCTTCCACCGCCCCGTTCTTTTACATCTCGACTGACGAAGGTGACAAAACACAGACTCGGACCCAGAGCGCGAGAGGACGCGGCAGCGCGTCAACGCATATATCCGCGACTCGGGCCGGTTCGACGCTGTCATCAACTTCGACGCGCTCGTGCGCAACGCGACGCAGCCCGACCAGATCAAGGACGAGTACAATTCGGGCGACTACCTGCACCTCAACCCGGCCGGGTACAAGGCCATGGGCGAGTCCATCGATCTGGGCTTGTTTGAGGAGTTTCGCGATGGGGTGGATGGGATCCTGTGATGGCGAGGAGTTGACAAGAGAGAGGGGAGGAGGAAAGCATGTTCATAGTAAGCATCAGCATGATAGTAGAGGTGTTGGGCACATCATGGCTGCCTAATACTGCTGGCCTAGTGGATCAGGTATATGAGCGGCTTACAGCGGCGATTGCCTGCGGACTTTGGAAGTCAGTCCGATTGGGTGTGCAGCGCAAGGGACGTCACTTGAGAAGGAGCAGTTAATAGCATACCAGGAATGAAGTGATCGGAAAAATGCAACATTGATATAAAAAGCTTTTTCATCCTTCCGTCATGTAAAAAAATGAAATGAAAAGGCAACGCTTATACGCCGTCACGGAAATATCAATTATCAAAACGATCAAGTATCCAACACGGCTGCCTTCCTGCCCTTTATAGTGCTCAGCCGCGTCGGTGCCTGGAGAGGCCAGCGGACTACCGAAACATGAACAAAAATCTCTTACTGTCGGGGGAGAATGCAGTTAATGCAAGCCGAGCTGAATTGTCATATGGCTGCTGGCGCCCATTCATATCGCCGGTCCATAGAACCACCGCAGAATCTGTTGATACCGATGTCGCCAGCTGACCATCGGGCCTCAAGACGATCGATGTAATACGGGCTGGCTGCTGAAGTGTATGGTGTTGCCAACTGTCATCTGACGACAGCATTGTCACTGTAGTGTGGGATTCGGACGTAAAGAGGTAGTATGAATCGTGATGCCTTGCCGAGTATCCCGCATCATCGATACTCACTGATAAGGGCATCCAATCTAGGTGGATCGACGCAACGGCAGCAAGTCTGACCAACGGGTACCTCGATATTCCATGTAAATCATCTCGGTTGTAATGACTCCACAATGTCTGACATTGCCCAGATGAGTTGATCGTCCACATGCTTGATTGATCTTCTGACACAAACACCACAAACTGACCATTCGGCGAGAAGGCAACCGCGATTGCGTCAACAGAATTCGAGTTGCTCATCAGCGTCTGTATGTGCTGGCCTGTCTCAGTGCTCGACATAATCACCGTCTCGTCCACCGATGCCGTTGCGATGAGTCTGCCATTGGGTGAGAAAGCAATCGACTTGACTGAATCCGAGTGTAGTCTAAGCGTGTGGAGGCGCTCGCCAGTTTCAGCCATCCAGATAGTAACCGTGTGATCTGTTGACCCCGTCGCCATGAGCTTGCCGTCAGAAGAAAAAGCGATAATCAGTGTCGTGTGATCCTCGAGCATCTCCTGGCATTGTTTTGATAAAATGTGTCCATTTGGATTCAAGAATGGCCAATGGGCCCGGTTGCTGCGATAGATATCACGAAAGATTGTTCCGATTGAGAAGAACAACGGTGCAAGAGAGTATACTCCTAGTGGCCTCCTGGTAATCGCATCTTCATTTTCTAAAAACATCTTCAGGAAGGTCAGCGATCCGGACATTCCTTGGTTGACTTGCGTCTATCAAATATAGGTAAGTATCAAATAAATGATTTGTTGTATGGGGAACATACCGTGAAAATTGATTGTAGAGTATTTACCACGGCGATGGCTCTATGTTCTTCACCAATCCACCTTAGTGCTTCTAGCCACTGCAGAAAATGTTCCGAACAGAAACGCTCAACATCAGCTGTCATTGAATGACCCGTGGCTGACTCTTTGAGATGGAAGAGCCAGTAACGGCAAGCATATTCCGATTCCGGTGACAGATGTGCGTCGATCAGATGCGGCCGTAGATCCCATTTTTCTATGGTCGAGTCTCGGACTTGACAAATGTCAGTGGTCAGAAAGTTGCCCAAAATCTCTAAGCACCTCAACGCCAGCTGTCGATGTACGTCCTTTTCATCAATCCAGAACTCATTTCTATCCCACTCCGGGTTTACCAGAAAATCGCGAAAGGACAAATGAAACATTCGGATCGGTTGCTGCGGAGAACTCGGAATGTCCAGGACAGAATGAAGTGATCGCACAGTGTGGTATATCTCTTTCTCGGGAACCTCGATCAGCCGAGCGAGAGAGGAAGAAGGCAGAGAGCTAGCAAGGGTGATGATCGACCCGACAACTTTCCGGAAGCGCTCTGTCACAAAAACTCGATCGCTCGAATCAAGGCCATCGACCATCAAATCCAAAACAGGGAGGTATGTCGCTCCGAGCTTAGACTTTTGACTCTTTGTCTGGTACTCCAAGACTCTCTCCAATCGTTCATCCGGCCCACTCACTCTGCCTTCATTGATGAATCGACATACCGTTGCTGCAAAGATAAAGAGTGGAACAGCCATTTTGACCAGAATACTGATGTCGTCTTCAGCTGGCCAGTTTTCCGATAACCCCTGACCTAGGGTGTTTCGATTGAATTTATTTCGCACATGAACCAGCTCGTGCTGGAAGAAAGCAGCGATATCCTGCTTTATCACATCGTCCGAAACCTCATGAAGGATCAGGTTTTGATGGGCTTCGTCTATTTCTCTGAACCCTTCGCGGGCAGGAATCTCCGGACGGCTTGTGAGGAAGAATTTGAGCTGTATGTTACCGAATTGCTGATCACTCGATAAGATCTCAAGCAACTTTCCGATATCTTCCATTCGGCCGCACTCGTCAAGTGCGTCGAGTATAACCAAAAGAAGAGTTTGAGTGGGTACGCTGGTGGCACTGCTGGAAATTGGAATCTTGATCAGCTTTTCGAACTGTTCTTGCAGTCCCTTGGTGGAGATTCCTTTGTTACGCTCTATGGCGTCCTGTACATATGTGGCCATTGACGGAATACGTTCGATCAATTGATTGGACATCGTTGTGAACAATTTTGACATGCCGCCACGGTCGCCTTCGCCCCGCTTGAAGAAGAATGTGGCCCCAAGGCTTCCCTTGTCAGCGAAATCTTTCGCGAGCGTTCGTGATATAGTCGACTTCCCGGTCCCAGCCATGCCGTTTAACCAGAAAATTGGTTTCGAAGAAGGATCCTGAGCCCACCGAGAGATGGCCTCCAAGACTTCGGTTCGCGTATTGGGGAGGCATCGCGGATTGTGTTGCTCCGCGTACGAATTGTAAGCAGCACCTTCAGCCTTGGGGAGTTTGTCGAGATCGTTCTTTTGATCCATGTTGAGTATAAGGCGCCTGACGCAATGTATTAGCGCACTCTGACATAAGTAGCGTTCCTTGGAGGCGACCTACGTCTGGTCGACCTGCATTGCGACACTCAGGCTATGCGTCAACCTATCTAGGTTCGCGAGCATCCTTTCCATCTCGTCACTCTTAATTGGCCATGCCAAATTCTGAAGATGCAACTTAGTCCACAGTGTCTTTCGCTTGCCAGGTTCTAAGATTTTGCGAAGCTTCTCCAGAATCTCGTGGCTCTGAGTCAAAAGAGGCTGTAGTTCTTCGATCGTGTCGAACTTTCTCGGCGAGTCATCTTTGAGACGCTTTATGCGCTCTGCCAAATCACCGAGGCCTTTAACTGCCTTGGTCACGCGATCGATCTCGGCCCTCGCATCTAGAACGCCTTTTGTATATGTTGTGCACAGCTTCACCACCTTCGCCGAAAGCTCTACAACAGCAAGAGCACTGGCAGCGACACCAAACGCTTCAGCCATGGCGTAGGCGCTTTACCGCCTGGGTAGGCCCTTTTTCTTTCTCGCGTGGACTGTCAGTCGGAAGATCGAGAATTGGTACTCGCGTGGTGCTTGGTATTTGTCGATTTAGTCATGCCATATTGCGGGAATACTAGAGAGGGGAACCTGCATTTTGCGTTGCTCCAAACAAGTTGGGCAACAGCGATGAGGCTGGGTCGATGTCGTGCCTGCCAATCAGACGTGCAGTTCACGGTAAGCACTCTACGCGCCAAATCATGCGTATTAGCGAAGCCGATGCCATCTTGCCTTCGACAAAATCTTCTCGCTCTTGCTTAATTAGATAGATCGAACGATCATCGACCCTTTTCAAGCAACTTTTTTAAGTCATTTGGCTGCAAATTTCCGGTTTGCAGTGGATTCGAAAGCGAAGGGACAAGAGCAACCAACAATATGCTAGTGACAGGATGATCGGAACAATAGAACAAGGTCGAAATATTGGATATTTTATGCCGAAATATGAAGAGCTTCTGGACTTTCCTATTATCTCAAAACAAACGCCATACACTTAGAACTCCGTCAGCTTTCTATCGAATGTCCTCCTCGGACCCCGAAACGCATTTTTTTGATCATGTTGTATGCAATACGCGACGCCCGTCTACGTCCATAAGCGGCAGGTACCGTCGGCTCCCGCGCTGACGATCCAGGGGTGCGTCGGGTGCCAGTCGATATCCATGACACCGAGCTTATTCGTAATCTTGTGGCCCTTGAGCATCTTGAGGGGCACAATGGTGGCGTCCTCCATCATGTCGTTGACGACCTTGCCGTGGAAGATCTGCAGGGTGCCGTCGTCGGACGCGTCGGCGAACAGCGGGTAGTTGCGGTGGAACTTGACAGCGCGGATGGCCTGCGGATGGAAGCGCATCGCCTTGTACGGCCGGTTGGAGAGCTCCAGGTCGTGCCAGAGCAGGCGGCGGTCGTACGAGCCGACGACCAGGTTGTCTCCGCCGGGGTGGACGTCAAAGGACGAGATCCACCTGGCGCCGGGCTGCAGAGCCTTGACCAGCTCTTGCCGTTGCAGATCGTAGCAGCGTATCGTGCGTTGCGTGGCGACAAAGAAGAGCGGTCCGGTGGGGTGGAAGGCTGCCGTCTGCGGCAGACCAGGCAGCTTGCGGAAGGGTATTTGGGTAAGGTGTTTCGAGAGGGTGTGGATGGCGACTGAGCTTCGCTGACCCGTCGGCGACACGGTGGTGAAAAAGTCGCCCCTCCTGTGCCAGTTGATCGTCTTGACTGGTGACCGCACCGTAATCTTGAGCAGCACTCCTTGGTCCTCCAGTCGTGCTCCCGGACGAGCCCACTTTCCGTTGGGTTCTTTCCTGGCTCCGTCCTTGGTTGTAGGCTGCTTTCCGTTGGTGGCGTAACCAAATCCGAGATCCAGCACGTCACGACTTGCTTGGTGGAGTTCTGGGTTGGCGTGTTGCGGGATGATGAGGAAGATATCCTCGGCAACGGCGGCCGAGAGGATGAAAGCGTCCCTGCCGGGCCGCCACCTCACAACATCCACAGGCTCGTCAGTGCTGAGCTTGATGCTGTCGAGCTGGTGACCAGTCTCCAACTCGTAAACCTTCACAGTGCCGTCATCACCTCCGCTGGCGACAAATGTACCACTGGGATCGATGGCCACCGACCGAACTCTGCCCTGGTGTCCGGTGAATTCTACTGACGTCACTGTAGGGAAGGGCTTGAGCTCTTCGGGTCGCGGCAGCTTGGGCAGCAGCGACATGGGATCAATGTTGAGCCTGTTCTTTCGGATTCTCGGTGCCAAGTAAAGATCCAGACATCTCTCGAATCGTTCCTTGACAAACTCATCGTAACCGGGCACGCGGCGCAGCGCATCGTACTTTTGGGGCAGATATTCCTTCTCGCGCTCCTCGGGGTCGGTCTCGTCCCAAGCCTTCTTTTCCTCCTTGGAAGGTAGGTACTCTGGCGGTGGGTTGTAGGACAGATCGTATCCGGGTGGTGCGAGCTTGGGCGCAGGGATGTGCATGACGTGGGCCTCTTGAGGCTGCTCGTCGGCCCAGATGTCCACAATCTGCTCGTCCTCCTCCTCTTCACGTTCCCTCTCCTCGGGCGGCCTGTAGGGGAGAATGCGGCCTTCCTTGATGGCCTTGACGATCTTCATGATTCGCTTTTGCTCGTGCTTGGAAGGCAAGAATCGTCGCTTCGGTTCCGGGGCAGCGCTCAAAGGCATGGTTTCCTCGATTCCTGTGAAATATTCGACAGTATCCTATAATTGTTAGCATGTCTTATGGTATCGGGTACAAGGGTTTCTTACGGGATAAGGATCGTAGCCCTCTGGCACCTCGTTCATCTGCAGTCGCTTCAATAGCTCCAACTCATCCTGGCTGAGGTTCAACGGCTTTCCGGTCTGCGGATCGGTGAGACCTGTCCAGCCTTTGGGAACCTCGATCTGGTCGAGCAGCGCATCCAGAGCTTCGCCCGTGGCAGGGCGCATGATGCGCTTGCCATTGATGTCGTAACCAATGTGGGGGTACGAGTCGTAGAAGGAAAGAGGAATGTTGCCGATCGTGTTGGCGGGCTCTTGAGCGTCGCTGTCATCCGAATCGTAGACGGGGTCAATCTCTTCGTAGACGAATCTCGTGCCTCCATTTGCGTCCGTCTCAACTCGGTAGTTGGGACCCTCGTCCTCGTTGATGCCCTTGCCGTTGACGACGGCAGCCTTGTCGGCGACCTGCTCCTCTTCGTCCGAGGGAATGTCGTCGCTCAGAAGGGCTTCGTCCTCATCTTCATCCTCGTCCTCCTCGAGCTCTACATCCTCATCGACCTCATCGTCTCCGTTGCTGCTCTCGTCAGAGTCGTCTGAGAGCACACCCTCGAGCAGACCGTCGCCGAACTCGTCGTCGGAGTGGACGCCTACATCGGGGGTCTCGACGACAGAGGCCTTACGCTTCAGATCCGCCTTCTTGCCGGCCATTTTTGAGAAAAGAATGTTGCGACAGCAATTCGTGTTGGAATTTCGCTGTTGTTCCAAATGCGACATGCGGGCCGCTACTGGTTGGAGCCTCGAACTTTTTTCGACTTTTAGGTGGGGCCAATGTTTCTGCCGATCGCTGGAGCTCTGGAAATCTTGACCGCCTGCCAGATGTGCTCTCTCACTATAAGCCAGACTTGGAGGGGCTGCCACTTGGCGGACTTTTGTCTTCTACAGCTTTTCTTTGGTGACGTGATTTACTTAAATTTGAAGGTAAAAGTATTTGTTACTAAGATGTTGAAGAACAAACATGTCAACTAATGATTCAGGAAAGTGCCAAAAGCCGCCAATGATTTTGGAAAATTGAGCCCGACATGAATTGGCCAGTAACGGTCCTGGAAGTGTATGGCCAACTGCCATACTGTACTTTTATTGACTGTACTAACAACTCAAGCCAAAGCAACCTCAACCTTTGTTCTATACAACTCGCTCCTGGCCATTTGGCAAGAATGACTTCAGGCCCTCTTCAAGACAGATTTGAGCATACGAAGTGTCACATAATGTTCTATTGGCGGCATTTCCCCGCAAAGGAATCGAGTCTATTCTACAACCAAAGTGACTGATCGGGAGGCTACCCGAGATCTTGGCAACGGTCTTTCTGGAGCAGATGGAAATGCCGAAGATCACCTCTTTGTATAAATATTATTGCTGGAACCAATCATACATTCCTAAGGCTTCCAGAAATATTGACTCGGATCCCAATCTCTACCCAGACCGGGCAGTGATCGCTCGGCCCACGGTCTCTCGGGCTGTCATAGATACCCGCGGCTACGATATTCGAGGCGAGAGATCGCGACGCAATGATCAAGTCAACTCTGTCACAACTCGATCCCCACGGCAGGCCGCGGGAGTGGTAGCTATACCTCCGCTCCGAGCAGTGAATGTGCCTGAATGTGTCAACAGCGTTCAAACCCTGGATATTGCCAGCACCCAATATTCTCTTCTCGAACCCATTATAAGACGCTGTCGGTCTGTTCATGTCGATAGGCGCATCCGTGAAGAACTTTTTGTTGAAGTCGCTTCTGTTCAAAACATGCTGGTACGGTCTGGTTCGGATGTCCGGATGTCCGTCAAGCTCGGAACGAGCTATATTCAGATCGCCGGCAATGATGACATGGAATCCCTGGGCTTCCAGAGCCCGGGCCTCGATGAGAAGCTCTGTGTGGACGGCAAGTTTGCGGTCATGACGTGTTCCCGAGTCTTCGCCAGTATGCGTAGATCGATATGGATTCGAGGTTCCGTTGACTGCGTAAATATGGATTATCGCAAACTTGAATTTCGTCGGATCGTGGCCTGCTTCATTGTCATCTGGGCCGATACTTGTCGGGCGTATTACAGCATCCGGACCGAGTGGCAGGCCTATTTCCCGTGTCTCAATAACATGGATTCGTCCTTCCCTGTCCCACGGCACATCTCTAATTTCCTGCACAGCTTTTGACATGAAGTCTTTTCTGACGATTGCTGCAACACCGTAGACCTTGCCCCCGAAGCCCTTGGCGTTGTAAGGGTCGGCTGGCAGAGTAAAGTGCACCTCGTACTCAGGTCCTCCATCTGCAAGCATTTCCTCTTTCTTCATAGTCTGCTCCGAGGACTTGGCTGATTTTTGATCAGATTCATTCTCACTGATTACGGATGCATCATTGACAGCTTGGCGAACTGCCCCCATTGTCCTCGAATCTCCTGGCTTAATCTTGACCTCCTGAAGAAGAAGCAAATGAGGCCATCCGTATCTTTTGAGAACCAACCTCAAAGAAGCCGGTCCTTCTTTGGAAAGATCCTCCATTCCATCAACACTCCCTGATACTGGGGCTTCATCGCCACTATCGCTTGTGAAGCTACCAGTATATTGCGTCCTCTTGCGCTTGGCTGTACCTCGTGTGTCCGTGGCCGGTTTGAAGAATGATTTGATACTCTTCTGGAGATAGGGCTGCACAAAGGGTTCTATCCCATTGACATTCCAGGAAAATATTCGCAATGCACCAGGTGTTGGTGGGCTGAGGGGCGAAAAGTCTGGCACAGCTGGGACATTGCTCTCAGCTGCCGGCTGTGTCAGTCTCTGCCGCTTGAGAGGTGGAGGGGAAATGTCGCTTCTCATAGTCTGAGAATGATTCTGCATTCGTTTGAAAAGAGGCTGTCCGATATGACTTGATACAGTGTATCTCAAACGGACTAGATCAGCATAGCGGGCGTTACATGTTGACGTCATATAGGCCTATAGCATCAGTCCCGTCGGTCTTGAGGTGAGTACTGAGCAAAGCGTTTGGGTGATGTATGGGAGTATCTCTGTGGCAAAATGCGCATCATCTCTCAACATTTTCCGACATACATGGTAACCTTTTTGAAGTTGTGTCTGTGTAGCAGCTCGATACTATATAATCTCGGATCTGTTAGCATTCGTCATTATCGCATTCCACCGACGACCATTGTGATAAAACGACCTACCACAAGTGCTCTTGGTGTACATTTCATCTCTTTGGTCGACCATGTCAATTCGGAACGGAAATACGTCTTTAAAAAAACATCCGAACTGAATACCGGGATATAGCCGAGTTTCGCAAGCGAGGAGCTCCGCCGGAAGCTTGCCGTAGCGTCAGCGATTTGGAACTGCCGGGTAATAAAAGTGGCGGGGACATCCGAACGCCCGGGGGCAGCGCTGTGCTGTGGGGTTTCCAGCCGATGGCGCAAGAGGACTGAGACTGGATTCGTTTTATCAGATTTGTGATGGCAAACGTGTCGCGTCTTCAATATCATCAGATTTCTTGATTGCGGATATCTGTGCTTTATACCTTCGTAGATTTCATACGAATAATTCATCTGTCCGAACTGATACCTTCTTGACATGCCTTCCTTCTCGGTACGTATCTCCACTCCAGAGTCAAGGTCGGCCGGAAATATGAGAGAAGCTGACCACAAACCCCGGGAATAGCGCCTCGTCCGCTTCCTCGCCAGGGACGGCAAGGTATACTACGGCGATGCCATCCTGCCGCGCGGCGTGACAGATATCGCCAAGACGAAGCAGGCGCGCATCCTGACCGGCGACGTCTTTGGCAAGCACGAGGTGACGGACCAGGTCGCCGATGTGCGGCTGCTGCTGGCGCCCCTGGCCCTCGAGGACGTCAAGACCGTCAGGTGTCTGGGGCTCAACTATGAGCAGCATGCTCACGAGGTAGGATATCTGTGAAGCGTGTATCGACCAGGAAGGTAGTCGGTGCTAAATGAATACAGTCGAAAATGCCAATTCCCAAGTATCCCATCCTATTCGTAAGTGCCAACGACTAACTATTCTGCGATTGGACATATCTAACCTTCAACAGTACAAACCCGTCACATCCCTATCCGGTCCCACGGACCCGATCCCCGTGCACAAGATGGCCCAGGAGCAGCCGGGCCTGGACTACGAGTGCGAGCTGGTGGCCGTCATCGGCAAGCGCTGCTCGGACGTGTCCGAGGCCGACGCCCTGGGCTACGTGCTCGGCTACGCCATCGGCAACGACGTCTCGCACCGCGACTGGCAGATCCAGCGCGGCGGCGGCCAGTGGTCCCTCGGCAAGGGCTTCGACGGCTGGGCCCCGTACGGCCCGGGCATCGTCTCCAGCGACGTCATCAAGGACCCCCAGACCTTGAGGATCTCTACCAAGCTGAACGGCGAGACTGTGCAGGTGTGTTGACCTCATGCAACTTTTTGAACTGGACAAATTTGTGCTGATTTATCATGATTCCAGGATTCTACTACTGCCGACCAGATCTTCAACGTCAAGCAAACCATTAGTTTCCTCAGCAAGGGTACGACTCTGCTTCCGGGTGATCTCATCTTCACCGGAACGCCCTCCGGCGTTGGAATGGGCCGCGACCCCAAGTTGTGGCTCAAGGATGGCGATGTCGTCGAGGTGGCTCTCGAGGGTATTGGATCATGTACCAACAAGATCGAATTCGCAAAGGCGGAGACTGCCAAGTTGTAACCGATGCAACTTGTGGGTGTAAACATGGATGTTGTAATAGTTGGTTTCTCTCTTGCAAATTGAAATGCGATTTGTTGTTTGATAAATCCTATTTGGCACATATATTACAATGTTTTACTTACGGCCGCGTACTTCCAGATTGATCAGTAGAAACCATTCGCAAAAGGCCCTGTACGCCCTACACTGGAGAGAATATACACATTCGTCGGACATGCGGAGCTGCGCCTTCAAAAGTACGGAACAACTCACCATACAAAGCCTCCTGGAGCATTTTCGAATACTGACAACTCAAAGATTGGAGATTACTCCAACTCGGAAGAAATGCGAAATGCACTCATGACCGAAAAGATACAGATCATCCGTCCTGACTCCTCGCTCTGCCAAGGCATACTTGATGCTTAGCCTGCGGCTTATACCACAAGTGGCTGTCCGGCGACGAATTTGATTGGTGCAGTCTCGCTAAAGCCTGCCCTGCCAGCGAGCTTATCCCAGGGGTGTCGAGCTGTCAGGCATCTCGTCTAAATGAATGCGTGTTTGTTAGTCTCACTTTTCAGCCGCAGCACATGAATCCGCCTGTAGATTGGCAGTCACCGTATTCCCATAAAACCCCGGATGTCTTGACTCAGAGGGATTTGGAAGTGGCACAGTCTCCTGCTGCTCCACACTTCGGTCGACAAAAACGGCTCGTGGAAGTGTTGTCATCTAGGGATATAGTCGATCGGGTGTGTGCCGACACTGCCGCCATGCCGGAGGAGCAATACCTTCTCTTCAGATGATGGGCATGGAATGCGCCTTGCGACAGCTATATCCATTCCTATGCCCCGTACTATCCCAAATCGGCTGGCGGCTGCGTACAAACGCTGCTTCATCGTGTGGCACTCGGCTGACCTAGAGTCTTCGCTGTCTAGTGAAGAATATGGGGATGGATGGCTGTGGATGATCAACACCTAGCAAAGCCCATGTTATGCAGGTAAAATGGAACTTGACCCTAGGCTCTCCAAGTCTTGGGTTGATTTCCTATAGGTGACAGACTTTGGTCCTGCAAAGCCGTTGTAGTTGTATGGCTGGTGGATTCAGATCCCGTATGCCAAGGCAGCTGAGCTTATACCTGGCACAAGGCACCAAAGTGGATTCCGAGACATGTTTACTTTATTATCGTATGTGTCGCCAGCTCTCTGCGAAGTAACATCTTTGTCGACACAATTGATTTTCTTTCGCTCAGTTGGCTGGCTGTGATTGTGATAGAAGATGCCGCAATTTCCAATCGGAGCATCCGAGATTCAGGCTTTCTCATACATGACGGAGGACGTCAGCGACGCCACGATATGGCAAGACGACGATGTCGTATTCCACGATCCGAAAGGCAAGGGAAAAGCGATCGAAGCGCCAAGTATCGTGCTATGTTCAGAAGCTTCAAGCTCCAAGGATTCAGCGATCGAGCTTGAGGGCGACAGTGAGATCCATGTCGAGGATGATATGGAGGTCGACTTTACAGAGTATGAACCGCCAGCTGGCCTCAGTCAACTGGAGGACACAGATTCCGAGATCATTGTGCAACTAGTTCAAAAGTCATTCGACAAGGTCAGGGCAAGGATAGCAGAAGAGAAAGAGAGACGACTGGAAGATGCCCGCGAAGCTGAGAGATTGGCGCGACAACTCGAAGCCGAGGAAGCCGAGGCACAGGAAACGAAAGACAAGCAACTAGATGAAGAACCGAACAACATCCATCACGATGGAAAGGGCAAGGCCCCGTCGATTCCCAAGTACCACCGAGTCGAACCCGCCAGCTTCGCAGGTGTCAAGATGGTCATTGATGAACATGGCCTCCTGCGCCCAGCACCGGCATCGCGGACCAAACCAAAGCAATGGGGCATCCGAGGGCTGTTAAAACGGTTGAACAATAACAATGGAAAGGGCGAGTCAAGCGCACAAGGAGCCGCCAGGAATGCGCAGCCAAGGACGAATACTGACATCAGTCGAGCTTTCCTGGAGAAGCGAAAGCCGGTTGGTGAAGGAAGTTTACGAACGAATACAAAGATTGAAGCCCTCAAAATAGAAGAAACTCAAGAACCAGTGTAAGTCCACTATCCTGTTATTTTTATCGATTCCTGGCTAACCCTTGAAGTGAATGCGTATCGTGTCTCGATGACTTCAGTCCCAGTGACATGATCAAAGTGACTTGCCACAGCTACTGCACCGACTGCTTCTACCGCCTGATCCGGGCCGCCTGCGAGAACGAACAGCAATGGCCACCAAAGTGCTGTCTGAACCCAATCCGAGAGTCCACCATCCTCGACGCAATCCGAAAGGACGCAGAGCTGTCGCGCACATACACCGACAGGAGTGAGGAATGGTCCATCCCCGTCGCGGACCGGATCTACTGCAGCGAGCCGGACTGCGGCGTCCTCATCAGGGAGGTCTCAATATACAAGGGCTCGCAGACGGCGCGCTGCCGGAGCGGCCACTGGACCTGCACGCTGTGCCGCGGCCAGGGCCACGGCGACAGGGAGTGCCCGCAGGACCGCGAGCTGCAGCGCACCGAGGCCCTGGCCGAGTCCGAGGGCTGGAAGCGCTGCTTCCGGTGCCGCGCGTTCGTCGAGCACCGCGAGGCCTGCCAGCATATGACGTGCCGATGCGGTGCCCAGTTCTGCTACGTGTGCGGCGCCCGCTGGCGCACGTGCGGGTGCACCGAGGGCCAGCTGGCCCAGATCAAACAGGATGCCCTGGATCGGCGGCTGGCGAGGGACGCCCAGACGCTGCGCGAGGAAGCCGACCTCGCCGAGGCTCTAAGGCAGATTGAGGAGTACGAGCGCGAGGAGGCGCTCAAGGAACATCTGCTCATGATGGAACGAGAATTTCAAGAGAAGCAGCGAAGGGAGAAGGAAGCCCGAGAGCGACTGCGGAAGGAGACGCAGAGGCGGAAGACTGTCGAGGCCAAGTTCCAGGAGCTACGCTGGGAGCTCCTCGAGATCCATGTGCGTCAGCGTTTCGAGGTAGTGCGCGAGCATGGAAAGGAGGAGAACCTCATCAAGTACGACATCGACTCATCGACCTCGAAGCTGTGGGAGGCCGGCATTGTCCAGCGCGAAGCAGCCGCTACAGAGGCCAAAAAGGATTTTGCGGAATTTAAGACCACCTTGAGAAGCCAGTACGCCGCCCGACTGAAATATGAGCAGCAAGTGGAAGAGAGCTATCAGGAGCAGTTGAGAATCTACTGGTCCGGCCAGGAAGGCGGCGATGAGCAAATCGAGGCGTCTCTGCTCGAGGTGAAGCGGCGCATGGACAAGGGACACCGGGCTTACTGCCGCTGGATGCGCGAACGAATCGATGCAAAGCGTCTCAATATCCAGAATGAGCAATCTGCTCAACAGGAACATATGCAACAGGAGGAGAAGCGATTACAAGAGAAGAACCGGATTCAGCAACGAACTTTTGATCGCAAGAAAACCGCCGAGCTCAGGTGGGTTGACCTTGTATGCCAGGAGAGGCACGATATGTTGGATGATATGGAGGAGACCGAAATGAACGATGGAGATGACATCAATCAACTCATTGCCGAGTTCGACTTGGAGGACGAACTTGATGACGAGTTGCAGGAGTATTTCGAAGCATCGACCACCATAGAGGGATAGACTAAGAATTGGTACAACATACCATTATAGACAAAGGAAGAGACCATTTTATCATCTGATATGCATTCGAATTGATCGCTTTTCTATAGCGTTTTGATGAGATATATGTACATGTGCTTAAGGGTGAATTCTAGATTGAACTCGGGTATCTGCTTCCTCGTCTACTGGCTCTTCTTAGATGGCTTGACCCGCCCAGAGCCGTACATCGAGGCCACCTCGAACAACTTCCAATAACACCAGAGATAGCAGAGGACGAAACCGGCAAAGCCGACGCCTACGTTGGCCACAACCCATAGATCGGGCTTACCGACGGGGGGCTTGACAAACATTTCGACGACGTGCCAAGCTCCCATTGCCAGATAAAAGGCCAAGTGGATCAGTGCGGTGGCCCATTGCACCCATGCGGACTGGCCCGTCTCGAAGTAGGCGCTGAAAGACGTAGGGGGCAGGCCAAGGAGATACGCCCACAGGCCGGTGAGGACGACGTATGGGATGCGCAGTTCAACGCGCTGGAGGAGAGGGAACATGGTCCAAGAACCGAGGATGTTGGCAAAGCCGACCCAGGCGCGAGTTTCCTTGCCGAGGCCCTGGTTTCCAGCCAACAGGACAGTCATGGGCAGGAGAGGGAGCAGGACACTCTTCTCATGCACCTGGTAACTGAACAGGAAGAAACTCCAAGCGGTGATGGCGAATCCATAGGGCAGAAGTTCCTTTCGTGGTCGCAAGAACAGGACCAAATTTGCAGGCGCCAATGCTGCGAGTGTGGCAAGAAGAGAGGCCCTCTGAAGGGTAGCAGTCGGCCAGTGACGCAACTTGATAACGACGTTGATCGCGCACCAAAAGTTGGCCACCTTGTCCTCGAATAGACCGCGCGCAAAGGGGAAGATTCTGTGGACCATCTGCACAAGTTGCTCGACAACAGGGTAGTAGGCAGCCTCCTTGTCAAGGTATGCCTCGAGCTCTGGCAGGATGGGGAACGGAGGTCGAGCACCGTCAAGACCAGGCTGGGAGTCGATGCCATGTTGGACATCGTACAGAGTTCCGACCACAATTGGGAGGATAAGGACCGCGAATGAGATGGCAGTGACTCCAGCAATAACGATGAACCGTGTCGGGTTGATTCGGGGAAAGACACATGATCCGAGGAGGTACGAGAAGACTGCCGGTGCAAAGTAAAGTGCCATCTGCTTGAAGCCCAGGGCGGCGACAAAGAAGATCGAGGCCCACATGTAGCGGCCAGCAATCATGCTCGACATGCTCGCAAGGACGAAACCAAGCATGACAGTGTTATACTGAAAGTGGGTGTGGTCGATCAGGATCGTGCCAGGTTGCAAGAGGATGCCGACGAGAGCCACCCAGCTTGTCCATTGTGCGACACCAAACAGCCTGCTGTATCTCCTGACAAAAACCACAGCAGCCGGGATGTAGATCAGGTACTCCGAGATGATGACAGTAGCCCTCATGAAAATCTTCAAAGTCGGATCCTCAGAACCTCGCGAAGTGTATAGGGCGAACCACGTCGGATCGATCAGAGCCCCTATCTTGCCGAGCACCCAGCTGTGGTATGCGGTCAACGGGGGATAGTCGAGTCCCCACCACTCGAGATCGTGAAAGTACCACTGCGAGATGGGCAATTGTGTCGTAATCTCCATCCAGTGTCTTTGAGCTTCGTAATCGCCGAACATGGGAGGTTTCTGGAAGCCTGGACACAGTTAGTCTCGACTGGGCGTGCTGATGGTGTCGACTCGAGAAGCTTACCAGAGTAACCCCAAAGACCAGCAGCCCATCTGAACAGGCCAACGACCATGAGAATGAGAGGCAATACCTCCCATTCCGAGAACGAACTACGTGCCGGCCAGAGGAAAGCGGCGAGAGGGAAGGAGGGCGTGCGAACCAGTGCGCCTGGCTTGGTCGAAGGGTCGAAAGTCACACCTGGCTTCTTCGACTTGCGCCGGGGTTTGTGGGCTGGCGACGGAGCGGCCATGGTGACCAATTGATTAGAATGATTGCTGCCCTGACACCTTCATCGAAGTGAGTTGCCGTCTGCTTGGTCGTCGCGATCGTGGAAAGACTGATCCGAGGTGTTGGGTTACAACTTTTGAGTCCTGAGTAAACCAAAGTTTTGGACAGGGTTTCCAAAGGAGGCTACGATGAGACCTGCGGGAACGAGACGCGTTGCGGGAAGCTCCAGATCCGCTGCCAGGGTCCAGTTCCAGTCGGACCAGCTTTGGCTAGTGAGCCGCTACGTAAAGGTCAGGGCACCGAGAGCCACCCTGGCGTCGAGTTGAGTGCCCAAATTGCCAGGCTGCCAGGCACGCAGCGGAACTCTGGAGCTCTAGTGGAAGCGTTTGCGCCTTGTTAGCGCCTGCCGGCTTGCGCCCTACCAACTGTAATAAGAGCAGATCACGGACCGCGATTGATCGATCACTGGTAGCAGACCAGACACGTTTGGTGACAAGACATTGCCAAGCAATTCTTGGTGTCGCCAGATCTCCAGCAAGATGGGACTTGATCAAGGACATCTTCATGTCCATAAACTCACTCTACTAGACATGCTCGATAATTTGCTCACATAATGCCGTTTCCATTTGTTCTTCCGACCACTTCGTCCTTTGCCTTCTCGTCCAGCTTCGGCTGTGAATCCCACCCTTCCCTGCCCCTCAACGCCAGCACCCATCGCGGGGTAGTGAGAGACACGCTCAAGAAGCACAAGCGACTGCCGCCTGCCTCGCAGCCGCCCAATCTGCCGACCGTGGTCTCGAGCATCAACAACTATCTGCCATACCTACTCGCCTTTGATACAGCCCTCAAGCAACGGCCTTTCCAAAGAGATATCATCAACGTCACGCCAACGTCCACGCCCGCCATTGAGTGGAGACCGACACTGTCGGACAATGCTGTCCCAGGCAAGGAGCAGGCCAGAGTGAAGATACAGTCTCTGGAATATGAACTCTCCTTCACACTGTCTGCACTTGCCTATGCATACACGAATCTGGCGCGTGCTGCTCTGCACCCCCTCTTCGTGACGTCTGGTGCGCCCGTCGGTTCGCAGGAGCGCACAACGGCCATTCAGAATGCTACAAAGCATCTCCTTGATGCCGCGTCTGTACACCAATTTGTAGCTCAGCGGGCTGAAGGGCTAGTCACCAACCCACCATGTCCAGACATTTCAGCGTCTACCACACGAGGTCTTGCTTCCCTGGCACTGGCCGAGGCTACACTTTTGGCAGTCCTCAAAGACGACCCTTGGCCGGCCGTGGTCGCACAAGACCGAAACAAAAACGACCGAGAATGGATGTATAAGGCACCAGAGATTCCCAAGGTCAGGGCACATTTATTTGCGCGATTGTGTCTGGCCGCGTCAGATCATGCCGCTCAGGCATCTGCTCTCTGCAAATCTACGTCCAAAGGCACTCTGAAGCTGAACGAGTCATTGGTGCGCTACATCGATGACCTGCAGAAGACGGCTCGCGCAAAGGCATGTCGATTCTTTGGCATAGATGCCGAACTTTCTGGCCAGACAGGAAACGCACTAGGATGGATCGAGGCCGGTCTGCAAGAACTGGGGGTTGAGCCAAAAGACGTCAAGAAAGGCTTGAGTCTATCCAAGATGAAGAAGGGTTGGTCTGAGAAGAGAGAGGACAAGAGGGTCGAGAAGGCATCTGGCTGGGGATCCGATGGTGGAAAGCTCGAGGAATCCCGTGTTCTCGAAATGCTCCATGAGAAATGGACCAAGGTGAATGATACTGTAAGTTTACATTCGTCGATGGAATATTTTCGTCCTTCGATGACTGACCATATCCAGATGATGACACAAGCTATTCCACCCCCGGCTACACTACTTGCTTCTCTCCCCTCTGGCCGAGAGATCCACAGTATCAAGCCTTATGTGGTGCCCGAAGTTAGCAGAGAAACTCTGGAGGCAATGCGCGCGCCTCCTGACAGATCCGATGAGTATGGTGGCGATGGATTGAGTTCGGACGATGAGCAGACAATCGCAGATGCTCCGATTGGAGCATTTCCCGGAACCCAGGACGACTACCGGAGCCCAAGTACAAGATCATATTATTAGCCATAGCCGGGCACCCGAAGTAGTTGCCGCCTGCTTTCAAGAAAAGAACGATATGGCTGTTCGCCGCCGGCGATATAACGATGTCCTTACACGGTTCCAGAGCGGTCGAAATGAAGAACGCGTGTTCATGTTTCTTGAATACTACCCTTGATACATGGCGGTGAATTCACAAGCTGCAATGTAACACGAAATCAGTGACCCTGGAACCCTGGAAAATAAATTCCCGTCTGATTGATCTGCAAGTCGAGGCTATTTACCATGCCGACGCTCAAGGTCCCGGACGCCAGCAGATCCTACCCATGCTTCATCCGCAGATTTTGATTAATATCACAGGAGAACTCACTTGAGCCCCGGCGCATCGTTGAACCTCTCGATCTCATTTGCTGCTCAGTTTCTTTCCCGCGTCAAGAACTCATCAGATGCTGCTTAGTCCCCGTCTTCTCCAACTAGTATTCGGGGTCCAAGCAAGGCACGGTGGAATACTGAACCAGGATGATACAGATCAGGCAGGCGACAAGCCGACCAGAATTGCAATACTCGGCATCTTCCAACACTTCTCCGACTGAATGGACCACTCATGTTCATTCTATGTTTAAGCATACCTTTTCGTGGGGTAATGGCTGGACCCAAGCGTGCAGTCATATATGCACCGGCCTCTCTCCGTGGCTTCTCGGCTGTCGGACAGACTCTCTCCTATTGGCTGTTGTATAGGTCTTTGTTTCTTCTGCAATTCTGTGTGCCTGTTTCCTGATTATAGCTACCTTTCCCGGTCATAGTATATTGAGCCAATCTACTACGCCGGGGTCACCATGCTGTATATAAAAGATGTGAGTTCTGCCTCACTGGGGCTTGATTCTGTCGGAAAGGCAGCAGTGATTTCTTCCCACAGACAGAGGCTTGCTTCCATTCACTTTGCATATTCTTCAATATGGGTTCCTTCGTTCAACGAGCTATGCTGCTTCTAGCAGCGTGCTCTTTTGCTTCAGCACTTCCGCAAGCCCAGATCAAGCGGGATATCACCGACAACTGCACGGATATCAAGTACCGTGTTCCTTGGTAAGCTGCAACATGTGGATCACGTTATCGAAATGATCTGAACTCCCTTAAAGGACGTCCCTCACCGACGATGAGAAGTCATCGTACATTGCCGCAGACCTCTGCCTGATCAACGCCCCGTCCACTTCTGGTATCGCCGGAGCCGAGACTCGATGGGATGATCTCCACTGGCCTCACGTCTACCAGACAATCTGGGTCCACGGTGTCGTAAGTCACATCTACCATCAACTCACTGAAATCACATATATTGACTATCCGAAGGGTGCTTTCCTTCCCTTTCATCGGTACTACATGACGGTCCACGAGAACCTGATCCGCGACGAGTGCGGGTACACGGGCCGCATGCCGTACTGGGACGAGCTGGCCGACATCAACTCGACCATTGCCGACCTGGACATGTTCAAGGACGAGTACTTTGGCTCCAACGGCGCCGGCAAGAACAGCTGCATCGGCAGCGGCTCCTTTGTCAACATGACCCTCGCCTTTGCCAACAACGCCGCCGACGCGGACGGCCGCCACTGCGTGTGGCGCAACTTTAGCGAGGCCAAGCTGCAGCAGGCCGCGCAGGTCAATATCGATGAGTGTATGGCCATTGGCAACTATACCAGCGCTTGGAGTGTAAGTAGCAGATTTCCCTTGGAGCAACCAATGGCAGCGAACGGTTTGTTGACTCGAGATGGGTAGTGCTGGGCGAACAAACCCCACGGTGCTGGCCACGGCGGCATCGGTGGACTGGTAAGTCGAGTCCCCTCCAACATCCAGAACTCGCAATTCCTAACCTCGCCAACCACAGATGGGCGACCCGACCTACTCGCCCGGCGACCCGGGCTTCTACCTGCACCACTCGTACCTGGACAAGCTGTGGTGGGAGTGGCAAAAGGCCGACTACCCGGCGCGCCTGACGGACATGGGCGGGCCCAACATTCCCCGGGGCACGCGGCCGACGTCGCCGGGGTACCCGCCGGCCAACGTGACGGATTACTTTGGCGACGACGGCGGCGACACGACGACGCTGGAGCACACCCTCTGGATGATGGATATCGCGCCCAATGTCACCATTGGCGATGTCATGAATCTCAATGGGCCGAGGATTTGTGTCGAGTATCTTGACGAGTAAGATTGTATTGAGGATGGGGGATTTACTGGGCAATGCCATATTTGGTTTCTGACTCTATAGTCAATTCGAATATAAATTTAAGTAGCATGGGTGCAGTGGGTGTGAGGTTGAAATAAGCTTGCTTGGCAGACATTAGAAGCCACTACCATTCAGTGATCTGTTTCGGCAGTACCGACTTATGTTGTTCACGTCAATTAATCTCACTTCTCAAGTCAAGACTCTTCGTATTGGGAAGTGAGGTCCCCAGTGTTGAAATTAATAGTCGAATATATTGTGGACCCACCGACGATCATCCGCCAAAAAGTTTGGAATTCACTGTTCGATGTGCCAGCCTGGACTTGGTAAGAACACATTACGATGGTCGAACATAGATCAGCAGCGATCGTGCTGTAGTATAGACTGCGTTTTCTAGGAAAGCATACACCCGGCGGCGTAAACGTTGCGAGATATTTTCTTTGGGTTGAGCTATATTTATCGCGAGTGATTATAGAGATGCAGGTACCCTTTGGTAGACGTCGAAAAAGGAAGTTTGCTAATAAAGTGGGACGAAACGAGATTGTCAAGTCCGCTATAAAATGGAGGCATTTCAGACGGAAATCCATCTGTCCTGGAGAGTAGACGCGCAGCCTCATACGTAATATAGCTGGTGAACCTGCTAAGGATTTAAATGGAAATAGTAGGTGACGGCTCATGACTGCGGATGACCTCAGCGCAATCCTTTGCAGATCGAAGGAGGTCATCGCTGTTGAAAGGATGGAAACCCGGCTACTCTAGGGTCTCAAGGTGAGATGAAGACGTCACTATACCCGGACAAGGATCAATTAGAGTTGACAAAGAGCATGGCAGGAAAGGATTTCAGGGTCTTCCAGAGGGATGTCCGTGATGTTCAGTTCATGATCAAGATAAACTACAAGATGTACAATAGGTAGACGAACCGTTGACCATGGCGCAGGCAAAGTGGCCTCTACTAACTCGTACAGTGGCATCTCTTGGGGCCTGCTATTTATGGAGTGGTACAACAGCAACTAAAGAGGCCACGCCGCAATGCCAAGGCAAGATCCGTATCCGTACCGTAGCTCCCGAGCTTAATTGAGCATTGTGGAGTTGGCCGAGGGGGGGACTCGTCTCTTTGGAAGGCAGGCTGTTTTTGGCTTTCTGCTTTCCTGTCAAGCTGGTAGTATTCCTTGAAAACTTTTTGTGAATTTAACTCGTTTCCTTATTCTTCTTTCAAGCCTTCCAAAGCTGGGGAACCTCAAAGCGGGGTCCGTCCCCTGCATTCAAAGTTTCGTACCTGGGAATGCACCTAAGGTTAGGTATATCGTCGGTTTTGGCGTGGCGGGTACTCTCGACAATGGCTTGGGGTGGCCGTGCTATTTGGTCCCTCTTTGTTGCCCCTCGTGAGAACGGAGCTACCGAAGCCGTCCATAACGTCAGCGAAGAAAAAAAGGTACCTACTTGTCCTCGGTACTAGGGTTTGGAATGATGAGACTGTTAAGGGGAAACGCACGAGGAGAGAGGAATTATTGCTTCGTACTTGCGTACGGCTCAAACTGGTCACGGTCCAACATTGAGTTGCTCCCTAGTATCTTCCCGGGTAGTGGTAGTACTAGGTTGAAGGAGAGGATTGATGAAACACATTTGGGGCGCCCTCGAGCACCTTCCTGTGCGGCCAATAGCGCGCTCGGAACCAGGACCATTTTCCCCCCTGTGAGCCAGGTATGCAACAGCGGCGATTTTTAGTGGTAGAAGGTCTCAGAGGTACCAGACACGCCGTAGACTCATTGTATGTACATGATGTACTAGCTGCCCACCACCTGCATCTGATCCCGTGCAATTGAGGACACGGTTTTCTGGCAAGCCCACACAAAGCTTGACCAATACCTTTCACCTTAGCCGTGGATGCAACCGACGCCCACTGACGGGATTCTATAACTTCTTCCAACAGATGCGATTGCGCTTCTTTGCCGCCTCTTCCCTCTTTTTCACTTTCCCCCTCCTCCACTGATTGACATTGACTGCCAACCGCGAGCGCATCAATTGTCCGTCGCACAACCAAAACCTTCCGTGGCACTGGACATAGCTGCATAGCTCAATCATTCCCCCGAGCTCCCGCTTCCTTGCATCGGCCAACAGCCAACCGACGAACCTGCCACCTGTTCGAACCCGCTTCAGCAGGTCTGTAGACGCCGGCGATACACACAAAGTCACTCGGCGGGCTTTCAAGTATCAGTTACCTATAATCCAGCCATGGCTCAGATCCGAGGCACTGCCAACTACCACCTCGGCGGCAGCCAGCCTGCGTTCGGCGGCGCGTCGAGGGACGGCGGCTCCGACCCGAGTCCCCTCGACACCATCAGGGAACAAACTTCCAAGATCGAGGACATTCTCGACACGTGGAGCGAGCCCATCAAGCCGTACGTCTGAGTCGAATCCCTTCACGCCCACAATATCACGGCCAGCCCACTATCCCTAGGGGGGCTACAAGCACAGCATTCCTCTGAAAGGATACTCGATGAGTGCACACGATGGCTAATCTGTTAACTCTCTAGATACCTCCCAGCCCTCGGTCGATTCCTGATCGTGGTGACGTTCCTTGAAGATGCGCTGCGAATCCTCACACAATGGAGCGACCAGCTTCTCTACCTGCACGACTACAGACACTGTAAGTTGCAGATTCGAGGCGTAAGCTTACGCAGACGACTAATGATTCCACCATAGTCCCGACCGGTCTCAACCACATTTTCCTCCTGACCAACGTCCTCGCCATGGTATCCGGCTCGTTCCTCGTCATCACTCGCAGATACTCCGACTATGCGGTTGCCGGACTCATGGGCGTCGTGGTCGTGCAAGCGCTCGGATACGGTCTCATCTTTGACCTCAACTTTTTCCTCCGAAACCTGTCCGTCATTGGTGGCCTTCTGATGGTTCTCTCCGACTCTTGGGTCCGAAAGACCAAGGCTTTCGCCGGCCTGCCCTCGATCGACGAGAAGGACCGCAAGATGTACTTCCAGCTTGCTGGCCGTGTTCTGCTCATCTTCCTGTTCATCGGCTTTGTCTGGAGCGGCGACTGGTCTCTCTGGAGAATCATTGTCTCGCTCGTTGGCCTGCTCGCTTGTGTCATGGTTGTGGTTGGATTCAAGGCCAAGTTCAGCGCCACTCTTCTGGTCCTCATCCTGAGTGTCTTCAACGTCCTTGTCAACAACTTCTGGACTGTACGTGCTAATCTTGCCACGATCTTTGTAACGAATGCTGACATTTTCGATAGCTCCACGAACACCACCCCCACAAGGACTTTGCCAAGTACGATTTCTTCCAGATCCTGTCCATCGTGGGTGGCCTGCTGCTGCTTGTCAACAGCGGCCCCGGACAATTCAGCATCGACGAGAAGAAGAAGGTCTACTAGAGTGTCGCATGCCATTTCAGGAAAACATAAACTCTGTAGGCTAGCACCTCACATTTGCCGAGACGAGCGTACTGCTAGTCCGCCAGGCACGCATCACTTTGGCGCAAAGGGAAGGAAATTGGGTTTCTCTCGCAGTTAGCGCATGGGCTCAATTGGCGTAGCCAGGCCCTCTCATCAACTGGATGTAAAAACAAAAGAACAATGACTTTATTTTATTTTCAAAATTTTTAGGATCACAAAACAGAAGGTACCTATATACCGAAATTCTCGAAACATGTCACTCATCTCTGCGAAGCACTGAAGCTACGGGATAACGCGCTTGCTTGACTAGATAACTATCTAGGTCTGCTCTTCCGTAATGCTCAAATCAGATCGACAGCAGGTATTGCTGCGGGCGCACATGCTACCTGGACAGAGTCTCAAGAGCTATTTCATGAAGGGCCGATCAGTGGCGACGGCTCGAGCGCGATGAGCGGTGCTCTCGGCTTGAGCTTGATGAATGTTGCTCTGTCTCCGGCTCTCTCCGTCCGCGCCCTGGCCGGTAGGCACGTTCTGCGTTGTGCATGGCCTGGAAGATAGCACCGTAGCGTTCATCAGGAAGATCCGTGCTCCAAATCTCAACCGTTGCTTTCCACGCGGCCCAGCGGCGTTCGTGCAAGCCAGCGTCCACGCCCATGTCGACATTTCCCAGCACACGGTTGGTACCCAGACAATACAACGCTTCTCTATTTTCATTCAACGCTTCACCATCCTCATCCGTCGCTTCATCAGCCGCCCTTAATGCATCCAGGGAGAACTGTCCCGTAACTAGGTGTTTGCGAAGGAATGTAGAGCAGTTGGTGAGGATGTCCACGACCGCGTCGAATATCGGCGCGTTGGTAGAGCCGTAGCCATCCTCGATACCCGCCCGCAGGACCGCGACGCACGGGAGGGGATTGTCGAGGAGGCCGGCCGCAATCATCTTCGTCGTCACGCTTGCGAGGCCTGTGAGCAGACGAGCGTCGTACTCTGCTGGTCCGTTCGCAGCCTGGGTCATTCGGTCTCGACCGGGTACGATGTGGTCAGCTGCGATACGCACCATGTTTGTTAGTAAGATGGAAAGATACAAAGGAACGCGACCCGAGAGATGGGAATGGGGGAAACTTACTCACGATATCCCTCATTGCGCACCGGGTCATTTCCAGCTTATTGACCTGGGTCCAGCGCATAAGCTCGGCCATGCGAACAAGGAGCGGTATCGGGTTGCCCGCCGCCGGAAGCATTGCTTCGTATATCGTGAATTCGAACATGGCTCCTATGAACTCGTTGGCTGGATCGCGTCAGTCAAAAACCTCTCATTAGCCGTGTTGAAAAACAAAAGAAAGTGGTCGTGACTAGTGTCCGTGACGATAACGTAGCCCGGGTCAGCAAGAAGAGAAAGCGTTTACTTACTCGAGTCCACCGGCATGAACTGACAAAGGGAGTTGATCTGATCGCGGCCCTGGGGCCATGACTGCCGTTGGTACACTCGGATGCGAACCGCGAAGCGAGCGGAATTTCCCACGCTCGCCAATCCATCATCCCACTCTCCTTCTAATCTCTCCTTCTCTTCTTCATCTGCCGCTAGCCATGTTTCTTCTGGTATCAGGTCTGGGAGGGAGTTTTCCAGGGCGTCGCAGATGCGTTTTCTCATCACCGGCTGGGTGAGGTTGTCAAAGATGCTGAGGCCCGCTCTGCCATCGTTGGCGGGATCCTCGACCATGCCGTGCAGGTCCATGAAGAAGCTGTCGTACCTTGCATCGGGGTGCCGCGTCACGAGGTCGAGCCAGGTCGGTCGTCTAGGTCCCGCGGCCGGTGGCTGCCGGCCCTGGTCCCGCCAGGTTCCCTCCTCGCCGGAGGAGCTTCCGGAAGGGCGGTCCTCGTCGGTTCCGTATCCGGACCCCGGCGACGGCTGGCGGTATTCAGTGTTGAGGGCGTGGTGTCGGACCTCGCCGAGGTCGTCGAAATATCGATTCATACTGGTATTAGGTTCTCGAGGAGATCTTCTAGTTGAGAGGTATGTGTCGTGTTGGTCGAGGTGGTGGTATCGTGAGCAGAAAGTCTGTATCGTGGTCGTAGCGATGAGGGTATCGTGAGATCGAGAGTGAGTGGTTGTTTGGTTTGGGGAGAGAGACATGCTGTAAAATGAGAACATTTTTCTTGTTTATATACAAATTCTACTGGAAGTTATTCACATCTCGCAGAACAGCAACTCATGGTGAAACGGTCATAGTTCTGCGATGAGCAACCACTGGAGGTTACTCACTCACTTGCCGTGGGACTGGAACTGAATCCACGGCAGCAGAGATGTGATGGGCACGTACTGCTTGTTACTCACCCATCACAGGACTGCAATCTTCAGAGTTAGTATTGTAAGAGTAACCGCCGGCTTCTGATGGAGGGATTCTATGATACAGCCAAGTATCTAAAAGGAACATGATGAAATGGATTAGCAGGCTCACACCCATCTATGCAAGTCATTGAATTCCCGAAACGTTGCGCTCCTCTGTAAATAGACTTCCGAGCCACGGCTCCACGTACAGAGGCCAAATCCCAAGAACTTCATTCACATGACTAGAGTGCCATACGTGGAATGCCTCTAGGTACAGGTGTGTAGTCAAAATATTCTCGATAAATGAAATTCATACTTCTAGTACTGCTATTTGTAGTGTGGAAATGCTGGGCTCGTCGTCACATTGGTTTATCAGTAGCACAAAAGTGCAAATTTATGACTATCTAGTGCAGTTGTCTAGGTCGGTTTTCCCGATAGCGCTTGAAACTTACCAAGCTCGAAATCTCGAAGACGACTCTTGTGTTATAGAAGCTGACCATTCCTTAATACCTTCTCCTACTCGGAAGCTCCTGCTGAGGCATCCGTGCATAAGGCCGCGGTATCAGGTCTCGACGCCTCGGGAACCTTGCTTCTGCCGCCACCATTGCAGCGCGAACCTCTCCGAGGTCTCCGTTATCCCAACCCCTCTGGATCATATTTACGATTACCCGTCTCCAGTAGGCCCAGCGACCCTCGTCCAGGCCTCCCGGTGAGCCAGGTAAGTGGTCGTTGACGGCGACATCCGGGCCGAACACAAGACGGTCCTCCTCCCGAGGATCGCTCATGTTTTCCGAGATCAAGTCACCGCGAGTAATAATCTCACGAAGATCATCGGAGTGTTTGATCAGAATCTTCTTGGCATCCTCCATCAAAGAGCGCTCAACCGCGACCGTCGTCTCGATACACACCCGCAGGATCAGCACGAATGCGTAGGGCGAGGTGTATAGCCCTTGCTCCCAGAGTGTTGAGGCGATTTCGGTCAAGCCTGCCATTGCGCCGTAGTCATCCCGTTCGGTACGGTATGCCATCTTTTGCTCATTGCGCTTCATTCTCCTGTCTACAAACTCAATCTTTAGCTTCACGTTCTGCAAGGCCAGACGGCGACCATGTGTGAGACCACAACTTACCGAGAAATCTATCGAATCCCGCGCTGATCTCGGCGACAACGTTCGGTTCAATCGCAACCATGTATTTAAAGATTGCGTAGGGCTCGAGTCCCTCGTTAAGGACCGCTTCGTGGATCATGAATTCGAAAACGGTATGACGGAGGGATGTCGCTGCAATACGGTCAGCCCACAGCTCGATTACTAAAATTCAGAGCGGAACAAATATCTTCTCACCGGTTGGTTGTCCAAGCTCGTCGGAGTACAGAATCGTGTTCGCAACTTGTGCTGGGAGGTCTGGTTCGTCCTCCAGATCGTCTACCATTCCGTGATAATGTCGAACCGAGCAAAGCACCCAAGCGTACTCGCGCAGAATTTGGGGATGACGCTGCCAGCAGTACATCTCGTAGCTGATGGCGTTCTCGATGGTCTCGTCATTCGGAGGAGGTAAATCATCGGCGGTGAAGCCTGGCACTCCGTTGGCAATCGAATGCAGTATCGAAAATAGCTTTTCGTACTCAACGTCATCATCTAGTCGGCGTACCTTGGCGGCATGCTGCGGCTCCTGCTGGTGCTGCTCCCGTCCAGGCCGTGAAGATAATCAAGTTGCCCAGCTGCTTGCAGGTCGGCGGCGACTCTTTCAAGTTCGGCTTGCTCGTCCTGGTAGTCAAGGAAATAGCAAAGACGCTCAGCTGCTTCTTGAGTCTCGGCGGCTCGTTGAGCGGTGGCATATGCAGCAGCTTCCTGCTCAGCGGCATAAGCAGCAGCTTCATGCTGGGCAGCTTGAGCAGCAGCTTGCTGAGCAGCTCGTCCAGCTCTGCTTCTGCGGGAAGGCATTGTGAAGTCGAAAGTTTATGAGAATCCAGATATGGATGGAACAGGTGCTGAAATAGAGGATACGGGGTGGTGAGAACTTGAGTGTTTGCGTGGTCAAAAGGCATGCCATCCTGAAGTAATGAAGCATTTTCAAACTTATATGCCATTTCGACGAGAGGTTATTCACATCACAAATACCTGCGAAGCGCATTCTGTAAGCGTGGTGCTGTGACAAGAAAGGCGACAACGATTGATGAATAGAAGACATCATCCCACAGCATGTGAGTTGGCATGGGCGATTTGAACTTATTCACAGAACGATTTCACGGAGAGAGTATAAACTAGCTTCGCGAGCGGAGGTACCAGATGAGATGAGTATATACTTGTGGGAGTATACGATAGAGAAAGATCAATAATTGTGCTCTACGCGGCATGATGATATATAGTGAGAGTTAAACCAGGTTGATCGAGTATACCTGCCGGCGAACTACTATATGGCACTAAGCACCCGGGAGACTATACCTAGATTGAGCTCCGCAGAGCCGAGGCTTCAAGAGTATAGGCAAGCCATAGTACACTTATATCCAATTCGCGGGAGATACAATGGGTCTTTTGAAGCTGTGTACTTACTCAGGTTAGGTAACTATTGGAAAATTGGCCACTTTGCGCTCTGTACCAGCAGGTCATCACATGTTCTCTTCAATTTCAGTATTGGCATGAGGAACGACTGCCGCTTACTGTCTCATTTTTCTTTTCTGTAGCAACTCACCAACCTCCAGCTAACAGAGCAAGCCAATGATACGTCATGTCAAATTCCATCATGCTGGAGCGGATACTCGAGTGCGAAGTAATTGGGAGATGCCTCTCGACTGTCACATGCATGTCGCCTCCATCCTATGGCATAACATTGGAATTATTCACCGACCTCCGTATCTAGTATGTTCATCGAGCAATGTGGCGTCAATACACAGGTTCTTCTCTTCTTCTTTACTACCCATTCAGTGGACCAAAGGGCACCCATAAGTTTATGCACGGGACAAAAAGCAGGAGTATCGCTACACCGCACCAGTGACGAGATTGCCCATATTGGTAAACAGCTTGATGCCCCTGGAATTGGCCAGAAGTGCTATTTGAATCTCAAACTCGTCCCGACAGTGTGGTCGGGTGTTACGTCAGTGACGCCCAAAAGTCTGCCGACGACAGCATCGCGACGCAAGGGCCGCGGTCCGAAATTGGCTGCCTGCGCAGGGCTCATCCATGCAGTCTTTCTTCACCGACCAAATTTTTTGGAATGCCAACATGTCCAACCCTCGGGCCGAGATGGCGCAGCAAGCAGCCTCGAGCACAAGATTCTTGTGCATAAATGAAAACGTGTCACTCCTGTATGGTACCTTTAGACATTCACCTTCTCCCTTCGAGTTCTGTTGACTGCGCTCCCCGCCCAGCGCAAGCATGACAACTAGGATGCGCCTGTGCAGTTACAATACTATCAAGCCATGATCGACAAGTAGTTCCACATCGGCATTCGGGAATCCTTGCGAGCAAAAAAAGACAAGGGTATTTGTATACTGCACGATTGAACCAACAAATCGCAGCTCTTCATTTCCATTTCTCCACCGGGATTGGCTCCGTGCCGGCAGCTCTTTTCGCGACAACGACCAAAAGTGCCGGAGAGCGGAAAGGACAGGGCTGTCGAAGCGAAAACAAACGACCCATTGCCGGAAAGCGACTCGCGAATCAAAAGAATCACCCACGGCTATGCACATTTTTCACAAAGTGACACAAAAAGGAACCAAAAGTCTAAAAAAGAGGCATGGGTTTCATCGCACATGCAGCATTCCTTTCTCGGTGCAACATCAACCCCACACACAGCCACTCTCTTTCCGGCGCCTAAGTACAAACCACATATGTATCTTTAAAATAGAAACACCTCTGGTTCTCTTGAATTGTTCAGTTTTCCAGGAAATATTGTCTTTCTTGCGCACTGCTTACTCAAAATTCAACTCGTTAATTCCGCAAAGGAGAATCAAATCATGATGATGGCGGACGACTATACTACGGTCCAGCTGGGCGAGGCCGACTTACAAGCGCAATCATCCTTCTTAGCCAGATTACCAACAGAGATCCGGCTCGAGATCTACGAGCACCTAAGCACAGCACCACAACATGTCGAAAAGGCATGGGATAAGACAAATCGCCGGGCGCATCTCACGCGGCGGCTGCAAAAGCACGAGAGCGACAACACCAGCCGGTCCCCCTTGTCACCACAGCAGCAACCATGGCTGACACCGTCATCATCTTCGGCCCCGGGCCTATCTCTCCTTCTCACATGCCGCCGCGCCTACTTGGAGGCCTCCACCCTGATACAACCGCGCAATCTCGTCTTTACAGACTTGGACGCACTATCGGCATACCTCTCATGGCCGGGCCTGACACGAGTCCGCCACCGAGCCCGCGAGATCGAGTGCTCGTGGCACGCCGAGGGCTCCGGGGTACCGGGCGGCGCGATCCCGGCATGGAAGGCGGAGCGGTGGGGCGCGTGCTGCGAGGCCCTGGCCGTACTACCGCGAATACGACGGATACGGGCTTGCATCTTTAGCTTTACGGCCCAGGAGAAGATGGTGGATCGGCTTAGGGAGCTAGAGAGCCAGCGCCGCGTCCGGGTGGATGTGCAAGTCGTTGGCGAGTCGGCCGAGTACCGGTTCATGACGGGGAGGAATCTGGCGCAGTATTTTCTCTTCACTTGATGTGTGGTCGCAGATGTCGGCTATTGACTCTTGAGTATGAAGCGACGGAGTGGTGGGGAAAGCTGTACGAGGGTGCAAATTTAAGTCATAAAAAAAGGATAACGACACCATCGTGTCTTGGTTTCTGTCTGTTCAAATTGCGTCCACAATGCTGGGAAATGGCAAAACTGATTGAACATCATCAGTACGACAAAGGTCACGGCACGAGAATCACGGACATGAGCGATGCGATTTATAGTGCGTGTTGAATTTGGCCCCTTCAAGACTCGACGTTGACATTCATAACGTCCGCTGATAATGAGATCAGGATAATTCCCTCGTACATGTACCACGTTTCTGGTACTGTCGAGCATATACGACCATAGACACTAGAATACTCGGCATCCCGTCCGCTCTGCCCTCGATAAGCTGGTGATCGCTGGATTAGTACTCAGGTCGGTGACGACTGGGGAATCCCCAGTGTTGTATGTTTTTGTCTTAGTTTTTGGTTTTATTTCTTTTTTTCTCTTTTTGCTCGCCTAGGTGCCGGCAGCTGGTGCTTTAGCTTAGCGTATTTTTTTTCTCGTTATAAGGCTTTTTTAGTATTTGTAATTTATTTAATATTTAATATATAATTATAGCATTATTAATTAAGCGTATTATATATAATTTAGCGAGGCTTTAAAGCGAAACAAAGTATTTTTTAAATACGCCGATTTTGTAATTAACTTTAACTATTAAAGTTCGTTGCGCTTTAAGATTTAAAAGTTAATTATTCCAAGTCGAATGCCGAAATTATCGTTATTAACCTAATTTTATTCGAGTTTATATAATATTAATTTAAGTTATTAATATATTATATTATCCACCCGGCTTATTACTAACCGGGACGCTTCGATTTATTTATATTTTCGGCCACGGGCCGATACTAAAACATTAACGCAGATTGCTTAAGCCGTTATTTAATAAAAATTGGCGTTTTTTTATTAAAATACAGCAAATAATTACGCTAATATAACACTCGCTTTATGAAAAAAACTACAATATAATAGCCTTTTAAAAGCCGTAAATTAACCGTTAAATTAAATTTATTTAATACCCGACGATTATTTTTTATATAATTATTTATTATAGCGGCCGCGCCGTTATTTACTTAAATAAGCGTTTTAACCCCGGAACGGTATTATCTCGGTCGGGTTTCGATTAGGTCGCGTTAACGTTCGGCACCGGGGAAGGGGCGGTTATAATTTAGTTTATATATTTTCCGAACTAAATAAGCGGGTTATAAATTAGCTTTTTAACGATATTTAAAAAAACCGCTTTTAGGCGGGTATTTATTTATAAATAATTTTAATATATATTACTTATTATAAGATTTTTACGGCCGTACGTTACGTAGCGCTAATAACGTTATTTTTTTCGCCGAAAAATAAAATTTAATATTATTTATTTTTTATAAAAAAATTACTCGGTATTATTACGGCGTTAGGGACTTTATTATCGATTTAACCTAAAATTTATTAATGCTTTGCGCCCGGTTCGATAAAAATTAAGGATTTAAAGGCTTGGATTACCGAGCCGAAAGCGTTACGTTTTTATTATTAAGCGAAGTAAAGGCGAATTTATAGCAAGGTAATAACTAAAATTAACCGATAATAAATTAAATATTTATTAAAACAAAGGCGTTATAACGCTTTTAATTTAAATTTAATATAAACAATATTAAAAAGCTAAATTAAGCCTTTAATTAGCTAATAGGCATTTTTTAGCTAATAGCCGATATCGCGGGGTTTTAAAAAACGCTTAATACGGGTTAGGGGGTTAAATAATAGTTTTTACCGGTATAAAAAGCCTGTAAAAAACGCGTACGGAAAACTATAAATATTTTTAAAAACGGTCGATAAATAACTAGCGAATTTATACCGAAACGGTCGCGAATTAAAAACTAATTATTATAAAGTTATAAAAATAAGCCTGGTATTAACGTTTAAAAAACCGTTTATAGCAAAAAGAAAATGTTTATAAACGTTATAAAATAAATTAGGCTATATAATAACTTTTTATTAAAAATATACGGTATCCCCCCGCTAAAAATAAAAGGTAACGGTGCCGGTTTAGCTAAATTATAGAAATAAAAAGCTTAGGTGTTAATATAAAGGTTTTTTCCGGATTTATTAGCGGACCTTTTAAATATCGTAGGCGACCCGATAAAATATCGCTAAAAATTCGAAGTTAAACGTATAATCGATTATTAATACGTAAAAAACGCTTTTTAAAAGGCCGTTTCCTAAAAATCCCCGGGCGGTAACGGCCTGCCGAATAGCTTTTTTAAAGCTTATAAAAATATTTTTTTATTATAATTTACCTGGTTATTTATAGCTTCGAGCTTAGTTAATATTTAAAAAAATTCCGTATAACGGAAATAATAATTATATTAAAGCTAAATAAAATAACGGCCTAAAAGCGAACCGCCGGCGGATAGCGACCGATAATTTTTATTAGCGTTATAAAAAAATATTCGAGTCGGTATTTACGGAGCGGATTTCGGTATTAGCCGAAAAATACGCGTTATTATTTTACGGGTAAATAAAAAACCGGAAGGAAAAATCGATTAAGCTAATTATTAAGGTAATTATTAACGTTATATATACGGTATAAAACCGTAAAAACGTTATTTTATTATTATAATTAAATATTAAAAAAGTTTTCGATACGGTTAATTATTAGCGTTTAATCGATATTTTGGGTAAAAAAGGTTCCCGGTTTAGGTCCGGCGGTAAATAGCTAATTTTTTAAAAAACCGGTTAATCCGCCTCCGGTTCGACGGGGAGGAATTAATATTTATTTATATTAACGCCGGGGTCCTGTAAAAATTTCCGTTTTTTTATATTATTTATTATTTTTAACGTTATTTTATATAAAGTTTTTATAACCGTTAACCTAGACCTAATTATAATAAAATTCGCGGATAATATAAATTTATTAAACGTTAATTACGATACGATTACGATATACCGCCGTTTTAAAATTATTTAAAATATTTATAATAAATAAACCACGGTATATAATATAAAATTCGCCTCGGAAAAAAACGAGCTAATATATTTTATTAAAAATTATAAAACGGAGTTTATAAAAATACGGTTCGGTCCCGTTACCGTATCGTTAATAAAATTTCTACGGGTTTTAAGGGTTTAGCTCGATAAAAAGCTTAATTAATTAATTTATATTACTTAAATACGTAAAAAATCGGTAATTTAAAAACTTGTTTTAATAAAATTTATTAATTATATATAAAAATATAATATTTTTTAAACCCGGTTATTATATACGGCCGTAATTTGTAATTACCTTGTTTATAAATCGGCGGCGTAATATTAAATAATTACGGAATTTTCCGGCCCGGTTAAAAAACTAAAAAATATTTAATATAATTATTTTTAAACCGTTTACGGCGTTTATAAAATAACGCCGGCGCGGTTATTCGAACTCGAAATTACCGTTTTGTTATTAAATTTTTATTTATTATACCGTAATATTAAATTTAAAAAAAAGCTAATTTAAAAAAATAAAGCTAGGTATTTATAAAACGTTTATATATATATTATACGCTAATTTCGGATAAATTCCGGAATAAAGCTTTTAGGCTTAAATAACGCAAAATAAACGATAAATAAACGGTCCGCCATATTATAATAATAGCTTTAACGATGGATATACACGGGCCCGGCGGATGGTTAATCCGGTCCCGGCACCGATAAATATAAATTAGTGCCGATAAACAAATAAACTAAACTATAAATCCCGGTCCTTAGACTTTAAAATCCTTAGCTTAGTATTAATATATATTATTAGCTTTATAATAGCAAATATTTTACTAACCAAGTATTCGGGATTATAACACAATACTAAGCTTAACACTAAAATCGTAAAATCAGGCTATTAAACAACAAATCAGCATACCTTAGTCAAATTAAGTCATTAAATAGCAAATTAAAACTTCCCCGCTAAATTAGGTTATTAAGCAATAAATTAAGGCATTATACCCTTTAAGGTTATTTATCGCAATAAACTTTATATACGGCAGCAAACGACAGCGTTCCTCGTTTATTATTATAATTAAGCTTTAATAATAGCCCGTCGCGAATTAAAGTTATCGCTAATTCGTTTTTATTTGCTAATTTAAGCGTATTTATTTGCCGTTAATTACGGGATCCTTAATTATATCGCTAAATTAGGTATTAAATGTAAATTAAGGTAATTACCCCGCGCCGCTCGTTATAAACTAATAAATACCTAAACTTTTACCGGGCAACGCGCTTACTTAAATAGCTAGCTACCAAAGCCCCGCGCTGCTGCCTGTTTATAAATTTTTCTTTTTTTAATATAATTAAGTCTTTTAATACTAAAGCTCGGCATTTTAATAATAACATTTAATATAACTATTACGGTAATTATATATTAAAAGGTTTAATATTTGTTGGCTGTTTTATAAAAAAAGCTTAGCACCGAGTTTATAATTTAAAACTAACGCGTCGCCTTGCTTAAAGCTTAATTTAATATAATTACTAGCCGTCCCGAGCTTTAAAAAAACCCTTTTTACCTTATCCCGCTAAATTTACCGGCTACACTATTAATTTCGATTCCTGGTTATTAAAAATAAATAATGAAATAATAATCGATAATAAAAACGGCGCTTTTAATAATAATAAAGCCTAGTTCCGATATTAATTTTTTCGTTTAAATACTAAGCCGTAAAAAGTTATAACTTTTTTTATCCGTCGAGCTAAATCCACTAACGATTAAAACTTTAATATTATAAAAAAGACTTTATAACGTATTAACGATAACCCGTTTAAACTTCGCAAAATATTAACTTAACTCCGTAACTTTAAATAAAGTAACTTCGGTTTTTATTTTTTCCTTGCCAAATAAAAAACCTTTACCGGCGAATCCGGTTACGCAATACTCGATAATAAGGTCCGCATCGCAGCTTTACGTTACGCCGTTAATAATAAGCTATAAAAAATTAAAGGATCGCGAGGTTTAATTCGGATCCTTTTTTACCACTCACGATAACTTCGTTACCTTATTATACAAAATCAATAACGGTATATATACCGGTTATATTTACAATGTTTACGCTTATTAAAAGCCTTACGGTTTTAAACCCCGTCCGATAAACCCTAACGCTATAAATATTAAATCGGTTAACCTCGCTATAATCGATTAATTTAAAGTCACCGCCGTATAACGAAAACAATAAAATAATAAAAGAAAATACCGTAAATATAAATCCGGCGATTATTAATTTAGTCGCTGCCCGTCGAACGCCGCCTAGCTAGCTATAGCCGTAATAAAAAATAAAGATAAAAATAAACACAAAAAAGCTTTATTAAAAGGTAAAATACAACAAATAAAATTAATAATCAACGTTATTAACAAGGAAAATAATTATTTTAACTACGATTATTAATAATTTTTATATTTTAGATATTTAAAATAAGAAATAACAAAATAACAAAACGAAAAAACGGTTAACAAAAGCTTTATAACCGGATTTAAAAAAAGGGAAATATTATAATAATAGCTTTAACGATAAATATGCACGGGCCCGGCGGATAATTAGTCCGGTCCCGGCACCGATAAAGATAAACTAATGCCGATAAGCAAATAAACTAAGTTATAAATCCCGGTCTTTAGACTTTAAGATCCTTAACTTAATATTAACACACACTATTGGCTTTATAATAGCAGATATTTTATTAGCCAAGCATTCGGGATCGTGACACGCCACCGATATTTAAACTAAATTAAAAAAAATAAACTCGGTTAAAACCCGTATTATAACGTATTTAAAAAATATTAATTTTAAAAATAAAATATTATAAAGCCGGCTCGGGACCGGAGTATTAAGACCCCGGCTAAAAATAATATACCGGGGACGCTAAAATTTAAAAAAATTTAACCGGTATTAATAACTTTTATAAAAGTTTATTATAGCGTTTTTTAAATCCGGACGGGGAAAATAAAATTAACGGGGTTTTTATAAAAAACGAAGGTTTTCGGGATTTATTCGCTATTATACCGCTATAATAAAGCCCCGGAGTGTGACGGCCGGTCACTGCCGTATACCGAAACCACCAATCAGGGGATAAGCTGCGATCCTTCGGGCAATATCTGCGCCGCTCGATTATATAATCCCGCTTTAGGAACGTTCGTTCCCAAGCTTTTTTTTTTTTTGACTTTTGTTAGTCTTATTATTTTCGTTTATAGAGCAGTTGGCCAATAATAGGCCTTGACTATCCTGATACCTTTTTGCTCGCCGTGACATAATAATAAAACTCCGGTGCTTGCGATTAAAAGCTTTGCCTTCCAACGCTTACCGTATCTTAAATCGATCGTTAGAAGCTTTGTTTACCTAATCGCAATTATAAATCGAGCCTACAAAGCTTTGTTTTCCCGCTCGTATTATTTTTTACTAAACTTTGATCCGCTATTTATAGAATAGCGACGACCGCTAATCCGGAGGACCACGGTCGCTCCGATAACGAGCTCGCGAACCCTTTTTAAGGGAGTTTTACGAATACCCCAGCGACGCCCGGAGGGCCGTTAATTAATACTCGAGCTTTTAAAGGCAAAAAAAAAGCTATTGTTTTAAAATTATTTACGGAAAAGCAGCGAGCAGCTAACTAGGCTTTCGTAAATAAGCAACGAGCTGCCGTTAACGCTATTTACGAGTTTATTAATTAATTTTATAAGCGAATCGCTTTTTTGGAAGCTATTCGATTTTCGGGGTCTTTTTCGATTTTAATTATCCCTCGTAAAAGTCCCGTTTTACGCTCGGTTAAGCGCGAAAAAACCGTGGATAATTTTAATAACTCTATAAATACTCGTATCCGTTTTAAGTTTAAGGACCCGGAAGCTTTTACCGATAAAGTTTTTTTTTATACGCGGTTTAGGAATAATAGGCAAAAACCAAGCTAAAATATAACGTTTATTTTTTTCCGGATAAAGGAACGCGCGTAGTTTAGCTTTTTACGATCGTCGGAAGGCAGGCCCTAAAAATCTTGTTTTTTTACCTTTTTACCGATTACCCGGTTTTAATCGTTATTACGGAAAAGATTTTCGTATTAATAAAATTTAGCTTCCGAAACCCAGACGAGCGGGGCTTGGCACGAGATAAGTTCGTATTTTATCGTATAACCTCCTTTGACCCGTTCCTTTCCTTTTACTTAAAATTTATCCGTTTGGTTACGCTTTTTCGGATACCCCGTTCCGAATAAAAATACGAGCTTAATAAACGCTTATTTATGGATTTCCGACGATCGGTATAGACCTATAATATTGATCGGGGGGTAGATTTTAAAACTTTCCGAAAACGCTATACGGAGATAAATTAGCAAAATCGAGAGATCGCGCGTATTCGTCTATTTTTCCGAAAACGCATTTATATTAAAAGATTTTCCGCACCCCAAGCGTCAGGCGCCTTATAAAAGTCCTCCGGCGCGCGAGTTATACCCCGACAAATTGGGTATTTATTTATTACCCCCGTCCCGCGAAGTAGAATACGCTATCGTATTCCCGGAGTTACTCCCCGTGCTTTTACCGCTTAGCCGGATAACGCTTGTTATAAATATGGCAAAATAAGGCACTAGGCCAAAGATTGTTTTTTTGATATTATAATAACAGCTGTTTATCCGGAGAGCTCCGAGCCTTTAAAGTTATCCGAAGAGAGCCAAGGCTCGGAAAACGAGTACGCCTAAATATAATCTTTAATTTAGGCGTATTATTTAATATTAATTAATTAACCGCAAAAATAATAAAATTAGATTTCCTCGAAAAGTTAATTAGTGGATTAGCTTTTATCGTAAATATTATTTTGCAATACCACGGAATCGCTGTTTTTTTGCGCGTTTTTGTTAATATTAGAGTATAAGCATGGCTTTTCGCAAATCGCAATTTTTGCCGGAAGCTCGCCTAATAATAAGACCTATTTACCATTACCTACGACTAGCCGGTAGCAGTCAAAGGCTTCGAAAACAAAGCCTAATAAAATATCCGGAGCTCGATATTATTTAATCTTTGACTTTAAGGGCGCGTTTTCCGTGATATACCCCTGCTCGAACTAGACCTAGGCGCCCGGTCTGATTTTTAGATAATCGTGGGATTTAAGTTCCTCGAATATTACGGCTTTTTGCTAAATTATTAGCGTAAAAAACTGCGTTTCCTAAGCTCGTTACCCCAAAAAAGCTTTTAGTAAACTAATATCACGGTTTTTTACCGTTAAATTATAAAGAATTAAAAGATAGATTTACGCGCCTAAAAAGATATAAAGCGCCGAAAATAACTTTGGCAAAACGCTAAAATCATAGCGATTATTTTTACTACCCTTAGGAGGATCCTAAAAAAACCTTAACTAGGCTTTATTCCCGGATTTGATATTTATTTAATATCTCCCGATAGCTTTTATAAAATAACTAAACGCGGTACGTCTTATAGCCACGGGGCGAGCGAGTTTTTTTTATTTTCGGTGTTTGTATTCGATCGGGCTATCGTTTATTCCTTAAACTTAAAAAACGAGGCGACGCGTACCGAAATTTTTTTTAAGCTTTTTAAAGAATACGCCGATTTAGCGGATGTTTTTTTTAAATCGAATAACAACGAGCTGCCGCCTTACCGGTTTAGCGATTATAAAATCGAATTATTACCCGATTTTACCTTTATAAAAGCGTATCCGCTTTATAATATATTTTTTAAACAATTTATCGCGTTAAAAAATATTTTATTAAAAACTTACGCAAAAAATAAATAGTCCTTAGCGTTATAAAATACGGTTTTTTAATGCTTTTCGCTAAAAAGCCTAACGGCGGATTACGACTATATATAGATTATCGAAAGTTTAACGCGCGTATACGTAAAGATCGTTATTTTTTCCCGTTTATTAGCGAAACGATAAAACGAATCGGGCGCGCCAAGATTTATATTAAATTAGACGTCCGATAAGCTTTTTACCGTATCCGTATAAACGAGCAATCCGAGGATTTTACCACGTTCCGAACGCGCTTTGGATAATATAAATACCGAGTTATGCCTTTTAAATTATATAACGGGCCGAGTATATTTTAACGTTATATTAACCGTGTTTTTTTTTCGACGTTTTTTATATAGTTTATATAAACGATATTTTGATTTTTTTATCGAACCCGAAAAAGTATAAAAAGCACGTCCGCTAAATATTATAAAAGCTGCGCGAAGCCGGTTTTTAGGCGGATATTCGGAAAAGCGAGTTTAGGGTTATTTTTATTAAATTCCTCGGATATATTATTTCGATTAATAGGATCGCCGTAGACCCGGAAAAGGTAAACGCAGTCCGAAATTAGGAGCCTTTTAAACGTATTAAGCAGCTTTAAGCTTTTTTGGGTTTCGCTAATTTTTACCGGTAATTTATCGAAGGTTTTAGCAAAATAGCTAAACTTTTTTATCGGTTTATAGCTATATTTATTTAAAAATAAACGAGTAAATATAAGGCCGTTTTCGAGGAGCTTAAGCGTTTGCTAACCACGGTTCTCGTATTTATATACTTTTAAAAAAACCGAGCTATTAAGCTCGAGACCGATATTTCCGATAAAATAGTTTTTGGGACGTTTTCCTAAATAAATAAATAAGGCGATTATTATCCGGTAACGTTTTTATCGAAAATTATAAGCCCCGCGGAGTATAATTATATAATTTACGATAAAAAGTTTTTCGCTATCGTTAAATCGCTATAAAAATAGGAATAATTTTTGGTATTTTGTTATAAATATTTCGATATTTATACTAATCATTAAATATTATAATATTTCGCTACTAAGCGCTAGTTTAATACGCGGCAGGCTAGCTAAAGTAAATTTTTATTATAATTTAATTATTTTTTATAATACCGCCCTAGCAAGCTTAACGTGGTAGCGGATATTTTATCCCGTAAATCAAAGGATTTAATTACCTAAAAAACCGTTAAAAAATAAAACAAAAACCAAATATTATTTTTTAGCTTTTAATTCGCAGGTGGCACCTCTAAGGTGTTAATCGCCGTTTTTTTTGCAGAAAAAAGCAGGGCGGAAGCTATCGTTCGAGAGTCCGACCTACGGCCTAGCTCGGATTATACCTAAAAATTATTGCTAATCGACGTTATTTTGGCAGCTAACCGGATTTTTTTTATTTTCGCTACGGAGCGCGTACGCGTTTTGCAAAATAATTCCGAGTATTCCCTTGTAAACGGTTTAATTTTTTACCGAGATTGTTTAATAGTCCCCGAGGAAAAAGACCTGCGAACCCGGCTATATAATAAGTTTTACCGCCCCCGCTCGAGCGCTTACCCCGGACGCAATAAAATACGCGACACTATTAAAAAGCGTTATTAGTGGCCGGGCATAAGTTTATATATCGATCGATATTGCCTAAATTATGCCGAGTATAGGCGAGCAAAAGAATTACGTTAAAAGCCCGCCGGGCTGCTGTAGCCGCTCCCGGTATTAAAGTACCCGTGGTAATACGTTTTGATGGATTTTAAAATTTTCCCGGCGGATAAATACGGTTATAATACCGTTTTGGTGATTATAAACCGCTTAGGTAAACGCTTATTTTTATTTTTTACGTATAAAACTTATACCGTAGCAGAGCTCGCCAAGTTTTATTACGAATACCCCTGGCGTTTATTCGGAACTCCGGAAATAGTTATATCCGACCGCGGTTTTTAATTCGTAGCGGCTTTTTTAAGGGAGTTTATATCGTTTACCGGGATTAATTTATTTAAATCGATAGCGGAATACGCTTAAACCGATAATAACTCGGAGATTTTAATTTAGTTTATCTAAAATAAACTGCGACCGTTTATTAGTTATTTCTAAAACGACTAATCGGAGCTATTCCCTTGTTTAAACTTCGCTTACGCCATTTAGCCTTACGAAAACACAGGGCTTTTATTAATAAAAGTCGATCTCGGTTATTTACCTAAGTTAATATTCGATTAAAAGGCTCGTATTAAAAACTTAGTTACTTTAAAAGAATAACTTTCTCGCGATAAAATAATTTATTTTGCTAAAAAAAAAGCTAAAACGGTGTTTTACGCAAAAGCGAATTTGGTTAAGGCCTAGCACGCTTAGCGCAAATAAGCCAATAAACACCGCCGGCCGATCGATTAAAGCGTAAGTAACTACGTTTATATACGCCGAGGGAATTAGCGCACGGATCGGCTATACGATAGCTTAAATAATCCTAATATTAATCTTTTTAAAATAATAAAGAACCTTTATCCGAACGCTTATTAATTAAAACTGCCGCCTAGGATATATATACGCTCGGTAATTAATTTTAATAAGCTAACTAAAATATATAATAATCCGGTGCCGGGACAAACGATTATTCCGCTACCCCCGGTTATAATTAACGGTAAACCGGAGTATTATGTATCGAAATTTTTTTTTTCGGCTATATTACGGGAAGCTCTAATATTAAGTCGATTAAAAAAGGTACGACCCCGATCCGGAATTTTACCTAATACGTAATTTTTTTAATTTTACGGGGCTTATTAACTAATTTTATTATGATTATCCCGAAGCTCCCGGACCTCCCCGGAGGTTTTAGGAGTAGCTATTGGTAATAGCGGAAAATCGCGAATTAAAATCGAACGATAAAAACGATCTCCCGGTAATAGGACGGGAGCGGGTAAAAGGAATTAAGCGGCGGCGCAACGCGTTTTAAGAAAATATACGGATTACGCGAGCAAAAGTTTATTAAAATATATTTTTGTGTTTTTATTAAATTAAAAAAAAACAATAACAAAATAATAATAAAGCAAAAAAAATATATATAATAACAACTAAACTAAATAAACCACCACTAGCCCCTTTATTTAGCAGCGCACGACGCGCTTAGGCCTCCGGTTATAAAAAATCGAACAACTCCAAAAGGAGTACGCGAGCACGCGTACGACGATTTTTTTCGCTACTAGCCTTACCACCAGCCTTATTACCAACGCCACTAACGCTATTATTTTCCTCGTTATTTAATAAGGTACGCACTACGGTGCGTCGTCGGCGTTTTTTTTAAATATACGGTTAATAGGGTAGCGTAAAACGCGGAGCGTAAGATTTACGGCGCGCGAGGCGGTGCCGGATTAAACGGCTTTGAGGTAGCGGGCGGCCGCCGGCTTAATATAATCGGGGCTGCGCGAGCGGGTTAATCGCGGGATACGCGCGCGCGAATAACGGATAATATTTATATAAGCTTATAATTATACCCGGAAATATAACTTTAATAACGCTCGTTATCGCCGGCGGCGTCGTAATATACGCCGGGGAAGCGGCCGGCGATAGCGTTGCGTAAGCAGCCTAGGCAAGACTCGGCGCGCTAGGTATTACGGGCCGGACGGGCTTAGCGAGTAAGGCGAGCAGGCGCGGCGGGAGCAAGCGCGGCCGGGGGAGTACGGCGGGCGGCAACAGCGGCGCGAGCGGCGGCGGTGCGGGCGCGGCGTTAAGCGGTAAAACCGCGGCGGATAAATATTTTGGTTATTATTATTGTTATTATAGTTATTTATTTATTATATTATTAGTAAATATTATAACACCGCGCAAATACGTGGTTAAAATTTAAAGGCTTATAATAGCCGACGTATAAAATATAATATAAGATACCGAAAAAAGAATTATTATTTTATGAAAAAATCAGCATTTATATACCCCGGACAATAATTATATTTTAGAATAATAATATTAAAATAATCGAAGCTATTTACGTTATATTATTAGCTTAAGTTATTATTAATCCTAAAATCGATAGCTAATAAAAGCAGGATACGGCCGTTAATACGTTTTATAAATTACGGGATTGGGATATTTGGTGGTTAGGTTTTAAGCTTTAACCGGAGTATAAAAAATGGGTTTTCCGGTGTATATATATTATTATATAACGCCGGCGATGCTCGCCACGATCGTAGGCCGGCCGGACCGGCCTTAAAGGAGGGGGGGGGGTAATGTGACGGCCGGTTACTACCGTATACCGAAACCACTAATTAAGGGATAAGCTGCGATTTTTCGGGTAATATCTGCGCCGCTCGATTATATAATCCCGCTCTAGGAACGTTCGTTCCCAAGCTTTTTTTTTTTTAACCTTCGTTAGTTTTATTATTTTCGTCTATAGAGCAGTTAGCCAATAATAGGCCCTGACCATCCTGATACCTTCTTGCTCGCCGTGACACGGAGACGGTAATATATATTATTTATTATTATTTATTATTAAAAAATAAATAAACGGAATTACAGCGGACCCTAAATAATAAAAACCCGTTGGTTACGGCTAAAAATATCGAAAAGCTTATTAATAAGTTATAAAAAACCGTAATATTAATAAAATAAATATTGGTTATTAACCGGTTAATATAACTACCGTTATAAAAAAAATTAAGCTAATATAATAAAAACTAGTTTAATATTAACGGGAACGTAATATAAATATACTTAAATCGCCGGTAAATTATAAAAAAATCGCCGGCGGTATAAGCGTAAATATATATAGCGATATAAAGTTTTAGTTTAGCTTAAAGATAAAAACCCGGCCTCGGCCGATTTTTTATTTATAAGCACGGGATCCGGCGTAATAAAGCTCCGGGCAAAGTTTTATTTACGGGTTATTAATAATAATACCGAATAATTTTCGAATTATACAAAGTATTTAATAATAATAATAATAATGTTTTACGTATAATTATTATATAAAGCTATTAATCGCGAATTTTTTAATCGAGCGCGGCGTTTTTTGTTATTTTATTAAAAGCACCGGAAAGCTATTTTTATATAAAATTGCCGTATATTTATAGCCGTTAAACGATTTTTCGTAAAATTTAATATATATCGCGAAATCGTTTAATTTTAAAACTAATTTACCTTTTTTTTTAAAAAAACAATAGTATATATTATATATATAGCAAAAACTTTTTAAAGCGGAATTATTATTAAATTATTAGCCGGGCTGCGCGTTTTTAAATATAAAACGTAAAAAAAAATATATATATATTAAAGGTTGAACCGGATAAATTATACGCAAATTAAGGCGGGTTTCCAAATTATGTCTTATAAAATGCAAAAATAAGTTAAAACTAAAAGCGTTGTTTAGGGACTTCGTACTATAAATCCAGCGATGCCTTTTTTTAGAGTAGCGCAGAGCATACAGATGGTGTGAGATAAGTAGAGGTCGCGGTCGTTCAACGGCACAGCCAGCTCTACTTAGAATACCTCGGCACGGCCGTCGAATCTCATAAGGAATGTACGGCTGTTGATCACAAAAAACTCATAATTATCAAGCAATAAAGTGAAAGCGTCGGTCGGTATGTGAGTACACCAACCCAAACCATCTTGGCCATTCAGGAAGATTCTAGTATTATTCAAGGGATACACAATTCGTCTATGATCAAGCAGGTCGATTTCCGACTAAACGCTCCTCAGCTTACTCATACCTTTACACCTTTGACAACAGGAATCCATCTGTTTGCCTCTGAAAGAGCTGATCTACATCATACTTTTGTGCGATCGTCTTCAGCTTTGCAACGTTCTCTTCGCCATACGACGCGAGCGGGTTCTGATCTCTGGACGCATCGTTCATAAACCGGAACGGGAGGTCCAAGCCACGCTCGCTGGCGAGCTTCTCCAATTCAGCAGTTGTGTCGATTGAGACCGATCGAACTAATTCATCGTCTTCTGCATTTTTCCAGTCGACAAGAGTTGTCCACCCTATGAGGTCATGTCAGCGTGCCTGCTTCATCTTTCAGGGACAAGAAACAAAACTTACACTGGTGGTCCTCCAGTGGTACACCCATCGGGTTTCCGCCCTTCTCGATACCCTGCTGAGCAAGGTTCTTCGAAATCGGTTGGATTGTGAACGTTTGGTTGGCGCCAGTGGTCTCGCGGACTTGAAGGGCTCGCTCGCGCCAGAAGCTATAGGTGTCTTTGTACAGTCCTGCATCGATGCGGGTGCTTGCAGCACGGTAGTCGTGCCTTGAGGACTGTCAGTAAGGCTCCAGCTAGCTTGCACAGACTCGTGGCTTACCTCAGAGGCTCAGCGCTGAACGCGCTGCCCAGAAAATCGGTCAAGCCGGCGACGGTGCCATTGGTGGCGGGCAGAGCAAACATGAGCGGCTCTGGCAACGAGTCGAAAGAAGCGAACGCCCCTGGCTCCTGCTCTGAAGGCTCAGCATACAACAAGCCGAGAATGATACTATCGAGGTTGATAATGAGAGCGACAGTGGATTTCACATCGGCGGCGCCGCTTGTTTGCCACTCTGCAAATGCCTCAAGAATGGCGGGTGCCTGGTCGACACTGTAGATTGCAACCTGATACCAAATGTTGCGTGCAGGCACCGTGTTCAGATCGTACCGAGTCACAATCCCGAAGTTGGGACCGCCTCCTTTGAGAGCCCAGAACAGATCCGAGTTCTCGGTCAGGGTGGCGTTGGTTATCGTGCCATCGGCCAGAACAACCTACAATGCCAAGTATTTAGTGTATGTCCCCTTTCTTTATCATTTAGTGCTCGAATCTTACCTCAAAGGTCTTGACGTTATCCGCAGCCGTGCCAAAGGCGCCCGAGAAGTGCCAGAAGCCACCTATCAGTTGTAAGTGATGTGAAACCAAGACGCAGTGCTACCATGCTGGTTCGACCCTTCTTGGTGGCAACGTACCTCCCAACATCAGCCCGCCAACCCCTACTGCGGGAATCCGGCCTCCAACCACGGCCGCTTCGTGCTGGTCCAGATACGCAATCACATCGCCCCAGCGAGCTCCAGGGCCCACGCTGGCGACGGCCCCATCAGCAGAAAGCGTGATCTGGTTCAACTTCTGCAGATCGACGAGGAATCCACCCTGCGTGTTTGACCAGCCCGGATTGGGCGAGTGGCCACCACTTCGAACAGAAAATTTGATCCCGTAGTACTTGATAATCTTTAGGATCTTTGACACATCGTCTGTGGTGGCGGGCTGGACGATGCAGTAAGGCTGAAACACGCAAGCCTGAGACCTGGGAATCCTGATGTCAGGGAATGTCGGAATCTGAAAAGAGAAGTGCAATCCTCACCAATTCTCCCCCGCGAGCGTCTCGTTTACCGGGGCAGTATTGACGTTGGCCTCCCCGATGGCGAGTTGCGCAGCCGCGCAAGCCTGGCCGATTGATTGCGATGAGTTGCCATATTCACGTTTGGGCTGCTGGGCCGAGGCCAGAGCTTGTATGTCTCGCGGAGACAGGTTGATGCTTGCGCCAAAGGTCTCCAGCGTGGTCGTCATTTTCGCGCCTCTGCCTGGGTGATAATTGGCCGCAGGTGAAGCAGCAGCAGCAGCATCGACCGATGCTCTTAAATACAAAAGACAGACGCCTAAAGAGGCAATGATGCTACAGAAACGGGCCATGGCAGTTGGGGGAGGGGCAACGTTGTCACACAAGTCATGCAGTTGGTGAAAAGAGCATTGCGACACTGCAGTGCCCTTTTATACATGCAACGTGCGTAATACAACATGTCGATAATGCAACCGAGCTGACATTGATGAAAAAAGGCGATGGAGCATGGGAACGACGAAAGTTCCTTTATTGCATTTCAGCCAATGCAATAGTCTCAAGCCATATGATTTCATGGTCTTTCAGCACTGTATAACTACGGTGCGTGATCCTTGCCGTGGCTGCAATCCTTCCGGCAGGGATGGTGAGCAAACAACCCTAGGTTGGCCGGAGACCACCGGGAATCGCAGAACACGCGTCGCAGTCTTCTAGAAGTGTGTATCTCGCGATTGAATTTGTCATCACAAGTCGCGTGAACTGAAAAGAAGGAGCTAAGTCTTGACTGTGGAGCGAGCATCCATCTTGTATAGCTTGTATAGCATCGCAAATCATGGTCTGTTGGTTCAATGCCAGCAATGCTGCTTGTCATTACGTGCTGCACATGGAAAGCATACCTAGTACTGGCTGCGGGAATAAGTGTAATTTTAGGCTTTACCCATCGTCACCTTTTTGATTCACTGCTCGAGCAGTGCACCTTGCTTAGTTGGATGTCGTATGATTTATTGTATAATTAATGTCTAAGAAATCAATTGACGATGCAAAAATGACCTTTTCGGAACCAAGATTTCACCTGCCCACGCGACAACAAAACACTTCCCATGTCATACCAACATCCTGACTGGTACGGTATATGGATGGCTACCGCACGGGTCATTCATTCATTACTTCATCAAGACCGCCATCATTGTTATACACATCGTCGATGCCCAAAATCGGGAAGCAGCTTGAGAACTCGCGACGTTCATACGAGAGCTCTCAGGCACTAATTGTCGTCCTCGGGCTTTTGCTCCGACCAACATCCCACAGCTCGGTCTCAGAGCTATTGGTGGCCACAAAGCCGCTTGCCTGAACGGGCGTGATCGTTTTCCAGGTCGACTTCGTCGAGCGTGAGGTAATATGGGTCTGAAAATACTGGGAAACCCGTTCCGAGGCCGACGCGAGGAATGGTCGCAGAGCCGGCAGCGAAGTTCCGATCAGCGCCACTGTCGGCTCGACTTGAGATGGGATCCAGAACGTGTATCCGTATCGATCGAATTGTCCCGGTACGTAGCGCGACATCCTATATGTGAGCCCTGTTCTTTTGATCAGTAAATAGGAGAACGACGCGCCGCAAGGTTTCAACGTACACAATGGGTTTGTTGGCTCGTAGCGTTTCATCTCAATGTCAAAGATAGCAAGCTTGTATGCGGAAGCTATACTTGCGCTGCGAGGCTGTCAGTGCACGAGGTCTCAAATGAAGGCGAGAAAGTGCTCATACCCAGCTCCGAGCATAAATATGACCAGGACTCCTATCCGTTTTCTTGCCGGTAAATGAAGACGAACGACTGGTATGATTGGGAAGAAGAGCAGTATCGTGTCGAACGCCATGCTTGCACTGTAAAGTGCTATTTGCGAATAGAAGTAGTACCAGTCATTGCAGTGGGACTGATGCTCGTATACGTCCCAGAAGTAATGTAGCGACTGGCACATGAAGGCCGGAAGGACACAAAACGTAATTATGTACGCCACTTGGAGACCTAGAAGAACCCATATCGCGTAGTTCATGAAGGCTTCGTTCGCAATAGCAAATATGCGACGGTAGAATAGCAATATCGATATCCTAATCGCGGCTGACATGGTAGGATACATCCATGTTGTGATGACGATTCCCTGCCGGATTATAGAGTAAGCCAGGGCTGAAAAGCAAGATGAAGGATGTGCAGCTGCATAGATGAGGCCGGTCTCGTTCTTGAGGTCTGCGCCTTACCTTGTACCAGAGAGAAAACTCTCCCACCGTGATCTCCTCGAGCGGCTTGCCGACTCCAGCGTGGAGATTGATGTATGCTGCCAGTGCAGTCCAGCCAATGTACAAGGCCTAAGAAAAAAATCAGCAATTGCTCGTTTGCTACGCACGCAGACCTACCGTAGCGGGAATGACAGCCCAGTCGTCATATCCCCATGATCGCGACAGAAATCTCGCGGTCAAGCGACTCACGACAAAGAGGAACGCTAGAATACCCAGGAAGATACAAACTATAGCGATATTGTACTCTTTGTGGGTGTCTATGATCTCGTCGGGGGGAGGTATGAGGCTGTCGAAGGACACATTGGAAGCCATTTGAGCGACGATCTGATAATCCTGGATATTCTGCTCTGCTTGAGATGAAGAGAGATGCTGCTAGAAAGCCGACGATATCGTCTTCGATGCCATGAGGCAGTATTGATGGATACAGAGTATGGTGATCGATCATCAGCTAAGCTTCTTCATCACGCGACATCCGGGAAGTACGGGGGATTTCTTAAAGTGTAGCAAGTCCTAGGAGCAACAATCATATGGAACACAGTCATCGCGGCACATAAGCAATGCAACCTAGGCAATGCACGCAGCTGGTTGTCGAAAACCAGCGGCGGAATGGCTTACGCTCACATTGGGCCACATTCTACAGACTAAAGCAGCATCAAATATTCGGATGCATGCAAAAGGATGAGGGAGGGTAGGAGGGAAGGATGAGATTCTTCTTGGCTGACCGGCTGAGGGGCCCCCGGGGTTACACATACAGGGGACTTTGGGTACTACAGTATTTTCTTTCTGAAGGTTGGGAGGGCAGGAGCGCCACACCTGACACAGTATTCCATCGAGGCTGCACATGTCTCACAAACCGATTTAGGTAAGGGACTTCCCAATGCTGATGACTTCGGCTGCGGGACAAGCAATGCTACCACACCTGTCCAGCATGGGCAAGGCTCGGATCCACTGATGATGGGTCTACACAACATGGAGTGCATACTGACTACACTTGACGCTCATCTACGTTATGCTTTACAGAGATACTTGAGCAATGTGGAAGTGTTTTCTCTGGCAAAGTGCCCAGAGGGACCTCCGCGTTACATACGCTCGAAAGGCTCGTCCCGGCGAGAACGAAAGGTGATGCCGGGGTCATCTGCATGCCAAGGCGGGATGCACGATAACGAGAAATAGGGCGCACTGTGTCTCGTCTTCCACTCATAATGCAGCTTACTTGAGTTGCTACCAACAGCAGGAAGGGCGGGTGAGCTGCTGACGCCTGTGAAGACGGTCTTTGTGCCCATGACAGCAATTTCAACGAGAAACCATGCCACGATACAGGTGCAAATTTCCATTCCCTGTAAGCAATTTGTTCGATCGATACTGTGCCTACCTGGTACGATTCCTTGCATTACCTGCATGACAAACAAGCTACAACTGCCCTAACCTAGTCTACTCTGTACTCACCTCGCCTACGCGTTACCTAGATGGGTAGAACAAGGAACGGGCCGACGAGCCCACTTGCAACCCGGGGTCACACCGACATACAGGCGGATTCTATACAGAGTATAGTAACGCTAGAAACGGCTCTAAATTTAGTGTTCGCCCCAAAATACAACACTGTGTCCCAAGCAATAGCGATGGTAATGGACGAAGTCGTATGGATTGGAATTGCAATTCCTCAAGTTCCTGCACAAATCTTAGTAGGCTCACCGCATTTGAGTAGCACTCGCTGCATGTCTATGATATGATACCATGATACCATGAGGTGACAGAACATGCAAAAGCACCGGAACATGCCATACCCGGGCCCTTGTCCAGGTTCAAATTTTTGAGGTCATGCCGTCAGCAATGATTGCGTGCATCTCGTGTGGGTTGTTGTGCTGATTCCTGCTGCCATGCATGTCCATTATCGGATCCTTCTGTCAATCCACTGTGCATTCTGACCGGGTTGCATTCGCTTTCTTTGCCACCTTCGGCGGGTAGAAGCCGGTGTCTATTGGATGCCTTGTGATAGGATTCAGGGGTTTCATTCTGGTCTAGGATTTGCGGATTTTGCTGTGCAATCTACTCGAGCGAAGTGAGATGAATGCTACGCCTTCAAGGCAGCTTGAATCCTCCAGGCATGAGTCTCTGAAAGACACGATCTGGATCATACTGCCCCTGGACATCTCTCATCCTTGAGACACTGTCTGCCCCGTAGCTACTGATGACTGGCTGGTCCCAACTGGCATCGTTCATGAAGAGGTAATCAACATGGATCCCTTCTTTCATGGAGCTGTCTTCAATCGACTTGACAATCGATCGTGTCGCATCGTGTACCACATCATCATCGCCTTCATCCCACCATCCCGAATCAATCACAAACCATGTTTGGTTGACCGAGTTAAGTCCCAAGGCGTTGCCGCCGCGAGCGTGGCCTGCTTGTACCACGCTGGAAGATATAGGCTGCAGTCCAAAGACCACTGTCCCAGCGGTAACAGACTTGATCTGCTCCATGGCAGAAGAGTTGACCAGTAGTGAAGTTAGTGAATCGTAATGGGCCTTGTTTGGCTCAAAGGCCGTCGTACGCCAGTCCACTCTCCTAGTCGTCCTCAAGCAATTAGTCATCGCGACCCAAATGACGGGCTCCAAATGATGGCATGAAAACTCACGGAGGGAAGCTCGGAGGGCCTTGCCCTGCGATGAACGAGCTGAGACTCGTGACAGTGGTGGTATCTGCAGTGGTGTTGATATGGTAAAATGGTGCAAACGCCGCAGGCGATTCGATGGGTTCCAGGTACACAAGGCTGAGAGCAATACCTATGGTGGCATTGCTTATGTAACCTTGCAACATGAGATTGGCGTTAAGGTCCTTCTGAGGCGTTATTTGATATTCGAACATGGCATCAAAAAGAGCCGGAAGGTCATCCAATGTATAAAACTTTATTCCAGCCCATACGTCGCCGATGGGATATGTAGACAAGGTGAAGGTCGTCACGATACCTGAACAAATTTATTGTTAATTTAATCCACCTGGCAGTGCTTTGGAATTGCAAAACGAACCAAAGTTGTTGCTTCCGCCTTTCAAAGCCCAGAACAGGCCAGTGTTGTGGGTTTGGTTTGCGTTGATGATAGACCCATTGGCTATCACAATCTAACATTTCATTAGCAAAAGCTTGTTGAAGTGATCAGGTACCTACTTCAAAGTTCACGACATTGTCGCAAACCATACCATGGAGGTCGGAGAGATAGGATAGACCACCTTGAGGAGCTAGTCAGCCATGTTCCTTTCGCATCTGGTGTTGTGGCCTTGTGGCAACATACTTCCCAGCGTCAGCCCACCGACGCCTACGTCGCTGACCCTCCCGCCTACCACCGTGACATTGTAGGCATCCAGCTGTGTATAGACCTCTCCCCATCTCGCTCCAGAGCCTACAGCAGCAACGCTGCTGTACTCATCATAGTCGACATGGTTCAGAGATGATAAATCAATCAGCACTCCTCCGTCGATGTTTGCAGCTTGTGGCGATGGGGAGTGTCCCCCAGACCGCACTGCAAACTTTGTGTTTGATTCGGTAAGAAGCGGTAATGCCTCTTGGAGTTCTTGTGCAGAGGATGGTCGGAAGATACAGGACGGAGTTCTCCAGCTAGTTTGCGACCTGATACCTGGTGTTAGAGCGTTTCCACGCGCAGCAGACAATAGCTAGTAGGTGTGATGTTCTTACCAATTTTCCTCCCTCAATACTGAGTATTCAGTGTCGTTCTGAGTAAAGAGCACACCGTCGAAAATGCGACCCAAATCCAGACATACAGAATCTGTTGGTCCAGGCCACGCCGCCAAGCCTTGCATGGCAAGACAAGTGGCGACTAACAAGAAGATCGGCACAGTGAAAAAGGTCATGCTGTAAAATTACAAAATAGAATAATCTACAGATATCTACTCTTGAGACGTAAATATCATGGTCAACCTGCTGTCTTTATGCCTCTGCCACAAGAAATAATGTGAGATCGGTAGAGCCCAGATGTGTGTGCGTGACTGGGCCGTGCTATCATTAGCAGCATGGTAAATTAGACCGAGGCGCTCAACGATTTACAAACTAGATACGGAGGAAATAACATAGTCGCAGCAACTGCGCCGCATGTTCGCAATACTATGGTGGACGCAAATAGAGGCGGGATAAGCCGCAGTCGGAACCGAATCTGATGTGATGTTTTCCGAAAGGGAAGGAAGAGAAAAGAAAGAATGAGGAAAAGTCAAAATGACTCGATATGCGCTGCTACGTGAGATATGCATGTTTGATTGGATCGTCCACGAAAGGTAGTCCTAGGAATCAAGGTCGATTTGACAACGATCATGGCCAGATGGACATTCTGGCGCCTGAAGTGATCAATCCTACTGAGATGTTTGTTGCCTTTCAAGGCGTAAGGCCGAATCCTACAAGGTAACTTTAGTATGCAGGTGGGGGCTGGCTTGGTCTTTTGGGGGCGGCAGGGTTCACTCGGTTAGGGCTCCCGGGGCGATTTCCAGTTGCCGGAATCCTCACCGGCATGCATGCCAAATGTAACCGCCCAGGGAGCTCTGCTCTGGATTCTTACATGTAACACCGTACGATACCTCCCCCGACAGATGCTGAGCTTACTACTGCACATTTCAATACATGATGCAGGGAGACAAGACACAGAATATCTTGAAGCCAGAACAGGACTGCCGAGGTACCATTCATGTAGGCACGGGACGAAAGGTATGCCCCGCCTCCCTTTTGTTGCTGATGCCATCTTTTGGTTGTACGACATCACCGCTTGGAGGTCCCAAAAGTCCGTTCTTGGCCGTTGGAAACGCAGGGTGGGGGTGAGCGAGGTGCCTAGAGACGATACAGCGTACGGTGCCGATCAGTTCATCTGCCCGTTGCATTGGGGTCGCACTCAACTTGCTCACACTGAGACTTGATAGGCTTTCAGTGTTCATTGTTCCTGCTCCCTCTCTGCCTCTCCCTCTCTCTGCCTGACGTCCGACCAACCAATGGACAAACCGCCAAGAAAGGCAGCCAGGCAGTGGTTCACCAATTCTGCCCCGCGGCCCTTAAAACCAGAACCGCATCTCAAAAGGTCTTGGGATTTGTAGCTCCGGCGGTTCCTGCCTCTGTTTCTTGACACCGCCCAAAGACGGCCTAGACAAGCACCCGTTGCCCTCTATCACCACTGTCTATTTATCCAAGACACCAAAGGCAGAGACCTGGTTTGGCTTCACTTCTTGCCATCTTCACTTCCACTTTCGTCCACAGCCAAGGCCCAATCGCGATATGGCCGGACTCGTAATTTTCACGGGCGCCAACAGCTCGCTTGGCGTCCACGCAGCGAGCCACCTCTTGCAGCAGTATCCAGGCTACACTGTCGCTTTCACCGTCAGAGATGCTTCCAAGTCGGACGCGAACACAGAGAAGCTGCGCAAGACCATAGCTCAATTTCCCAGTTCCCAAGCCTCCATTCACGGCCTCGACCTTGCCAGTCTTGCTGCCACACATGAGTTCGCCGACAATATCGTCTCGGGGATACAAACTGGCAAGTATCCCAGGATCGCTGCCATTGTTGGTAATGCATACTACTGGAACCTAGTCGGCGACCCGGAGCTTACTGTTGACGGATACGACAAGACATTCCAGGTTTCCCACATCTCCCACAGTGCACTGGTTCTTAGACTCCTAGGGAGCATGACAGATACTGGTCGGATCGTTCTCCTATCCTCAGATGCTCACTGGCCTGGTAAAAATGCCATGGAGAAATATCCCCCAAGTATCCCTACCGATTTGGATTCCCTGGTCAAGCCCACAGTCGACGACGACAAGCAAGGGCGCGGCTACCAACGATATGCAACGGCCAAGCTGGCCGTTACTACTTGGATGCACGCACTCAATCAACATCTCGAAAAGGTAAATTCCAAATCATGTTCACATCTACGTAATGAATGTTTCTAATGATTTCTGCTAGGATCCTGCCCTTCGAGGCATAACAGCCGTTGCCGTCAACCCTGGCAACCTTGTCGACTCTCGCGCTCTTTCTACCAATACACCAAAGAGCTTGGTGATTACGCAAAAGATCGTTTACAAGCCCCTCCTTCCAGTCTTGAGACTCATCATGGGCCCGACCTTGCGAACTGCCGCGCCGGCCGGCACAGACGTCGTTGAGCTTGCGCTTAACCCCAAGTTCTCTTCCGACCGAGGCTTCTTTACGCTCTTGGACAAGGATGAGAGCTCCCCCGAAAGCCAAGATGCATCAAAGCAGTCCATTCTTTGGGCTCAGACATTGACATGGGCCAAGATCACCAAGGAGAATACTGCACTGCAGACTGCTTTTGAGTGATTCCAAATCTAATGATAATCGTTGTGCGGCAAGCCCGAGTCTGGTGGGATGCACCGACGACTTGACACGCAATGGGGCTATTCATTCAGAACTCTTTCTTTCCCTTGGGCGAACAATTGACCCTTCCTTCGGCGCACTTGCGATTTATTGTGGTACATGTGGATTGACCTAAGCCACATCTTGACTTTCCTTATCTACTAGTTTACCTACGTGGCTGTTCCTGCACAGCTTAATACATCAATCTGTCTTGGTCTGTCCCAAGTTACGCTTGAACACTATGGATGTTGCCATTTTATCACAAGCAAGCGACCAGTTGGCTGCCGTCGTCCATTTGCGGTGGAAGGGCTGGTAGCCCAAAAGTCCTCCCAGCCACCTTCCAACGAGTATCCCAGTCATCTGTGAAATTCTTCTGCTGAATGGTAACCATGTCGGAAACGTCATATATGAGCCGCCAGCATCAAACATCTAGAAATTATATTGCTTAGTCATACGCTCTGGAAAATGCTCATAGGGATAAACCAACATTCATCACCTGGATCAGATCGAATTTTCCACCACTGAGCACGACTTCATTCTGGTAACCATACCAGTTCTGGAAGAACACCTCATCAAGCTGAAAAACATCAGGCGACTTTTCACCAGACAGGAGGAACCTTGTTGTTCTCGGACCGGTCGACGACTGTGATGAGCTTGCGACAGAATCTGGCAAGACGGGGTAGAGGTGATGGTTCGCCCATGGCTGGATGCAGAACTCTCCGTCTTCGAGTTTCAATTTATAGTTTTCCGTCTCTACATCGACGCCAAGTGTTCCGTCGATGACTCGGATGTATTCCTCTTGATACGGGTGAAAGTGCATTGGTGGCTTCTCCGCCGAAGCCAGTTTGATGAGGTGAGGGTGATCTAGATTGAATGTCACGTCAAAGTAGAACGACCTAGCAGAGTCCTTGACTCGATGCACCGTAATAGCACCATCGAAACTATTGATCGAGTCATTATACGTTTCATAGTCTCAAGAACCAGGAGGGGTAGAGGAAAGAAAGAATCAATAAAAGGCAGGGCTTACGCTGTCAGGACCAGGTCCGTGTCCGATGGCGACATTTCGGCCACAGTTGTATGCAGACCACAAATTTCTGTATCGATTTGATCCCGACCAACTTATCCGTGCCTTTGTCTGCGATATCAAACGTTGGAGTTGAGCACAATAGTGGGCGCTACTTGACCAAGCCCTTCCGGCGTGTGATGAGAATAAATATAACCCAAGACCAACTTTCAAACGAGGCTGGTGAGTTCGAAGCGGGGGGCCCATTGCATAGCATGAGCATGATCCAATTACTGACGCCGATTAGTGGATCACAGCCAGTGATCCGGCAGTTGGCCAAGCCGTGCCACTGATGAACCCTGATCAGGTGTCATTGGGTCATTCGTGCGCCCTATCATCGATACTGCAGTCGAATGCATCTATCAATCGATGGTCACCTGGATAAGCGACCCTCCATTTGTTGCTGTATCGTAGTCTGACCAAATGGGCTGTGGGGAGATTTGTGTGTATGCATTCGCGGACTATGCAGGGCAAGTACCCACACAGTATCGTCCGAAATCATTCTTAAGAAACGGTGGACCTATACTTAGAAATCGA